>CM068959.1:89345656-89360927 GCA_035128595.1 Eptatretus atami
CTCAGTTTCTAACTTGTCGGACACAGCGCCACCAACATTCCACTCAAAAGCCAAAGGAATGGCCACTCAAAGACAGGGTGGCATGACCAGGGTTCCTGGACTTTATACACGCCAGGGACTGGAGGACCGAACGGGTCCCGCGAGACCGTAGCCAGGTTACTCCCCCTCGGTGGTCGGCGAGGTCCTCGTCGCCCGTCCCCACGGCCTAGTGGCCGTGCCTGATCCCGCGGCCTCTCGCCCGCGGCCGGCGAGCTCCCTTCCGGCCTCCTCCATCGGACGACGCAGGTTCGCGCCACCCAGCCGGCAGAGCTGCGCCTCTCCAGTCCGCGTCATCGGTGCGTCGCCCGGACTTTCTACCGTCCCATACGCCTCCAACGAACAGGTCGCTCCACAGGACCAAGAGCGCATGAAACCACAGGACCAAGAGCCAGGAGAGCGATGACCACCCGACGCGCGACCCCGCGAAACCACCACCAAAGACTTGATGACCACCACCGTAAAAAGACCAGACTTCGCGTCTCGTGCGGCCTCTATATAACTCGGGGCTCCCGCCCTTCGCCCTCCCCGTTTTTGGGCTCCACCCTCCTTCGAGCTTTGAGAAGTTTCTCAAAAGGGGCGGTTTCTCAACTCCGACCGCCTCACTCCTCGTATCCACCAATCGCGAGCGAGCCGCCTCCCTTCTCGTCATACCAGCCTCGGAGAAAAAAAGGCGCGGAGAAACCCCACGCACCATTGGAGTTTCTTTTCCTGTTCTTTTACGCCCGCGTTTCGACCCCTTTGAACGCGGAAAGGGTCGTAGCGTGGTCTGTGGAGGATGGCGTTTGCAAGCTGGCATAGTGGGCGCAAGATGGTTAAATGGTGGTGGAGTTGTGTGGCGATTGTAGCGTGGTTGGCGTTGTTGGGTGGTTGTTTGTAATGGTGGGCGAGATATGTCGGTTCAAAATAACGATAGAGAAAGAAAAACCTACCTCAAAGGATCACAGCCTGTGACACGAATAATTCCCATTAAACAACGGTGGGGAAATCTAACTGACAACAGACTTATCGATCTAACTGAACTAAGGACCTTTATGGTGTTCTGCGAATTTCCACAGCGTAATCACTTACCCCCTCCCCCCTTCTTACAGGACTCGTCCCGAGTCGTCGAATTTTCGTGGTTTGGCCATCATGTTGTAGTTCTCCCCTAATACGTTTTTACCTTCGGATCCCTGAGTGCCGACATTCAGGGTATTCATGTTCCCAAAATTAATAACCTACGGGCTGGAGTAACTAACTTAAACAAACCCACTCATTACAGACGACTTAAACAATAAATTGCCGAACTATGACACACATGCAGGGGGGCGGCAACTTCAATTTTACAATTTACATCTAACTTACAAAATTTACACAAACCATGCAGACGATGGACTCTGCGAAAAAAAGAACAGGGGCCAGGCTACATACGCAGCCAAGGCCCTTATTCTGAACAAAAGCGGTGCACGGGCCACCAGTGGCAGTCCCGTTGTTGCGGCTGCGAACAGGGCAGTCCCTGCAGCTTGCGCGATGATCCTGGCGCACATGGTTAAGAACGGGGGGGGCAAATGCAAAACAGGGCAGCAGGCATGGGTCATGGCATAGGCAGCAGGCAAGGCATGCAAGGCAAGGGACAAGGCCGTTGGAGCAAAACCGGGCGGCAGTGAAGTGGCCGGCAAACAGGCCTCGTAGCAAACAGCCAGCAGACGATCCGCCGGGCACAGGCCTTTGCAGCAACAGCCAGCAGATGAGTGGCTGGCACAGGCCTGTAGTAAAACCAGCCAGCAGACGATCCGAACCGGCACAGGCCTTGCAGCAAAAAAACAGCCGGCAGATGAAGTTGGCCAACCTTTTTGCCTTGAAATGGAGGTTGGTGGAGGGAGTGCGGTGGTGCTGGCCACTCAGAAGGCGGGCTCGGACCTATCCTACTGTCTCCCTCCCCCAACCTATCGCCATGCTCTGGTCTCTGTCCATACCCACTCCCTTAATTTGCAAAAACCATATTTTAGCCCCAACTTATTTGTTTTTTTATTTTTATTTTACTTCCCCCACTATTAATTTCCGTCTCCTAATCTCCGTTATCGTCTTTGTTCGGCTAACCTATCGTCTGAGGCCTACTCCCAACCCCTACGTTCCCTTCCTGAGGGGAATAAGGGAGAGCTCGCGTCCTGTGTCAAGGCCCAATTCAAGCCTCAAAGGCCTCCTCAGACAATTCAGCGATCTTAACCCAAAGCGGTCCAGGCGGCCCCACAACGAGAGCGAAGGGATGGATGGTGCGGAGGGTTACACTTACTCTATCTTACCCTAACCATTAACTTTTAAACTACCCCGGGGCTTTCAACAAGCGGCCTCTCGCTTAAACTATCGGTTTCTAACAACCAGATTCCCGTTCTCCTGTTGTTGGTGTCCTCGCAAATTTTGGCCATGCCCTCCAATTTTCCTCCCGTGGCCCTCACACGGTTTGCGTGGCTGGGACGCTGGGCTCCCTTGGCAGGAACTACCCTCTGCCGATTCTCCAACGATGGCACCCCGGGCACTACACTCTTGCTCTCCGAGCCTACCAGGCTCCCTAAAACTGGGATTGCCTCTCTGGCGACTCCCCCTCGTGCCCACGTGGCGTGTTTGGCGCCCCGGGTCCCTTTCCGAGGTCGGCCGTGCCAGTACAACTGCCCCGTGGCATATGGGCCCCGGGCCCCGCATTTATCCGCGGGTCATCCCGTGGCCCACGACGCTATCCCGGCCCCCCATGGGCCCTGGCCTACCGCGGCCGACTAGCCCGGTGCCCGGGGTACCACCAGCGATACTCACCGTTCGCAGGCACGCTCCCAGCCCGTCAACAGGGGCTTTCCTGCACCCCTTCAAACGGGTTCGAGCCTTACACTCCCACCAACAGCAGAAAACGACCTCCATATTTCAATTTCGCTAACCCACTAACTCACATTACTCTGACCCCGGGGGTCCCTTGGGTGGAATCACTCCTCCCCCCAACACTCATCGCACCATGCATTCCACATTCACATACATACACAGACCGCTGGCCTCACTTCACTTCATCAAGTTTCATTCCACTCCTCTGTCACACATTCCATCGCGAATTCACTTGCCATTCTGCTCACTAAATCCCCTTCATCTACCTCGTGCTCCCTCGTCATCCTTAAACTACAGCAACCTTCCATTTAACCACTACGTAGCTTAAGCTACGTCCCCACTACACACTCAAGTCTGTCAGTGTCTCCAAATATTATTTCCCATCTTCCCATCCTTAAATCTCACTGCAATCCCTCTACCTAATTCCCATTCCACGGGCCCCATGAGGAACTTATCCCTGCCCATGAGCCGGTCTAGCCTAAGCTAACCCTTTCCCCTGACTAGTTCTATCCTGTGCCCGGCGCCAAGGGTCTTCACCCCTTGCCCGGGATCCTGTTCACCCGAAGCGAGGCTTTGCTTTTTTTTTTTTAAATAAAGCCACACCAGCGGGCAACTCGCAACCTGCCCTCTTTTACTCCGTGACTCATGGCAGCTGTCGTGCACTCGTCCCTCCTTGGACGGTACCATCCGGCAGGGATACCCCTCCTGCCGGATTCCAACCCTACTGCAGGCCATGACGTCACCCTGCGCATTCAAAACAACCTCGCGTTTCGAGGGTTCCCCACACGAACACATGTGCTCTTGCCCGTCGGAGCTTCACACACCAGCTCGCGTGGAGAACCCGTCCGGTCCAAATCCACATCCAGCCTACCTTCTGTTCCGTCCGCGGGATCGGCAAATCCACCGCGTGCCGTTTACGGACCGGGCTCACTCCCGCAGCGCGCACGTGGCGGCCTCGTGCGTACCACAGCACGGACCCCGCGCCGCTGCCGTGCAAACCCGGCACGGTCCCCAAAATAGCTACGGCCGCTACTCGGCCTTTGTCCACGTCTTGGTCCCGTCTCCATGCACCCGTCGCACACCTGCGTGTCACGACGCTCACACACCATTCCAGGACACTTCCACTCGGAGACGCGTGCGTTTCGTTCTCACGCATACCAACCGCCATCTCCCTTACAACAAGCGACCTCACACACGCTGTCCCTCTCACCCACGACCGTTCACTCACGCGTGCCATTTCCCTCGCACACGTGGTTCCATTCACACTCGGCGCTTTCACCCGCACCACGTGTTCCTTTCACACAGGGGGTTTCACTCACACACACCATATTACTCACACACGCGGTTTCTTCCACACGTGGTGGCTTCCCTCACACACAGTCTTTCATCATACACGGTGGTTCTTCCTTACACGGGGCTTCAGTCACGCCACGGCGCGTGCTGGGAAGCACGCATTTCGGCACACTCACAACACACCACACACCGGGTCTCTTTCACACACTCGGGGGCAACCCCTCACCACAACCCATTGCACCACCCGGCTATGCGTGCGTTATCAGCACCGCACTTTTGCTCCACACACCACTCAGGTGTCATTTGCATCTGTCACACATTTCGAACACACCAACACCCACCGGCACAATCACGTGGGGATTCGTGCTACCTCAAGGAGGTCCAGACACTTCCGGGAACCCAAAACCCCAAGCTCCGTGTGACCCGTCCACAGCCACTCGCCCTACCTCCGCAAAGCTCGACCGGACCCACCTGTGTCGAGATCAGCTTCAAGGAGCATGTAGCGTCTCCCTCCATTCCTGAAGCGAGGCTATCCGGCTGCTTGCACCGGGTCACGACACATTCCCCGAGCTCCTCCTCATTGTCCCACTACCTCCATGTGTGTGTGCTCGTCTTTCACCCCGTCTTTATCATGTAGTCTCTCTCTATTTTTTCCATCTCCGAGTCTCTATACATTTTATTCCTGTTGTCTCTTCGTGTCTATTTAATTCAGTCTCGACTCGGTCTATCTCCCGTGTCTCTGGCAATACTTTTTTTCCTTCGTTGTCTGTTATTTCCCCGTCTCCATTTTATTTGAGTCTCCTTTATCAGGGTTTGCCCTAATTGTTCTTTCATCCGACGAGTAGTGTCAATCAAGTCCTGCACTACTAACATTACTCCTTGTGGTCTGTCACACATCCCACCTTATTGTGCCGTTCTACTTCCTGGCTCCTTTGAGTCGTTCTTCTCTGAGCCCCCTGAGCTGTTCGTTATCTTTCCCGGAGTTTTTCCATCTCTGTGAACTCAAATTTTGCCCTCTCCTTGAGTTGGTTAACTTCAACCTCGTTTTCTTGTGTTTTCTATTCCCACCGGTCTCTCATGTTCGTCATTCTCCAATCTCATAGTTTCCTTCATTTTGTTGATCTCCCTTTCTGTTTCATTCTTTTTCTATCTTTTCTTATCCATTGTCTCTCTTGTTCCTCCTTCTCCAATCTCATAGTTTCCCTCAATTGGTTAATCTCCCTTTCCTGTTTCATCGTTCTTCTGTCACTATCTCCTCATACTCCAACCTTGTTTTTTCCTTTTGTTTGTTCAGTTTCAAATTCATACTCTTTTTGCTTTTTATTCCACTGTCTCTCTTGTTCCTCATCTGCAATCTCGTTATTTCCTTCAATTGACTGATTTTTCTCCTGTCTCATTCCTTGTTCTTTGTGTCTATTCCACTGTCTTTCTTGTTCCTTCATTCTGCAATCTCGTATTTCCTTCAATTGGCTGATTTCCGTCTTCTCTGTCCATCTGTTCTTTGTTTTCTATTCACTGTCTTTCTTGTTCCTCATTCTTTAATCTGGCCTTGCTTCAGCTGTTGATCTGTACAGTGTTGGTTCCTTAACGTTTCATTCTCCATTCTCGTTCTTTCCTCTCTCAACATCCTCAGTTCGTTTTGTAATCCCGTTTCTTTGTTTGGTGTTTCAGGAACTCAGAACTTTCTTTTCTAATTCCGTCCTCATCTCCACCACCTCTTTTCACATTTCATCCACTCCCTCACGAATTCCTGCTAGTTTTGACCAAATACTTTCCTTTCTTTTACCTCCTGTTCCAGGCTTTCTCTTCCGATTGCCTATTCTTACCTATTCCTTCAGTAGTTCCAATTCCACATCGTGTTTCCGTTTTCCTTTTCCAGCTTCGTTCCATTCTTCTTCTAAGTTCTTTCTATCCTGGGAGTTACTAATTTGCTCCTCTTTTCTTTTTCTTCAGTTCCTCTCCGCAATTCTTTGCATGCTTGCTCTCCTCCTTTCATTCGTTCTGTTCACCGTTTTCTTTTAGTTTTCCCAGATATTTCTCTGTTTTGTGCCGAACGCCCGCCAATTCCGCCAGCCTCGCCTTGCCATGATCACGTGGTTTCAATCATTGTTGGGAGGCCCCGCCTCTGTCTGCGATCGCTGTGTAATAATTATAGCAGCCCGCTTCGTGTTTGCGCTGAGATGTGATCGCGCCGCTATTGTGCGGACTTCGAGTTCGTTTGTTGGAAAAGTTTTGCTTCAGTGTATGAGGGGTGAGCTCCCCCACTGATTATAATTGGTTGGTGGGTTATAAAAGAGAACCGTCCCGGGGCCATGGATTCTACATTAAAACACATTTCTAATCCACCCTGCACCCGTTTCGCCTTGGAAAAGCATCTGTTTCGTGGAATTAATTTTTAAATCGCTTCGAATTTGGGAACACGGTAGGGTCGCTTCACTCACCCCTGATCCGGTTCCGTGAATTTAGTTGGAGCGGGGTGGATTCGAATCTCACTCGCGACACCAGTGTTACGAATTCGCGCCCGCCGGCGGCGATCGGCCGCTTTCCACTAATAGAAACCGCGTCGCCCACCGGATGGACAATTCAGTCGTGACTTTCCGGAACTAACGCCGGAACCCTGTCACGGGTGGGTCTTCAACCTCACCACGGCCGTGCCAATTGTCTACCCGAGCAAGATAGGGTCACTCGCCCGAACTCGATATACCTAAGTACCTGCGCGGGCAGTCGAACGGCGGGGACCGTACCTCGACGCAGTCGGCTTGGGACACGAACCGCTTAAGCGGTCCGTTCCGTTCTGCGTCATAACCGACGGGTATTATCACCGACCTCGCCGGATCCGATTCTATTTAACGGGTATTTCAAAAACCCAACTAATTATTCCACGATGCAAGATGGGCATTTCCAATAGGGGAAAGAAGACGCAACGAACGCGATACATTCGAACCAAGCACATTTATTACAAGCACACGTATATACAGCAAGGCAGTCGTTGCAATATTCAGGCGAGAAGCAAAAGCAATACAAACCGAATATGATTATTATTTTACAATCACTTACTCAGTTCTAACTTGTCGGCACACGGCGCCACCAACATTCACTCAAAAGCAAAGGAATGGCCACCCACCAAAGACGGGCGTGGCAGACAGGGTCCGTGGACCTTTATAACGCGGACTGGAGGACCGAAGGGTCCCGCGAGACCGTGGCAGTTACCTGTCCCCCCTCGGTGGTCGCGCGAGTCCGCATCGCCCCGTCCCCACGGCAGCTAGCGTGGCGTGCCTGATCCCGGGCCTCTCGCGTGGCCGGCGAGCTCCCTCCGGCCGCTCCTCACACGGACGCGCAGGTTCGCGCCACCCAGCCGGCAAGACTGCGCCTCCAGTCCGCGTCTCCGGTGCGTCGCCCAGACTTTCTACCGTCCCACGCCTCCAACGAACAGGTCGCTCCACAAGGACCATAGCGCATGAAACCACAGGACCAAGAGCCAGGAGAGCGGATGAACCACCCGACGCGGCGAAACCACCAAAGACCACCAAAGACTTGATGACCACCACACGAAAAAGACCAGACCTCGCGTCTCGTGCGGCTATAGTTAACTCGGGAGCTCCGCCCTTCGCCCCTCCCCGTTTTGCTCCACCCTCCTTCGAGCCTTTTGAGAAGTTTCTACGAAAAGGGGCTTTCTCAACTCCGACCGCCTCACTCCCTCTGTATCCACCAATCCTGAGCGACCGCCTCGCCCTTTCTCGTCATACCAGCCTCGGAAAAAAAAGGCGGGAAAACCCGACACGCCACCATGGATGGTTCTTCCTCGTTTTACGCCCGCGTTCTCGGCCCCCTTTGAAGCGGAAAGGGTACGGTCGCCCGGTCGACTGCCCGCGCAGGTACTTAGGTATATCGAGTTCGGCGAGTGACCCTATCTTGCTCGGGTAGACAATTGGCACGGCCGTGGTGAGGTTGAAGACCCACCCGTGACAGGGTTCCGGCGTTAGTTCCGGAAAGTCACGACTGAATTGTCCATCCGGTGGGCGACGCGGTTTCTATTAGTGGAAAGCGGCCGATCGCACGCCGGCGGGCGCGAATTCGAAGAGAGCGAAAGAAACGTTAAGGAACCGACTGAACAGTCTAAACAAGCTTGGAAGGCAAAGGCAATGCAGAATAAGGAATCAGAAACGTGGATATAAAAGCAAAAGAGAGTAGAATTGAAAAACTGAGCCAAAAAAAGGAAAAACAAGGTTGGTACGAGGAGATAGTGACAGAACAAGGAATAAACAGGAAGGGAGATTAACCATTGAGGAAACTATGAGATTGAGAGGGAACAAGAGACAGTGGAATAAGAAACAGACGAAGAACGAATGAAA
Source organism: Eptatretus atami (assembly GCA_035128595.1). Lineage (NCBI taxonomy): Eukaryota > Metazoa > Chordata > Myxini > Myxiniformes > Myxinidae > Eptatretus > Eptatretus atami. The sequence goes on from CM068959.1 coordinate 89,354,185, forward strand.
AGGGAAGGGAGATCAACAAAAGAAGGAAATGTGAGATTGGAGAATGAAGAACATGAGAGCGTGGAGTAGAAAAAAAAGAATGATAAAGGTTGAAATTAACAACTCAAAGAGAGGGCAAATTTGAGCCACGAGAATGGAAAGACTCCAAAGAAATGAACAACTTAAAGGGCTCAGAAGAGAGAACGACTCAATGGAAGGAAAATGGACCAGGAAGAAAACGGAAATAATAAACGAGGTGACTGAATAAAAACAAGTAGAGGAGAAACCTACAGTATTGACCGAGCCACACACAGGTAGACGGTAGTGGAGGACAATGGGGTGAGCTGGTGGAAATGTGTTGGGTTTTTACCGATCTTGATGCAGCGCGGATTAGCCTTCCTTTAGTGAACGAAGGGAGAGGGAATATCCCCCTTGACTGATCTCTGGACAGTTTGTGGTCCGTCGACCTGTACGATGTAGGAGGCAGTTGTCTGGAATGGTTGACAGGCGGTAGGCTTGGGGGGTGTGAAGGCCCCTGGGAACCCTTGTGTGGAGCCGATATCCCCAGTGTGGGGTTTGTTCCACTCGTTGGTGTGTGGTTTCGAAGTGTGTGAGGAAAGACGGTGGGGCTGAAGTGAGAAGGTGTGTGAGAGAAACACCCGAGGGTGGAGAGGAACAGCGGGTAAGAGACAGCGTGTGGAGGTCCGCTGAATGAGGGAAAGACATGGCATGCTGAACAACACAACCGCATCCGAAGGAGATGGGAGGTGGTGAGTCTCGTACACCGGGAGTTTGAGCGCATGGAGGGAATGGAACGACGACGCGACAGTGAAGACAAAGGCCGGTAGCGCGTAGCTGTAATGGGACCGGCCGGTACCCAGACGAGCGCGAGTTCGGCCGGTGAAGCACAGACCGCTGCGGGAGTGAAACCGCCGTAACCCAGCGGTCGGTTTAGCCGATCCCGACGGAACAGGAAGCTAGCGGGATAATGGATTTAGACGACGGGTTCCCACGGGCTAGTGTGAAGTTCCGAGGCAGACATGTTTTCGTGGGGAACCCCTCGAAAATCGAGGCTGTTTTTTTTTGATGCGCGGGTGACGCAGGCTGCAACGTATGTTGGAACCGCAGGGAACCTGCGATTACCGTCAAGAGACGAGGTAACGCGAAAGCTGCATGACGCAGGGCAAGGTCGCGCGTGAATTGCCCACGTAGTCGCAGTTCGAGTTTCCGCCGGTGCGCGCATGGAAAAAAAGAAAGAGTTGAGCCAGCAAGCCTCCTTCGGAAACAGGATCCCAGGCAGGGGTGACGACCCCTGCCTTTGCACAGACACCACTATAGGGAAGGGTTACTTATCAAGACGCTCCCTGGGGCAGGATAATCCTCATGGCCCGTGGAATGGATTGTAGAGGATTGTAGTCAGACTTTAGAATGCAGATGGGAAATATATATTGGAGAACATGACAGACTGTGTGATGTGTAGAGGGGAACGTGCTAACGTATGTTAAATGGAAAGGGTGCTTAGTAAGGGACTGAACGTGAGCACCGAGTAGAAATAGGGAGTAGTTGCGAGAAATGGGTGTATCAGGATGGATGTTGCAGAGTGAGTGGATGAAACGTGAGAGTACGTGAGGCAGGGTCTGTGTAGTAGAGTAGAATGTGAAAGTCAGGTGCGATGAAGTGATTGGGGAGGAGTGATTCCCCAATGCGCCCCGGGTCAGAATAAGGTCTGTTAGTGGTTTGCGAAATGCAAATGAGGTAGTTGAATGTGTGGGAGTGGCTCGATACCCATTTGAGTGTCAGGACCCTTTGATGGGCGGAGCCATGGCCTAAGAACAGTAGTATCGCTATTGGACCCCGGCACGGCTAGTCGGCCGCGGAGGCCAGGCCATTGGCCGGGGATAGCGTAGTGCAACGGTGCGCCCGCAGATGCCGGGGCCCGGACGCCATGGCCGTGGGCATGTGGCACGCACCCAGGGAAGGGCCGGGCGCGCCGCACGTGAGGCGTGGATTTCACCATGGAGGGCATGCCCAGTTTTAGGGAGGTAGCTCGACAGTAGTGCCCCGGGGGCATTGTGTGGGAATGCAGGGGTAAGTCCCCAAAGGGAGCCACCATCCATGCCATGAGACGTGAGAACGGGAGAAAATGTGGGGCAAGCCCCAAATTTGTGAGGACACCATCAAGGCGACGGAATCTGTTTAGAACCGAAGTTAAGCGAGAGGCCTTGTGAAAGCCCCGGGTAGTTAAAAGTAAATGGTTAGGGAGATAGAAGTACCCCTCCGCATCCATCCATACCTCCTCTCTTGGGCCGGGACCCACTGGTTGAGATCGCTGAATCTGAGAGCCATCTGACATGATTGGCCGACACAGACGCAGCTTCCCTTATCCCCCAGAGGGAGTAGGGTGGAGTAGCTAGACAGAGGTTACCGAACACACGATATAAAGGGGTTAGGAGACAGTTTAGAGGGGGAAGTAAAATAACAAGTGAAATCCCCAATACAGCGCGGGTACAAATGAGTACACTAGTAAAATGCAAGTTATGCTTTCAGTTGAAAAACAATTAAAAACGACTAAATTGAAAGTAAAAATCTCGTATTATGTATAGCACTTCATAATAAATAAGGAATGAAATCGTCGATACAGCGTGGCAGGGGCCGCAAAAGAATGAACATAAAAGAACTTATTAGAATTCCGATTCTTGATAGTACACAAATTCAGGTCCAGCTGTAGACCATTGCAGTGGAAAAGGTAACATCACATTGAGATGCGGCTGGATGCGGCCCCCCGCGTGACAGACAAGCCGTCACAGTAGAATAAATTCTCAACGGAAATCAATTTCACAAATATAGAGACTCGCGCTAAGAACTGCGAAAGCCTCCCAAAGCTTTAAACGTGATCAAAAAAGAAATCGACAAATGAAATAAGGAAAAAATAATATTAATGACGCAGTGACCTGACGGTATGAAACAGATACCTGTGTTTCAAGTGGATCCGAGGAGAAAAATCCTTCCGCCTCAGTTCACAATCAAAAACGCACGCCTCCCTGCATACCATCTTCGAGGTTCGCCACCTCCCAATACTTGACCAATCAAAGCTCGCTCTGATCCAGACTGTCAAATCAGCATGTGCATCGCCGAACGTGATGGCCAATGTATCAGTTCCGCGCGATGGCAATGCAGCATGAGTCATCACGAACATGATGTCCATCCTGTTTGCTGACCCGTGCAAAACACCGCCCACACAACAACGTGTTCCTGACAATCAGGAACAGTGCAGTTACGATCGTCCACTCAATGGTCTTTCTGCCGTGAGTTTCATTTTTTTTCGTTGTGAATAAATTTCAACTACTAATGAACAACACTTGTTATGCTAATTATGAAGAGAATAGGCAAAAAAAGAACAGCTTGCCAGCGTTCGCGCAAAGCATGGTGCGGAAATGATCTCGTATCGTTCGACATGAAGGGAAGCGTTCTTTCCGTCAAGCAAAAATTCAAGTGGTTTCCAATAATAAACCTAGTTTCACAAATCCATGAAGATACACGGTTATTCCACATTGTCGCCATTTCCGTCTAGGTACGCACTGCATACCGAGCGGCCGCATTGGCTGTCTGAGGCAAGTGGGGGGGGGGGAGGACGGGGGGACACCGGGGAACGTGTAGACGCCGGCGGGGACATTAACTCGGTCAATTGTATACAGCGCACGCCGTAAAAATAAAACAAAAAAATAATTGGGCAATTGACTGACAAATTAAGGGGTGGGTAGGACAGACAGGCAAAGGCGATAGTTTGGGAGGGGACAGTAGGGAGTCCGAGCCCGCCCCCGAGTGGCCACACACGACCCCCCCCAACCTCCATTCAAGGAAAAGGCTGGCCAACTTCATCTGCGGCTTGTGTTGTAACGGAGCTGGCCGCCAGTTCACTGCTGCGTTGCTGCAAGCCTGTGTCGTCGATCGCTGCGTGGCTGTTTGCTTCAAGCCTGGCCTCAACTGATTTGCCGGCTGTGCTACAACAACGGGCCTTGTAGCCATGCCTGCCTGCCTGCCTTGCTTGCCCTCTGCTGCTGTTCATTTTTGCCCCGTTCTGTTTTGCATCCCCCCCCCCCCCCACTCCGTCATTACATGTGCGCAGATCACGCGCAACGCAAGGACTGCCTGTAGGCACTGCAACCGGACTGCACGGCGCCCGTGCACGTTGACTTTGCCTTTTCTCCACAGATCCATAGATCCGGGCCCATGGTAGGTAAAAATTATAAGTGTAAGATGTAATGTAAATGTGTTTTGCCCCCCGCATGTGTGTCTTAGCGCCGCAATTATTTAAGTCGTGTAGAGTGGGTTTGTTGTTAGTTACCAGCCCGTGTTTTTTGGGACATGAATACCCTGAATTCGCACTCATGGATCCGAAGTAAATGTACTAGGGGAGAACTTAACCATGATGCCAACGAAATTCGACGACTCGGGACGAGTCTGTAAAAAGGGAGGGGTATGTACAGCTATGAAATTCGCAGAAACCATATAGGTCCTATCATTATCCGGTAAAGTGAGTGTCGATAGGTCCGCACCGGTTTAGAGGGAATTATCGTGTTTCACCGGGAGCGACTCTGAGATAGCCGTTTCTTTACCTATCGTTTATTTTGAACAACACGCAAACAACAACCGCACCAAGTACCCGCAAGCCAACACAAAAACTACAACCAACAACAACCGCACAAGTACGCCTCGCAACGCCAGCACGCAACAAAACCTACACCAAACACAACACGCCACCAAGTAGTCACAACGCCCCCACTACAATTCCCTCAAACAACCCCACATCTTCGCCATACCCCGCCTGAACGCATCCTCCACGTCCAACGCTATACGGTTTTCCGCTCGGGAACGTCGAGAACGGGGCAGGATGGCAGAACAAAACCTTGCGAGCCTGTGGGGTCCCCGCCTATTTCCGCGCTGTGGAAGGCAGGGGCAGGCAGATCATTTCCGATTGGTGGATGCCACGCGGAGGCGTCGAGTGAGGCAGCCTCCTGTTCGAGAAGGTTCTCGAAGGAGGTGGAGCCAGAAGCGGCGAGCGAAGGGCGAGCCGACCTATAAAGGCGACAGCAACCGCGAGGCTCGCGTCGCTCTCTGTTCTTGTCGTGCGCTGGTCAACCCCTGGGCTCGCTCTGCTCTCGCTGGTCTGCTCTCGTTCGACTTTTCCCTCGCTTGTTCCTGCACTCGTGGTCCTGGAGCGGCAGTGGGGGAGACGCGACGGAAGGCGCAGCAGAGCTGGCTGGGGGGACGCCGCCGGAGAGGGGACCGAGAAGGTCGCCGCCTGGGGGAGGCGAACAGCCACCAGACGACGGCATGGGAGAGGGACCCGACACCATAACGGGGGGGGGGAGGGGGGGGGGGGGGGGGCAGACCGCTACGGTCCCGGCCATTCATCACAACGGCCCAGACCAAAAGGTCTAACTAACCCGTCCTACCCTTGCCTATAGGGGGTCTTTCCTGTTTTGATAACTGCCTTGGCGCCGTTCCCGTAGTAGAACCGCTAAGTAACTGGCGTAAATACCCCTGCTTATAGTGGTCCGTATTGCTTGTTTTCTATCCTTGCCTTACATTGCATACTGCCTTGCTGGTGTTGTTAATACTGCTTAGTGAATAATTCGTGTGCAATGTATCCGTTCGTCGCCTATTTCCTTTTAAAAAAAGCCATCTTGCATCGGGAATAGTCGTGGGTTTTGAATGCCGGAAAGAGAACGGATCCATCGAGTCGGCGATAACACCGCTCGGTTAATCGCTTAGAACGGACGGACCGCTAAGCGGTTCGCGCCCAGCCGACCTGCGTCTGCAGCCCCGTGTTATCCGCGCGAGTATAGTAATGACAATTCGGCGATCACACCCATCTCGAGAAGAATGGAAAACGAAGCTGGAAAAGGAAAAACGGAAACACGATGTGGAATTGGAACTACTGAAGGAATAGGTAAGAATAGGCAATCGGAAAAGAGAAAGCCTGGAACAGGAGGTAAAAAGAGGAAAGTATTTGGTCAAAACTAGCAAGGAATTCGGTGAGGGAGTGGATGAAATGTGAAAGAGGTGTGGAGATGAGGACGGAATTAGAAAAGAAAGCTTCTGAGTTCCTGAAACACCAAAACAAAGAAACGGGATTACAAAACGAACTGAGGATGTTGAGAGAGGAAAGAACGAGAACTGAAGAATGAAACGATTAATAGGACCCCAACAACTGTACAGATCAAAACAGTCTTGCAAGCCAAGGCCAGATTAAAGAAATGCACGGAAACAAGAAAAGCACAGGGCAAATAGAACAAAGCAAAAGGAATGAACAAGCGAGAAGGAAATAGCACAATTGAAAGGAAATAAGAGACTTCTGCAGAATGAGGCAAAAAACAGACGTGGAATAGAAACCAAAAGAACCAAGGAATCGAGCAGGAGAAAACATCAGTCATTGCAGGAAATACACGAGATTGCAGAATAGGAACAGAGAGACAGAGAATAAAAAGCAAAAAGAGTATGAATTTGAAACTGACAACAAAAAGGAAAAACAAGGTTGGAGTTCGAGGAGATAGTGACCAGAAGAACGAAATGAAACAGGAAAGGGAGATTAACCAATTGAGGGAAACTATGAGATTGGAGAAGGAGGAACAAGAGAGACAATGGAATAAGAAACAGATAGAAGAACGAATGAAACAGAAAGGGAGATCAACAAAATGAAGGAAACTATGAGATTGGAGAATGACGAACATGAGAGACGGTGGGATAGAAAACACAAAGAA
>CM068959.1:89373358-89398336 GCA_035128595.1 Eptatretus atami
CTGCCTTGGCTGTATATACGTGTGCTTGTAATAAATGTGCTTGGTTCGAATGTATCCCGTTCATTGCGTCTTCTTTCCCCTATTGGAAATGCCATCTTGCATCGTGGAATAATAAGTTGGGTTTTGAAATACCCGTTAAATAAAATCGGATCCGGCGAGGTCGGCGATAATACCCGCTCGGTTATCACCGCAGAACGGAACGGACCGCTTAAGCACAGTTTAACAGAAATTAATCGTTTTTGTTGTTTTTAAAATTCCTTGCAGAACCGCATTGGATTAACTACGATGGCCTAACCTTTGTATTTTTTTCATTAACTGCATTCCACCAATCATGTACAGCACATTGAGGGGAGAATGTTTTTTCTTGTGAACATCGCGTAAGTTTTATGAGCCTTACAGTGACGATAAAATTTTTCCACTTAATAAATCAAGCCTTGGCACTACACGCTACTTATGGTGATGTGTTTTTGTGGTGGTGGTGTGATGTGAAAGGACAGGTGGTTGAATAGCCGCCGTGTCCAGGTCAGTTAACACTGACCTGGGCGGCATTACCTAAACTGGCGGTTTACTTTCCCTCAGACGACATTCCGAATAAACGGCGACAACACGCCGCAGGTTGTGAGGACAGCACGAGAACCTTACAGACTTTTAAAACCAATGGTCTATTCCCGCAAACCCAAAACCAATATAAAGAGACGCAGCATGATGTAATCGTGACAGAGAGACGACGACACGACGACGACGACGGCAGGTTGAGGAAGGGAAGCAAATAAAATCAATAATTATGTACAATGAGGGAAAAAAGAATCCAAAGGAAACTAAGCACCTCACTCTGGACTCATTCACAACGGGGAAAGGAAAAAAAACCAGGGACTCGGCTCTGGTGGCAGCGGGGACAGACGGGGATGAGCGAGTAGGATGATGAGTGAACAGATGATGACCAGGATGATGAAGGAGTAAAGCACACAAGCAATTGCACGGGCGCAAGGCGGAGAATGATGAACATGGAACAGAGGAGTAGGCAGGACAAACAGGCACAGGATGAAGCACAGGCAGGTTAGGAATGATCTCCTTTCAGCTCTTTGTGCCCTCCGTTCTCCTTCAACTTCAGAACTTTCTTCTCAGAAGTCAGACCTTCCAACTGGTTCTCTTCATGTGGTCCCAGTCTCCTCAGGACATTGATCGTTTTTCCCTCAGCTTCTCACGCTCTGTTGTCTCCAACCTCTTGACCAAATCGGGCCCATTTAGCTTCCTCCCTTTCCTCTCTCTGGGCAAGCTCCACCCCTCCCAGGCGATCCAGGTGTCATTAGCTCTGCACCCCCCCTTCTTTCATGCGGGGTCTCTCGGTGCCCCCCGAGTAAGGTTGACACGAGTAATACACACGATTTCCATAACCATAAATCCTTAACCAACTAATTACCACCACACCCCCTTTATGTTGTTCCGATGCAAAACAAGACAATTCTTAAGCTAATGTTTCCCACTGTAACAATCGAGATAGGCATATCTACTTGCACACGGACCAGGCTACCTATACATTCCCATATGGCCACACACACACCACACAATACAACCACAAAACACACACACAACCACACCCACACGAACACACGATAAGATACAACCAGGAAATATTTAGGTTAGTCCCAAAAAACATTGTTACTGCTTCGTTATAAGAAGGCTTGAATAGGTTTATTAAATAGAGAAGACACATATACCTTGAATTTCAAGGTTATTTTCAGACAGGCAGAAGTGCCAAGATATCAATTGTATCCCACACTTGAAAATCATGCCCGCATGTAATATCAAGCACGAACTATGCACAGCAGTGGCATGCCTTGCCCATAGGAACGAACGACCTCGTACCACCGCACCACACAAGATCCAGTCATGCACGCCACGACACTGAACTGATCTTGGCACACACATACCTACGAACACACACCAATGAACTCCACCGTCAGCGCGAACGTGACTATGCACCCGCACATGACTACGCACGCACGTAGGACTATGCATTTGCATGAACACAACTACATGCAACTGCACACACAATGCACCACACACGCACGTCACCATCTGACACCTGCGAGGCGCCATTGACAGCGCAATCCACACAGCACCAGATGACGTCACGCCATGCCAGTGGCACTTAACGCAAAGCATAACTAGCCTGCGAGAGTACCCACATGCACTTTACACACCTCCATCATATAGACGTACACACACACACACACAGCAACCAGCCCTATTTCAGCCATATGCCAGGGAGAATGAACAACTGAGTGTTTTGTCAATTGCAACCTCAGCCATAGGCTCCAAGTAGGCGTTGCCTAAATTCGCAAACCGAGAAGGTGGTGCAAGCGTGGGATCAAACCTGCATCACTAACTGGGTGGAGCAAAAAGTCCACCCTCTGTTAAGCACTCATATCAACCAGCCAGACATCCAATAGACGAGCAGAGTCATGGGACACCCCTTTACAGGTGTTGAGAATCTCCCAATGCCTTCCGTGTTAATTTGCATAATCATGAATACCATCAACAGAAAGGGTATAATAGTCGAGGAACATCTCAATCGCATACTTTCAGAGGTTGAAGCCCATGAGAGGAAGGATTAATAGGAATCACGAGCACGACCATTAGGCTTCAAAGGGTGAGCACCTTGATCAGGATGATTTCAAACCCTCTCATCATCCCCAATATCAACTTGTTGGGAATGTCTTCTGAAGTGAAGACTACAGAAACACCCAATCATGACTATTGTATCAGACAGGCTACCACAATCACCTAAAAGTACAGATGGTAAATCTAGCCACTCATTTGGTAGGAACAGTGTGGCATCTTTCATCAGAAAAAAAAATTCCTTCCTGTGACGGGAAGAGGTTTCCCATCAGAGGATGTCGTGGAGGAGTTCAGTCCTTCCCCAATTGCACAAAACCCGCTCGTGCAGCGAGTAATAGACATCTTTGTTGATGTCCTCTATTGGACGGAAGAGTTTTAGGAGCTATCGAATGTCAGTAAAGCACAAGTCCAAGTATTGAGCCTCTAATTATGGAGTAACAAGAAAGAGCAGCAGCACACTTTAATGTGTGTTCAAATTCATGGAGTTCACACGTACCGTACAACAAATTGTATCTTTTGGAAAATGAAATGTGGAGCGGGTTTTGTGAGCAAAAGTCCCGGTACACATAATGGAGGCTCGAAGGAAGTATTGAAAGATCAACCAGCAGATAGGCTCGACAATCTACACCAATGACCACAAAATCTGAAAGAACTAGAGGGTGCACTCTCGGAGATAATGGAGGATCACAACTACAGCCAATGAAAGCCTGGAGCAGTTCGAGTAAAAGTCAGGGCCATGCTTGAGACCCTTGTAGGTCCATACAGGAAATGAAATTGCTTGCATGCAAAGGTACAATTTATCATCAAATGCATTCATCAATGAAAAATAGATATTTAAAGGATTCCTTGGAAGCTTTATGTATTTTTATTGAAATGATGGGGGTTTTTTTTTTGTGTGTGTTTTTACAGTCGATGCTGAATGAAATACGTCGTCTGGGAAAGCGTTCAAAAAAGCTGGACCTGGACCATTCTGGATCGCTCAGCGTGGAGGAGTTCATGGTCCCTCCCCAGTTGCAGCAAACCCACTGGTGCAGCGAGTAATAGAACATCTTTGACACGGATGGAATGGAAGAGGTGGACTTTTCGAGGGTGATCGCCGAGTCACCCGCCTCTGCGCTTGTTCTGCTGATGTTCGCGTGTCATGACAAAGTAAATACATTGAATGGCGTGTCTGTCTCTGGCACTGCGAGCAACAGTGTTGTACAAATCCTGTCCACTTTGCAGAGTTATAGAAGGCGATGCGCAGTTCAGTGTGAAAGGGGACAAAGAGCAAAAACTGGCAATGTGAATATAATGAACAAAACCAAAGGAGAAATAAAATACCTTCACCAACCTCAGCCACCATTTCCTTTCTCTCCTCCTGTATGAAGGTAAGGCCCCAAAATTCGGCTTCTCTGTTATTCACGGGGATCAATTACCATAACAAGTTATTTATTATTTTTCCTGCTTGTGCTGAAATATTATATTAATTCTTTATATAATGAACGAAACCATGTTATGAACCCATTATCCATAGAGGGTCTCGGCCTAATGCCCGTGCAGTCGCGTAGGAATTACAATGCTATCCCTGTGGCCCGGGCTTGGTCTCTGTGCTTCGCGTCACCACAAAGACAATAGGCATTATTTTATTTTGGGGGCATCGAAACCCTGTGCCCTGGTGGCCCTCTCCCGTTGGTTTTGCTACGACAGGAATTTAAGTTTAGCAGGCACAAATACAATGACTAATATTTCGACTTGTGCAGTGGATCTCTAATTACTGGTAAAATGGTAACAGAACTATAACAGAACTATAATGGAGACACATTTAATTTTTTAAAAAAAACTTCCACAATTCTGCTTTCTGGGATGCACAGGTCAAGCTGCTTTACACTGAAAGATCGATTGCCAGATGTGTTGGTATTGTTCTAGCCTTTTATTTTTGTGGTATCCAAGCTAAACCAGCCTTGGTTGATAAATGTTTTGAGGGCTTTTGAAAGCCGTTTGTTTTAACAATGAGACATTTCGCGTCCAAAAAAGAGGACCATTTGGCCGTCACACCTGTACCATATACACATCAGCCCATCCAACTCTGCAGGTGGTGTGATGGTGCCAACCAATTCTTAACAGGGAAGTTTTGGCCGGTTACCAGCACACATAAACCTTTCCTTTTGAATGTACTGGTATCTTAAATCCCACAATCTAATACAGAGGAATGTGCTGGCTTACATCCCCATCCTTCAGGACGGTGAACTTTAACATGCAGCGGCACCCTGTGGCTGCATCGAATACAAGCTGCAAGGTTGATATATTGACCCCTGTAGTTGGATATGTTTGGAGTTGTGTAACTTCCATGTGAATGATTAAAAACTCACTGAGGAGGCTGTGTGTGTGTGGTGTGTGTTTGTGTGTGTGTGTGTGTGGTGTTGTTATGTTCTTTTCTTCCTTCTTGGGACTACGGAAATGCAGTAATTGTCTTTATTATGATTTCACATTGACTCATCACAGTGCTTCCGCATCTATGACATGTGACAAAGACGGTACATCTCCAAATGGAGAGCCTGTTCCATCAGTCTCAAGATGATGGTTGAAACAACTGAAGGAGACACAGCTTGCAGCAGATTGTGACAAGACTATTCTTCAACGCTGATAAGGATTGGAGTGGACGCATCTCTTTCGCAGAGTTCGCACAGTAAGTACCTTTCTTTGTGAGAAACCCGTGATATGTCTTATTTAATTCCGGTGTACAGTCTACGCTAAAGCGAATATTAAAGCGGTAGTTTTTAACAACCAATTGCTGTCATTGCTCCGTCCATCCGTCTGTTTTGTCTTTATCAGTTTATGATCATGGTTTGTATGGACGAGGAAACAACTTATTGAAATTGAATGTTATGTGGTTGAAACACAAATCGGAATCATGGAATCTGAATCAAACCTGCATGGAACAGTACTTTGTCTCTGATTCAAAACCGATCTGGCACATGCGGCAGAAGGGTGAGATAATATAATTTTCATTTCTGTCTTGCTTATCTGGCAGTCAAACAAAAATTGAAAATCATTCCAACCAGGGAGCTTGGCTGTTGTAAGGACCGTTATAAAGGGACACAAGCACCAGGCACGGAATAACCATGAACATGTTATATCGGGCGGTATAATCGACGCTGCGGAACAATGGTGGAACTCTGAATTTAATTTTATTTATACGGCCTTTAGACCTCTTAAAAACTTTGTCATTTAAATTGAATATATTCTTGAACACTGGTAGAACCATTTACATCACCTGCTAATACTCTCAAGAAAACTCCAGTTTTGCAGAATTTACATGTTCTATCGTGTGTATCAGACTGCTCCATGGCGCTTAAACTTTCAAAAAAAAAATTCAACTATCTTGAAATTAATTATTTGTTAAAATTGAAGAGTGGACTATATTTGAAACACTGTGCGGGGTACGTGTTCTATGAACTCTGTAGTTTGATATTTATTTGTTTTATAAACTTTTTTTTCCCCAAAGTTTTCTTTGGTTTGTGGTGCCGTTAGCATTCCAGTTTAGCTAAAAGTCGGCCATTAGGTGCTTCCACACAGAGACGAGTCTATTACATATACATTGGTGGGCCAAATGAGGAAAGAATTGAAGGAAGGATTATAGGAGGATTGAAAAAAATTGGTGGGTGGTGGTGGTGGAAGTGATGGAAAAGATTAAGGAGGTGGGGACAAAGGAAAGTATTGACGGTGAGAAAGGAGAAGATGAAAAGAAGGACATGATCAAGACTCAAACATTCTTGCCACGTTAGGCATTGTATAAATTACTTATGTGGCACCTTAAAACATCTGTGGTTTGATGATCCATTGAAATGGCATGGGTTTTGCAGCACTTTGAACGCACAGTACAATACAATTGCACGGTTATGATGATGGTTCATCACACAACGGGCGTTTTGAGCTTGTCTAACCTTCGGTTGTGAAATCCGACCGAGCTATAAAGGACCGACAAGAAAGGTGCTTTCAGAAATCTGGCACAGCCCAGTTATGCGCGTTGGGGTCATTCAAACTGGTGAGGTGGGACAGCGCACTGCGCGCGCGCGCACACACACACACACACACACACACACACACACACACACACACCACACACCACACACACACACACACACACACACGACACTCTCTTGTGTGAGTTGCGACAAACTAAAGAAATGAAATATGCAAATATAAATCATGTTAAAATAAACCGAAACAAAAATACCAAAATCAAAAATAAATATTCTTCTTGGACAACCATTATTCAAAGAAAGATGTAGGGATGGTTTCACATCATCATTTCTCGTGACCATACCTACCTTGTTTACATACTTTTTGGTGTAAACATCCCGACATCGCTTTTGGATTTTTATGCCACCGTTGACAAAAGTTGTCCGGGGCATTAGTTTCGGGGTGTCCGTTCGTCATTTGTCCTGTACATCCGTCTGTGCTATTTTCTCTGCAACCACTTATGCAAATGACACAAAATAAAAGACTTGCAATAATAGGTGCGGACACCCAGGCAGAATATTTTATGATAATTATGACCATATAGGTCATGTGGTGTGCTGCCATGTTGGCAAAAAAAGGGAAAAAAAACTTTCACCCTCTGTATCTCCGAAACCGCTTCATGGAGAAAATTGAAAACTTGGCACAGTGAGAAGTATCCACCATGGGAAAAAGTGATTTTTTTTGATGATTGTCATAGAGCTTTGGTTTTGAATCATAATTGCATACGTCGAACACTTTATCCAATCAGTATGAAAAAATTTGACAGTCATCTCGACTAAATTTTTATGGGTGTGGGGGCGGGGGTTGATGACGGGCATCGGTTCACGTGGTTCGGCAGCCATATTTTTTGAGCATAAAAAAAACCCTCAAAATCTTCTTCTCCAAAATGGCTGAACAGATTGAGGCGAAACTCACAGTATGACCTGTGACAACAAAAGTTCGTCCACCTATGATGTCATTGGTCACATGGTTGGCAGCTCCGAGATTTTTAAGATAATATTTTAAAATCTTCTTCTCCAGAATGGCTGACAGATTGATGGGAAACTTCACCCACACGCTCCCAAGCCTTGGAATACCAGGTATTTCACAAATAATTAATAGGTCCCATGGTTCTGGCAGCCATATTGGATTGAATAGAATGTTTAAAAATGCTTCTCAAACCGGCTTCATCAATCGACGTGGAAACATCACAATTATTTGATCTGTAGTCAGGGGGAATACATGTTTTAAGAATTCCAACCTGAGGGATGCATGGTCTGGCAGCCAGAATGAAGTAATATTCTGAATTGATTCAGGGATAAATCAACTTGGTCAAGTATGTGATAATGATGTAATAATGTGGGGGCGGCATATCTGGCGACATGCACGACATCGGGTTGCCATTCTTGTTACCTCCGCCCCCAAAGGTGAAGGAGTTATGTTTCGACCCTTCTGTCTGTTTGTTTGTTTGTCTGTGTCCAGGTTATCTCAAAAAGTTGTGACGGATTCGGATTAAACTTGGTGCACAGGTTGTTGTGTGACAATGACGAAACTACTCAATTTTGGTTCAGATCCGAGTCCGGAATCGGCTACTTGGATTTTTTTAAGTGTTTTTCACCGTGGTTGAGAGGTAGGGCCAAAAACAATCAAATAGCACAATATCTCAAATAGTTGTCGATGGATTTGTATGAAAAACTTTGTGGACTGTTGGTGTTTTGACAAGGAAAGAATTGTTGATTCAATTTTGGTTGAAGCGATCCGAATCTGGTTCCGATCTGATGATTTTTAAAAGTGATTCTTTTACCATGAGAGATAGGTCAAACCAATTACTATAACACGATATTCAAAATGTGACGGATTCAGATGAAACTTGGTGAAACAGGTTGACGTGTAACAATGACGAATTGATTCAGACTAACAGGGAAAAAGCAATCAGAGATCGCAGACCCTCACCAGGACTGATTTGTATAGTATAAATATTTTATTTCTACTTGTCTGATTTAAAATTGTATTGTCGTTTGGTGATAATATGAATTGTGGCAAATAATTGAATGATGTATGAAATGAAAAGGTCGTTGATTGCAAATGAAATGTCAAATGGTCTAGTTGTAAAAAAAAGGGGTTTCAGAGAGAAGTTCCTTTTAAAAAAAAGGGTTTGTAAAAAAAGGGGGGGGGTCCCCCAAAATGGTCTGAAGGTCTGGAAAGGTCTGAAAAGGTCTCTAAAGGTAAAATGTCTCGGTGTCAAAGGCGTCTTCAAGGCGTTCTAAAGTTTTAAGGGGTGAAAGGGTGATTTAAGATCTAAACGGCAGAATTGTCTGAAGGGGTCTGAAAGGGTCTTAAAATGTCTATAGCAAGGGTTAAAGGTCAAATATGGTTCTAAGGGTATTAGGAAGGTCGGAAGTGTGAAGCTCTAAAGGTCTCAAGGGTAGAAAAGAATCGAAGGGTCTTTGGGGTTCTAAAAAGCCCTAAGGATCTAAAAGGCTCTTCGAAGGGTCTAGGATAATAAAGGGTGTAATGGGTCTATAGAGTCTTCGGGTATAAAGCGTCTTGAGGTCTTATAGGGATTTAAACAGTGTTCTACAGGGTCTTAATGTATTCTTAGTTTGTTCTTCTGGGGTCTTAGGTTCTAAAGCGTCTAAGGGCTCTGCGGTCTTAAAGGAGGTGTTCGGCGTTCTAAAGGATGTTAGGTCTAAATGGTGCTAAGTTCTAAGGGTCTCGGGGTATTGCAATTATCAAGAGTCAGGGGTCTTAAAGCCTTAGGATCTTAGAGTCTTAAGGCTGTTATGGTTTGGGGTTTTAGGGGTCCAAAGTTGTCTTTGGGATAAGAGGGTTCTTCGGCGTTTTAAAGAGTCTTTGGGGTCTTGTTGTCTCAAGGGTAAAGGTCCTTAAAGAGTCATAGGCGTCAAAGTTGTTAGGGTTATAAAAGTCTTAATGTTCTGATAGTCTTAGGGGGTCTAATGGGTCTTAAAGGGTTTGGTTCTCAAGGATCTTATGGTTCTAAAGGTCTTCGAGGCTTGCAGGGGTTGTTAGGGTCTTAGGGTTATAAAGGTCTAAAGGCTCTTAGGAAGTCTCCCAAGGGTTCTTAGGTTTGAAAGGCTCGAAAGGTCTTCCCAAGGTTTCAGCGGTCTTCATCAGTCTTAGGGATGTAAAGTTTTAGGGGTCTTCGGGTCTTGGGTTGTAAAGGTCTTGGGGTTCAAAAGGGTCTCATGTAATTAATTACACCAACCACATTCTGTGCTGTGATATTTTATTTATTTTTCATTTTGTGTTCTATCGTCGGCGTGTTTTATATTTATAGTTATTTTTTATTGTTGTGCAAGTCGTACATTGTTTTTTTTTTTTGGCGTGCGCCATACCACCTCAGCGGTACAATTGAAAAACCCAAAACATCAACCAGGCTCTGCCAAGATTACCGAAAGCACATTTTTTGTCGTCATTCACAAACTGATGCCGGGAGAAGGAATGAAGATAGCGGAGTTGTTGATTGAGAGAGCCGCTCCATGAGAACCCGCTTGCTTTGAGCTGCACGTCCTTACATAAACCTCCCGCGCAAATGTATCTGTGCCACTTGGCATGTTGGCCGGTGTCATGGGTCAAAAAAACTGCACCCTGATGAGAGTGCTAGGGTAGAGTTGAGCGAGTCTAACATCAGTTGACGGTCTTCATAAACCCCCTGACTTCCTCCCGCCCTGCTGCCGTAGTGCGGGTTGGACATCCACAAGAAGATGGTCGTGGTGTGTGACTTTCCCTTCTTTCGCCCGAGCGAATCCACCGTGACCCGACGCAGACACCTCACAGTACCATTTGCGTGGACGATGAATTATTGAGCGTGTTTGTGTTGTCTGCGCTTTGTTTATTGTTGATTTATTTATTTATTCTATTCATGCACGTCTTTTGTGCGCACCATGAGGATGACAAAAGGAGGGACCCGCGCGGTACGTTTCGTGTAAAATTGAACTTTAAAGCTTTCATCTCCTCGTGGAGCTTCGGTAATGTTGACACACAAAGTTAGCCGGCTTGAAAGCTTCGTCCCATAGCAAAGTAGGAGTAAATGTATACTTTGAGTAGTGGGGCGGGTTATCCCAAATACACAGGAAAATAACTTCAGAAGGCCTTGATTCTGCAGGTGTCTCCATTATTCCTTCCAGTGTTGGCTGCATCCAGCGTCTCCTCGTATTATTTCCATTGGTTATTCATGATCCACGGTGCTCATTCTTTTTGATATCTGTAGTTTGGACTAATGTATCGGGTTCGTTTGGCGTTAAAGTTTTGATTGTCTCGACGACCCAGTCTGTTTCGAATGTCTGAGGCTGTCTTAATTTTCAAATCGTCTTATTTATTTTTGTTCTTTTTCCCTTGGTAGCGCAAGGAAATTAACGACGAATTCACACGACCGAGGCCAATGAGGAAATGCAGAGTGCAGTATAAAGCTGAGTTGTGTTGCAGGATATAGGAAGCATTCAGATGACGTGTAAGTAGACATTGTCCTTTTAGTGTTGCCTTGAAAGATTGTCGCTGTAACTGGTGTCAACCAGGGGAAAGCAGCCAGGTTCGAATGCGTCAGGAATTTCAAACGATTTTTCTGTCCTTTGTATGTCATCCACGAAAACATTCATTAATGCAGCGAAAAGGACGAGTTCCTTTTTCAGTCCAAATGACTAATTGCCAACCCACCCCACCCAGTTAACCAAAGACCCCTGTAAGACCCCTCCCTGGCCATACTAATTGGACACATCCATGCGCGTCATGCGTTAATTGCCCAATTTAATTCCAGAGTAAATGAAAACATTCATTCGAAACGTTTCCATGGATGATGAGCACTTTGCAGTGGTTTTGTGACATCAGTCTGTCTTTTGTCTGGCCCAACTTCTGACTCATTGGAGTAATTGATTTTGCTGTTTGTGTTCCTCGGAAAGCCACCCGGGTTCGTGTTGGTCTTAATTGAAAAAGTTTCACGGAGTATTCAAGTTTTATTTATTTTATGGGGCTATTTATTCATTCATACATTACATATCAATGTGGGATACGAATGGATGATGATGATATTAGCCTTTGCGGACGTGGGGGAAAAAAAGATACTCGTAGAACCAGCTTGGCGTCACTCCACCACTGCTGTTGTGCATGCTTTCGAGGAGAGAGGAGATGTGTGTTTTACGATGTCGTTAATTAAACTCGAAGTTCCAAATGAAAAGAGTTGTTTGAGGTTTTGTATTTTGCAATGTGCACAACTGATACTGCTACTACCGTACTACTATTTTAACAGTTCCAATTATTTCCATTTTCTTGAGCGTCGTTTGGGGAGTTTTTTTTTTTAAAAAGCCCAAGTCTAACCAACTAATTTGGCGGGAAGGGACACCTGGCTTAACGTCCATCTGGGGATGGTGCACTCATTTGATGCAACGCCCACATGCCTGTGAAACACCGGATGACAGTTTATTAGTCGGGTCATGAATCGAACCCAGAGTAGACAGCTCAGAATAAAGTAAGATGCAACTACGCGCTAATTGCACACCATCCTGTCGGACTATCAAACAGAACACCGTATTTGATCAATATTAAACTGCATCTGTGTTGCTCAGGGTTAGGTGGCGGCTTGGATCCGAGGGTCCTGAGTTCAAGCCCGTCAGCACGAATTATAACCAGGGGTTGTCTCAGCCTGTCATCCTTCGGAGGTCGGCGAAATGAGTACAGTTCCAGACCAGTGGGTACTGGTTAGAGGGCACTGCATCAGCGACACAGTGGCACTTCAAAAATGATAGCTACCCCGGCAGCTAAAGCTGCATGACGACCAGCACACCAATATTAAAACTCGCCTTGCATGCACATATGAACCTCTGTGAAAAGTCACATCATCATATACATCATATGCTTCTACAGAAATAACTGCAATCATTGAAGTTGCAGTATGTGCTTTATAGATATATTTTTTAATATTATTATTTTTGAGATGCATTCAAAAGTGAAAAAGTTTATAACAAACTATTCAAAGCTTCCTTGATTTCCTTTGAACAGACCTCTACTTAAAGCCCATTTTCTGAAGTAATTAGTGCAGGGACCGACATTTACATTGAATGACCATCCGGGCTATTCGGCAGAAAATTTTTGAAATGACCAGCCACCGACACACAAACAGCCTACTATTTTCGAAAAGTATGCAATTGCAACGATCGCAGGTGTTTCTTCAGTGTTCTCGGAATTCTCGGAACGTTCCTTCCAAAAACACGTTCTCCGTGAGACTCAGCTGGACATGCAGATAAAACACATGAGGACATGCTGAGAACCCAAGCGTTTGTTCACGGCCTCCTCGTTGTGCCTCGCATGTCTGTCGTGAATAAACCGAAGCAACGATCGTTTTCCAGATATACTTGGACCGATAACATTCGACAAGAATATACATATATGATTCTGTCCTTCAGCACCGGAGATAACCGCACGTAATGTTATCACTTGTTGATAAGGTTCCACTGGTTTCCTGTCCCTGAGATGGATGCCGCACGCGAAGTGGACTTCACCTCTGTCGTACACTTATCGCTGTCACCTTATGATGTGTGATAATGAGAGCGTGGCGTGATGTCAAACCACACATGAGGGTTCTTCGTCTTATCAGATGAAACCCACATCGGTTTCGACTTGAGGATGTCCCACTCATCAGGTCGGAGTTTTGACAGCATGAAAAAAAAGTCCATAAAATGGTGACTATCACCTTCTCTGTTTTGAGTCTGCCGTTGATAACGAGCAGCAGTGGCGTCAGTGGTTGAATGTTGTATAAAGCCTAGTTGTTTACCCTTCCCATTGTGGGTTCGGTTCCCAATGGTCGAGCCAAGGGAATGTTCATGACTGTTGTGGGCACCTCGATCTCTGCAAAAAAGATGCACCCTACCTACCTACCTTCCTTACAGTATGTTACACCATAAATAAGAGCCATAACCTCATCACTTAAGGATCCAACAGCTGGAGCCTGATTTTTCCACGATGGACATGGCGACTTTTATATGATATGCTTTTCAGAATGCAATTCCACTCACAGTTTTTCTATTAAAATTCTGGCTGCATCACCACCATGTACTGTAGGAATGATGAGCCCACTTTCAAGAATATTTCCTTTTGCGGCTACAAGCACATTGAGCAATTCCTTCCTCCATCCCTCCTTCTCATTGCTCACCATTTGTTGACGCACTTGTTTGACGTTGCTTAAGATGTTTGCCGAGCAGATGACCCTGACGGTTCCACAGCCTTCACACATGGATACGTAATTGCCTCATTCGGTTTTGACTCTTCCAAGTATAAAAACTGAATGTTGCACGTTACAACTCCGGAACGCTGGTTTTTAAATGCAACTCAAAGTATTTCACCAGAAAGAGCGCACTCATCCTGGAAAGGTCATGTCTAATTGCTTCCTTCCGCTCATTTGGTGAGTTCACCACTTCTCCAACGATGCAAAGGCTTCGAAAGTTAACTTGAAAGTCAATTGTTGTTCTTCAAGTAACATTTAAAATAATTGGCCAAGTTCTCTTTAAAATAACAAGGCTTGCCTCCCGTCGCTTCCTGAGTAGCATCAATCAAAAGACAGCATGTTGTACTTCAAACATGTTGCAGGAAAAGGATCTTTTATAACATGTAATTGTTGGTGTTTGTTTGTGTGCTCCTTCCAGGTACTTTTATATATTTTTCTATGCTCAAGAAATATTACTATTCCTTGTCCCGCTGTCGGAAAATAATATACATTCCCGTGGGAACCAAAGCATTAAGCTCGAGTCCCGCTTCTTTTTCCTCGGATCCCGAAACACGGGCTTTAAAAAAAGAAAGTTGGGACTCAAGGAACAAATTTTTGTTCCAAGTAAATGATTATTAGCTTTCCAATGTGTTATTGGATTATTGTAATAACAATAACACAGCAGAAACTTGTCGAATAAAGTGTTGTGGGCATGGAGAAAACTCGCCTTCTCTTCTATATAGATAAAGCATTTTAACCCGTCACGTTGGACAGTGTTTAATCAAAGAAACATGTTGAATTTTTCAACTATCATTTCCCTGAGGTCATCATCATCTGCTTGAAGTGAGCTAACATGCTTCATTCAACCATCCTGGCTTATTTAGTTGCGGGCGAGCAGAAGAAGAAATCACTTCTGCTTTGTGCGAAGCTCAGTGTTGATGCTTTGTTTGAACTTCCCCTTAAAATGTGTGAAATGAAACATTTGAAAAACTTCAAATTATTCTCACTCACATTTCAACATCACCGTAATCATGGATGTATCAGAGATGTTAATGAACTTTCTTTTCAGATTGATGATTTCAAACGGCTACCACTGGGGACGCTAAACGAGTGCACATTTACAGAGTGAGAGAGAAAAAGCGCAAGAACTGTGTCTCCCCTGACTTGAACCTCCTACCCCAGATCTGCTACTAGGACATAAAACCACTTGGGTAACCAAGGCCAACATTCAAAATTGGTTGGATTTGGTTCAGTATTTTTAGATCTTCGTGGAGGATCTCTAAGTCTTAACTCACGTTGTTCTGTGGACTTTTTTGTCACAGCCTACAGGTTTTCATCGAACTCCTGAAAACCTTGGGCATATACAGTAAACATACCCTGCGCAACAGTAACCATCTCCGAATTTGAAAATTCCCTCCTAGAAAAAAAAAAGTTTATAACGTCAAAATATCTCGCTAATGGAAATCGCCAAAAATTATCTCTGAAACTAGGCAGCTTTTGAATTCTGTTTGCGGAATTGAACAGGATAGCAGAGATGAATTACCCCACATATGACACATTCACTATGACGTCATATCAATTTTATGATGTCATCCATTTTTTGACATTTTTAGATCCTCGTGGAGGATCTCGAAGTCGGACTTCACGTTGTTGTTCTTCTTGGGACTTTTTAGATCCTCGTGAGGATCTCTAAGTCTTACTCACGTTGTGTTCTTGTGGACGATTTTGTTCACAGCTTACAGTTTTCATCGAAAACTTCCTGAAACTTGGCATATATATATGTAAACATACCTGCGCAGACAGTAACCATCTCCGATTGTTTAAAATTCCTCTAGAAAAAAAGTTATGACGTCAAAATATCTCCGCTAATGGAAAGCGCCTAAAAAAAATTATATCCGAAACGAGGCAAGCTTTTTTAAATTCTGTTTGAGTAAATCGAAAACAGGGCGATTAGCAGAATGAATTACCGACAGTATGATACATCACTATGACATCAATCAATTTTTATGATGTCATGCCTATTTTTGACATTTTTTTCATTGTTCACAGCCCTACAGTTTTCATCGAAACTTCCTGAAACTGGCATTATATATTAAAAATTACCTGCGCAACAGTACCATCTCCGATTTGAAAATTCTCCTAGAAAAAAAGTATATAACGCAAAATAGTCTGCAATGGAAAAATCGCCCAAAAAATATCTCCGGAAAACTAGGCAAGCTTTGAATCTGTTGCGGGAATTGAAAGTGCATTAGCAGAGATGAATTACCCGCAACATATATACAATCACTATGACGTCATATCAATTTTTTATGATGTCATTCCTATTTTGACATTTTTAGATCCTCGTGAGGATCCTAATCTTATCACGTTGTGTTGTTCTTCTTGTGCACTTTCTAGATCCTCGTGGAGGATCTCTAGAGGTCTACTCACGTTGTGTTTCTCGTGGACTATTTTGTTTACAGCCTTACAGTTTCATCGAAACTTCCTGAAACTTGGCATAAATATGTAAAAATACCTGGCAGAACAGTAAACCATCTCCGATTTTTGAAAATTCCTCCTAGAAAAAAGTTATGACGTCGAAATATCTCTGCTAATGGAAATCGCGCTAAAAAAATTATATCCGAAAACTAGCAAGCTTTGAATTCGTTTGGCGGGAATCGAACAGGGCATTAGCAGAATGATATTACCGCCATATGAGACATCACTATGAACATCATATCAATTTTTTATGGTCATTCCTATTTTTTGAACAGTTTTTGTTTCATTTGCTTCACAGCCTGACAGTTTTCATCGAAACTTTCTGAAACTTAGGTATTATGTAAGAAATACCCTGCGCAGACAGAACCATCTCCGATTTTGAAAAATCCTCGAGAAAATAAAGTTACGACGTCAAAAATATCTCCGCTAATGGAAATCGCCTAAAAAATTATCTCAATACTCGGGAAAAGCTTTGAATTCTGTTTGCGGGAATCGAAACAGGGCATAGCAGAGATGAATTACCGCAACATATGAACATCACTATGACGTCATATAAATTTTGATGACGTCATTCCCATTTTTGTCATTTTTTGTTTTCATAACCCAGAGTTTTCATCGGATTCTTCGTGAAAAGTACCATGAATGCAGAAAGCCCACGTGCAGCAGTAACATCTCGATTTTGGAAATTCTTCCTAGAAAAAAAAGTTAACGTTCATAATACGCGACTAATGGAAATCGCCCATTACCATTATCTCCGAAACTAGTTTGTTTCACAGCCTACAGTTTTCTCGAAAACTTCCTGAAACTTGGCGTTATACATGTAAAAATACCCCTGCGCAGACAGTAAAACCATCTCCGATTTTGAAAAATTCCTCCAAGAAAAAAAGTTATTATGACGTCAAAATAATCTCACCTAATGGAAGAATCGCCTAAAAAATTTCTCCGAAAACTAGGCAAGCTTTTTGAATTCTGTGTCGGGAATCGAACGGCATTAGAAGAGATGAATTACCGCACATATGATACATCAACTATGACGTCATATCAAGTTTTTATGACGCCATTTCCTATTTTTTGACATTTTTTGTTTCACAACCCAGGAGTTTTCATCGGATCTTTGTGAAACTTACCATGTATATGCAGAAAGCCACGCGCAGGCAGTAACCATCTCCGATTTTGAAATTCTTCGAGAAAAAAAGTTGACGTCATAATATCGCCGCTAATGGAAATCGCCTATTACCATTATCTCCGAAACTAGGCAAGCTGTTTGAATTTTGTTTGCGGAATCAAGCCAGGCATAGCACCAGATTAATTTATCACAAACTGATACATCACATGACGTCATATCGTTTATGAGTCATCATTAAGAGACGAGGATCTTAGCTCATTTGAGCTTCGTTTTAATTTTTGAAGCAATATATTGTACGAATTCGCCCGCCGCGGCGTCGATCGGCCGCTTTCCACTAATAGCAACCGCGGTCGCCCACCGGACGGACAATTCAGTCGTGAACTTCCGGAGCTAACGCGGAACCCTGTCACGCGTGGGTCTTCAACCTCACCACGGCCGTGCCAAATTGTCTAACCCGCGCAAAGATAGGGTACCCGCCGAACTCGATATACCTAAGTACCTGCGCGGGGAGTCGACCGGGCGACCGTACCTCGACGCAGGTCGGCTTGGGAACAACCGCTTAAGCGGTCCGTTTCCGTCTCAGCGATAACGAGCGGGTATTATCGCCGACCTCGCCGATCCGATTCTATAACGGTATTCAAAACCCAACTAATTATTCCACGAGGCAAGATGGCATTTCAATAGGGAAGAGGACGCACGAACGGGATACATTCAAACAAAGCACATTATTACAAGCACACGTATATACAGCCAAGGCAGTCATGCAATATTCAGCGAGAAGCAAAAGCAATACAACCGAAAGATTATTATTTACAGTCACTTACTCAGTTCTAACTTGTCGGACACGGCGCCACCAACATTCACTCAAAAGCAAAGGATGGCCACCCCCAAAGACGGGAGTGGCAGACAGGGTCCGTGGACCTTTATAACGCGGACCGGAGGACCGAACGGGTCCCGCGAGACCGTGCAGGTTACCTGCCCCCCTCGGTGGTCGGCGAGTCGCGTCACCCCGTCCCACGGCAGCTAGCGTGGCGTGCCTGATCCCGGGCCTCTCGCGTGGCCGGCGAGCTCCCTCCGGCGTCCTCGCACGGACGCGCAGGTTCGCGCCACCAGCCGGCAGAGCTGCGCCTCCAGTCGCGTCTCCGGTGCGTCGCCCGGACTTTCCCCATCCCACGCCTCCAACGAACAGGTCGCTCCACAGGACAAGAGCGCATGAACCACAGACCAAGAACCAGGAAGACGAGACACCCCGACGGCGAAACCACCAAAGACTTGACGACACCACACGAAAGACAGACCTCACGGTCTCGTGCGACCTTATATAACTCGGGGCTCCGCCCTTCGCCCTCGCCCCGTTTTGGCTCCACCCTCCGAGCCTTTTCGAGAAGTTTCTCGAAAAGGGCGTTTCTCAACTCGACGCCCTCACTCCTCGTATCCACCAATGCGAGCGAGCGCCTCGCCCTCTCGTACACCAGCCTCGGAGAAAAAAAGGGGAAGAAACCACACGCACCATGAGTTTCGTTTTCCTCGTTCTTTTACGCCCGCGTTCTCGGACCCTTTTGAACGCGGAAAGGGTCGTAGCGTGGTTGTGGAGGATGGGTTTGCAAGCTGGCTAGTGGCGAAGATGGTAAATTGGTGGTGTTGTTGTGGCGATCGTAGCGTGGTTGTGCGATTGTGGCGTAGTTGGTGGTGGTGTGTTGTTGGTTGTGGTTTGTTGTAATGGTGGGCGAGATATGTCGGTTCAAAATAACGATAGAAAAGAAAACACTATCTCAAAGGGTCACAGCCCTGTGAACACGAAAATTCCCTTAAAACAACGGTGGGGAAACCTACTGAACACTCAACTTACGATAACTGATCTAAGGAACCTTTATGGTGTTCTGCAATTTCCACAGCCGTAACACTACCCCTCCCCTTTTTACAGATCGTCCCGAGTCGTCGAATTTTCGTGTGCCATCATGTGTAAGTTCTCCCCTAGAAACGATTTACCTTCGGATCCCTGAGTGCGACATTAGGTATTCATGTGTCCCAAAATAAATAACCTACGGTGCTGAGTAACTTAACTAACAAAACCACTCATAGCAGACGACTAAATAAATTGCCGCGCTAACACAAACATGCAGGGGGCAAGCAACCATTACCAATCCTAACCTTACAATTATAAATTTACACTACACCATGGCCCAAGGATCATGGACTCTGCGGAAAAAGCAAGCCAGTACACAATCTGTCATACCATGCAGGGGGATGCCGGCTGACTCACAGCGAGTCCAAGGCCTCCCCTTGAATGAAACTGGCAGTGAACAACAAGCGGTGCACGGGCCGCCAAGTAGGCAGTTCCCCGTTGATGCGGCTGCCTACAGGAGGTCCTGAGATAGACGCAACTTGCTGGCGAGCACTGATAGCATGAAACAACGTGCAGGCGCAGGGTCGCTTGAGCGGGGGGGCATGCTAACAGGGCAGCCAGCATTGGGTCAGCATAGGCAGCTCCGAGCATGTAAAGCAAGACAAGGCACGGTACTGACAGGCGTCCGCGTGAAGTCGGCGCCACAGAGTCCCTGCGTAACGGCGGATCTGAGCACATGCAAGCAGGGGGGGAGGGGAAATGCAACGACGGCGCAGGCCTGGTGTCAGGCCAGACAGGCAGCAATGGCAATTGGCAAACAATGCCGTTGTAGCCTGAAAACGGGCGGCATTGGTGAAGTGCGGTTCGGCCACCGGAAGGCGCTCGACGCATACCCCGGAGGACATCCGGACTGGCCCCGCAACAAACTAAGTCAGCATTGATAGCCATGCACAGCCTTCAGTAACCAAGGCAACAATCCGCAAGCCTTGCTATTGCAAAAACGCAATGATGGCCCGCACACTCCTTGAAATGGAGTGTTTGAGGAGGCGTGTGCTGGCCACTCGGATGTGGGCTGACCTTACCCTACGGTCTCCTCCCAACCTATCGCCTTTGCCTTCTCTGTCCATACCAACTCCTTATTGAAAAATCTTTAGCCAACTTATTTTTTGTTTATTTTATTTTATTCCCTTCTATACTCGTCTTACCCCTTTACTCTCTGTTCGGCTAACCTATCCTGTCTCTAGCCTACTCCCACCTAGTTTCCCTTCCTGGAGGGGAATAAGGGAGAGGCTAGCGTCTGTGTCGAGGCCCAATCTAAGCTCAAATGGCCTCCTCAGATTTCAGCGATCTTAACCCGAAGTGTGTCCAGCGGCCCACAGAGAGCGAAGATGGAATGGTCGAGAGGTACACTCCTATCTACGCCTAACAATTATTACCTTAAAACTACCCGGGGCTTTTAACAAGCCTCTCGCTTAAACTATCGGGTCTAACAACCAAGATTCCCGTCCCGTGTGTGTGTCCTCCAAATTTGGGCCTTGCCCTCCAATTTTCCTCCCGTGCCCTCACACGGTTTCATGGCTGGGGGACCCCGTGGTCCCTTGGCAGACTACCCTCTGCCGATTCTCCACACATGGCACCCCGGGCACTACACTGCCTCCGAGCCTACCAGCTCCCTAAACTGGGGAGTGCCCCTCTCTGGCGACTCCCCCCGATGCCCACGTGGGTGTTGCCCGGTCCCTTCGAGGGTCGCCCCGAGCGTGCCAGTACACTGCCCCCGTGGCATTTGCGCCACGGGCCCCGCATTCATGCGGGTCACCGCTGCCCACTACGCTATCCGCCCCCCATGGCCCTGGCCTACCGCGCCGACGAAGCCCGGTGCCCGGGTACCCACTCAGCGATACTCACCGTTCCAGCCACGCTCCCAGCCGTCAACAGGGCTCCTGCACCCTCCAAATGGGTTCGAGCCTACTTCCCACCAACAGCAAAAACGACCTCATTTTTAAATTCTAACCCACTAACTCACATTACTCTGACCCGGGGTCCTTGGGGGGAATCACTCCTCCCCCCAATCACTCTCGCCCATCATTCACTTCACTCCATACACAGACCCCTGGCCTCACTCACCATCAAGTTTCATTTCCTCCCTCTTCTCACACATTCCATCTGCTGATCACTGCCATTCTGCTCACTAAATCCCCTCATCTACCTCGTGCTCCTCGATATCCCTTAATCAACCTTCCATTAACACTACGTGCTTAGCTACTCCCCACTACACACTCAAAGTCTGTCAGTGTTCTCCAAATATAATCCCATCTCCCATCTAAATCTCACTGGATCCCTCTACTAATCCATTCCACGGCCCCATCGAGACTTACTCTGCCCATGAAGCGGTCTACTAAGCTAACCCATCCGACCCTAATTCTAGTGGTATCCTGTGCCCGACAGGGGGTCTTCCACCCTGCTTCGGGAATCCTGTTCACCCGAAGCGAGGCTGTTCTTTTTATTTTTTTCATCGGCAGCACGCAGCGCGGCAGTCTGCAACTGCAGCCCACTGCAATTCATCAGACCTTCGTGACGTCATGGCGCTTTCGTGCACACTCGTCCCTCTTGGAGGTACCATCCGGCAGGAGACACCCTCCTGCCGATTCCAACACCGTGCAGCCATGACGTCACCTCGGCATCCCAAAGCAAGCCCGCGTTTCGAGGGGTTCCCCACGCGAACACATGTGCTCTGCCTCGGAGCTTTTACACACACAGCTCCTGGAGAACCCATCGCGGTCCAAATCCAATCCGCCTCTTCTGTCCCGCCGCGGGATCGGCAAATCCACCGCTGGCCTGTTCCGACCGGGTTCACTCCGCAGGCCGCACGTGGCGCGTGCGTGTGGCACCAGCACGGACCCGGCCTCGCTGCCGTGCGAAAACCCGGCGGTCCAAGTAACTACGGCGCTACCCGGCCCTTTGTCCCGTCGTCGCGTCTCCGTCGCTCTCAATCCACGCGCCAAACTCCCGCGTGCGACGACTCGACACACCTGCACATTCACATCACCGAACGCGGTGCGTGCTCGCGCGATTGCCCGCAGCGGCAGTCTCCCTCACATACAGTGCTCTCGCACACGCGTTCTCTCACACACTGCTACTGCACCGACCCTGTTCACTCAGCAGCGTTTCACTCGCACTACACTCCACGCTGTACCACACGGGTGTCCTTCACACGTTTCTGTCACCACCACACCCACGTTCACTTCAATGCACGCGGTCTGGAAGCACGCAGTTCGCAACTCGCGAACGACACCGACCTCGACCAGCGCGCGGGTCTCTTTCACACTCAGGTCGGTCACACACGGGTCGTTTCTACACACTGCGCGACGCTCTCACAGCACACGCCTTCACGCAGCGCTATGGTGCGCCGTGTGCAGGCACGCGCTTTTACCACACTTGTGAAACACACGGCACAGAACAATCACGCGAGATTGCGCACCACCAAGGTTCGGGTCCTTCCAAACCCCCAAGTCCTTGTGCACCCGCACCACAGCAGGCTCACCCTGAGCCTCGCAAAGCGTCGAGGCCGAACCCACTAGCTGGTCGAGATGCGAGCTCGAAGAGGGAGCATGGCGTTCGTTCCCTCCGTTCCGAAGGAGCTCATCGCTGCTGGTGCACCGGGTCACGACACTATCCCCGAGCTCCCCCTCAGTCGTCTTCAACGTAATCTGTGTGTGTGTGTGTTCGTCTTTCACCCCTCCTTTATCGTTTTTGTAGTCTCTCCTCTACTTTTTCTATCGTTCAGTCTCTATACTTTATTTCTGTTGTCTCTTCGTGTCTATTAGTTTCTTCCTGGATCTTCGTCTCTGTTTCCTCCGTTCTTATTAATTCAGTCTCGACTCGGTCTATCTCTCCGTGTCTCTGGCAATACTTCTATTTCCTTCGTCGTCTCTGTTATTTCCTCTTCTCCAGTTTTATTTGTTCTCCTTTATTGGGTTGCCCTATATGTTCTTTTCATCCGACGATGTGTCAATCAAGTCCTGCACACTAACATTACTCCTGTGTGTGATGTCACACATCCACCTTATTGTGCCGTTCTACTTCCTGGCTCCTTTGAGTCGTCCTCCTCTTGAGCCTTTTTTGAGTTTTCGTTCTCTTTTCCGGGTTTTCCATCTCTGTGGACTCAAATTTTGCTCTCTCCTTGCGTGTGTTAACTTCAAACTCGTTTTCTTGTGTTTTCTTCCCCGCCTCTTCATGATCTTCATTCTCCAATTCTCATATTTCCTTCATTTTGTTGATCTCCCTTTCCTGTTTCATCTTCTTTCTGTCACTATCTCCTTCATACTCCAACCTTGTTTTTTCCTTTGTTGTTCAGTTTCAAATTCATACTCTTTTTGCTTTTTATTCCACTGTCTCTCTGTTCCTCATTCTGCAATCTCGTTTATTTCCTTCAATTGGCTGATTTCTTCTCTCTGTCCATTCCTTGTTCTTCACTACTTTTTCTTGGATCTCATTCTTTAATCTGGCTTTGGCTTCCGCTGTTCGATCTGCACAGCGTGTGTCCTAACATTTCATTCTCTGTCTTCGTTCCTTCTTGCCGCAACATCCTCAGCTCGTTTTGTAATTCTCTCTCTTTGCTTTGTGTTCAGTAACTCAGAAGCTTTCTTTTCTAATTCCGTCCTCATCTCCACCCTCTTTCACATTCTTTCTTCCATTTCAATCCATCTCCCTACCGAATTCCTTGCTAATTTTGCAGCCAATACTTCCTCTTTTTACCTCCTGTTCCAGGCTTTCTCTTTCCGATGTCTATTCTTACCTCTTCCTTCAGTAGTTCCATTCCACATCGTGTTTCGTTTTTCCTTTCCAGCTTCTTGTTTCCATTCTTCTTCTAAGTTCTTTCTATCCTGGAGTTACTAATTTGCTCTCTCTTTCTTTTCTTCAGTTCCTCTTCTGCACTTCTTTGCATGCTTGCTCTCTCCTTTCATCGTTCTCTCCACCGTTTTCTTTTAGTTTTCCCAGATATTTCTCTTTTGTGCCCGAAGCCGCCAATGTCCGCCAGGCCTCGCCCTGCCATGATCACGTGGTTTCAAATCGTTGGTTGGGACCCCGCTCGTATCTGGCCGTTCGCTGTGCTAATTATAGCAGCGCTTCGTGTTGCGCTGAATGCGATCCGTCCGCTATTGTGCGACTCGAGGTTCGTTTGTTGGCAAAGTTTGTGTCAGTGTATAGGGTGAGCTCCCCCACTGATTATAATTGGTGGTGGGGTTATAAAAGAAACCGTCCCGGGCCATGATTCTACATTAAAAAAACATTTTCTAATCCACCCTGCACCCGTTCGCCTTGAAAAGCCATCTTGTTTCGTGGAATTAATTTTAAATCGCTGAATTGGAACACGGAGGGTCGCTTCACTCACCCTGATCCGGTTCCGTGAATTTAGTTGGAGGCGGGTGGATTCGAATCCACTCCGACACCAGTGTACGAATTTGCGCCGCCGGGTGCGATCGGCCGCTTTCACTCTATAGCAACCGCGTGCCCAGCCGGACGGACATTCAGTCGTGACTTTCCGAGCTAAGCCGGAACCGTCACGGGTGGCTTTAACCTCACCGACGCAGTCCCATTTCTACCCGCAAGATAGGTCTCCCGAACTCGAATATACCTAAGTACCTGCGCGGGGAGCGACCGGGCGACCGCTACCTCGACGCAGGTCGGCTTGGGACAGAACCGCTAAAA
>CM068959.1:89412312-89427263 GCA_035128595.1 Eptatretus atami
CACAAAGTCCCTATGCACATCGTTAGAATTTATCTGCATGCTTCCCTCCATTCTCCGCACAAATTTGAATTTTTTTCCATGGCCTTCTGGACATCTTCAATGTTGAGGCTTGGAGGTCATAAAAGCAGCCCCTGACAGCTATTTTGAGGTCTTCAACTGTTGTTAGGTGGAGATTAAAAATTTCCTCCTTCACAATCCCCCAAAGCGAGTCGTCGCATGTTAAGTGCAAACTTCAAGGAGGCCACACCATCTCAGATCCACGTCCACTCCATCGTCCATTGAATTCGTCATCGAGATATTCTCTAACTGCGAGAGCATAATGTGCCGGTGCACCATCTTGTTGCAGGATACTGAAGATCGCTGATTCTTAGCAGGATAGCTGATTCTTGACAGATGAAGGCCTCAAAACAGCTGTCAGGGGCTGCTTTTATGACCTCCAACCCTCAACATGAAAGAAGATGTCCAGAAAAACACGATAACTGGAAGTGCAGTTGGTGGAGCACATACCTCCACCACGCAATGCCTGATCCACGAAAACATATCGGGCCCAATACATTTTTGAAATATCATGCTATAAAGTACTATATCGTTTTTGGCCCAATCTCTCAATGGTGAGGAATCACTTTAAAGATTAAATAATTATCGGATCCAGATCCGGATTCGGATCTTCTCCAAAATCAAAAGAATTCGTCCTTGCCGCATACCCAACCTGTCCACCAAGTTTTGTCCGAATCCGTCCACAACTTTTTGAGATATCGTACTATATATCATTTTTCGCCCATTCTCTCAATGGTGAAGAATTACTGGAAAAAATTCTCGTATTCGGATCCGGAACTTCACCAAAATCTAAGTAGTTCATCCTTGTCACACACCGAACCCGTCCACAGAATTTCATCTGGCTCTGTCCACAACTTTTTGAGATATCCTGCACACAGACAAACAAATAAACCAATGTCACCTTAGGGTGACCCATATCTTGCCAAAAGGTGACCACGTGTGACTTCTTAAGGTCACACTGAGGTGAACAGAGCTGCTCACCAGAGCGACTCCTTGAGGAATATCTGCCTATGAGAGATTCCGATGAGAATCGTTCTACAGAGTAACCATGAAAAATATGCGTTTGCCCTATAACGTCACCAAATGACGTCATAATGTCTCAAGCTTGATATATCTAGAAAGCACTCATCGAGGTGTTCAATTTGAGGTACTACATGATATGGTTCCTAAAACTTGAAAATTTGACCTTGGGTCAAATATGTTTGACCTTAGGCGCTAACCATGAAGGTCAAGGCCAATCGCCACCAAAAATTAATCATCTGAGCGCCAGACCATGACTATATTCCCATGAAGTTTGAAGACGATCCGATCAAAATTACTCAAAAAATAAGGGTTTTGTCGATTACCCTGATTTGCGAAAAAGTGACCTTGACCTTTGACCTTGACCTTCAAAATTTTATGCGCTGAAAGGGACCTCTATAGGCCTCTGATATGCGAAGTTACAAAAATTTCCAATGAAACTGTGGTTGAGCAGAATTTTTTTCGTGATTACAGACAAAAAATAAAAATAAAAAAAACATACAGACTGACTAACATATCTTGCAAAAACTTCGTTTGGCAAAGTACAAACACAGAAAGGGGTGAAACATAACTCCTTCACCTTCAGTGGCCGAGGTAAAAACTCATATTTGTGCAGAGAATGGAGGGAAGCATGCAGATAATTGTTCACGAAAAAACTGAAAAAATATTTCACGAAAAAAAATAAGTGACCACTATATTCGTTATTGTGGTCTGTCTGTTCTGTCTGTCTGTCTGTCCGAGCATAGCTCCGTGGGTTTGATCCGATCCTGATAAAATTTTGGTGGGAGGTTTATATCATGATCTAGTTTTCCTGAGAATGGGCGTGGTCCGCCCATTATGGGCGGAGCCACGCCCAAAAAACGTGTTTTTTAGGGGGTAGCCGATTTTAATTTACATCTTCTCCTAGGGGGTTTGTCGAACCTGGCAGGGTTTCGGTATTTGGTTAGCCCAATGGCACCTGCATAGCGCCACGGAGCTCGATTTTTCATTTTCGTCACAAGGTCACGAACTTAGAAAATTTCGAATTTTGACATAAAAATTCAACGACCGCCCAAACTTTGAGAGCTAGGATGACAATATTTTTTATGCATAATCTTGAGGTCATTCCCCACCTAAAGTCTTGAAACCATTTTGCTCTATCTCGAACACCTTGCCCGTGGCGTCCCCTTCAAGTTTGTTTTTACGCTGATTTCATCAAAGTATGGATAATCCGAGGAGTGCGAAATGCCATATAGCCTATATGACGTTATATTGTTCCTGGAAGTTCCAGAGGAAGTTTTGCACCAAAGGTCATAATCCTTGACCTTTGACCTTTAAAGTTCACAAAGGTCAAATTTTCAAAGTTGTGGAATCGAACCGGGTTTTCGACCTTCTTCGACGAACTAACTCCAATAAGCTATAGCACGTATCCTGTTTCCTTATTTTAATGTCCACAACATTGTTTTGTGACCTTTAAAGGTTATGCAAAGGTCAAATTTTTAAAGTTGTTGAACGAAACCGGGTTTTCGACATTTTGCAGCTAATAACCAGTCACTCGTACCACACATGTTGATCATTTTTATAACTTGGTCAAACATTATCACATTGTCTATCCTTGACTTCTGAAACAATCTACATCGTCAAATACCGCTCGTGAACCATCGTCGTCTTCAGACTTGTTCTAACTAAATTCTAACTGCGTGCACAGGGACTTTGTGGCCACTCTGTGCATAAACAGAGCTCCCTTTCAAGGAACTTCAACACAGGAGGAAGCCACTCGGCCATTCAAGCCTGTGCAATGTTTGCCAACATATTGTTGGTTATCCGTGTTCTTTCATTTTTAAATGCTGAGCCTCGAGCAAGGAAACAGTACATACCATTATTGAAGTCTTTGGTATGAATTGGCCGGGGTTCGAATGGACGACCTCTCAGACTCGGATCGAACTCTCGAAACATCACACCACCGATTCAACGGACCAGTCCTGTTTAGTAGAATTTGACAAGACTACAGCATTTGGCCCCATTACTCAGATACTAAGAACGGGTTTTCCATCAAAATTTGTCAGACTTGTATTATAGACCACGGTGAAGATTCGTCGACTCCATCCTCAAAATGTAATTTCTAGTGGGTCATCTGAGAGTCGGAGAGAAATGAAAATAAAAACCGGCCTTTTGTCTATCATGCAAAGCAGTAAGCAAGAGAGTTTCAACCGTAGTTTGTGAGAAACCTCTACAACTAGGATTTATCGAAATGTCAGGTGCACACGAAGGGCCTTTTGTTTTCTATTATTTCGACTTGACCTCTGAAGCGTTTGTGTGTGCAGCGGCTCACCGTTTTGAAGGTGCCTCCGATGTGAAAAATCTGTTATATATGTCAACCAAAGACGCACACTGACCCCATGACAAGACACTGACGTCATGTACATAAATTATAACAACACATCACCTCCAAACTAGGAGGCGTCCGTGTGGTCTTCAAGCCTTTACAGACTGAGATTAAAGCCTTTGGTCATAAATAGACAAACAAAAGCAGAGATGTCGATCTAGATTTTGTCCTTGTTGGGGGCTTGTCGGGACAACATACTGCTGATTGTTTATTTGTGACAATATTAGGCTCATTAATATAACTGACTCGAACCCCCTAACTTGATGAGGCAGCAGGGCACAGATCGAGTCCCATCACAGCACGTCATCTGCCACATGTTGCGTCTTCCCAAAAGAGGAGGGGGGCATCGAGTGACTGCTTTATGCAGATGGTGTTTGAGATTAAACGTCATTTTAATTTTTTTTTTCTGCATATTGCAGTCACATGCTCTCGTCCGCTGAGAGGATACTTCGTTCCTGGGCACATGATGGCAGCGCTCTATAACCGCTATGGTCACATGGCTTGTTGGCATTATGATCTCCAGACTAATAACATGAAAAACTAGAACAGCACTCGGTAGCGCACAAACCTCCGCCAGGCTAAACGGTTTACGTTTTGTATCCCACTGATAGGCCGAATCTGGATCCGGACCTGAACCAAAATCTAATCGGCTTGTTCTCATCCATCGGGTTTCGTCGTAATACGTCCAAAACTTTTTGAAATACCGTGCTATACATCACATTTGGCCCAATCTCTCAATGGTGAAGACTCACTTAAAAATTCTCATATCTGGATCTCAGATCTTCACCAAAATCGAATCAATTCATCCATATGACACACCCAACCTCTCCACCAAGATTCATCTGAATAAGTCCATAATTCTATGAGATATTCCTGCTCACAGAGAGACGGACAAACAGACACAGGTGAAAACATAACCTCTGTCCACTTCGTTGGCGAGGTAACCACAGGGCATTACACAGCATGAGACTCTCAATTAAGTTGACCATGGATTCTCCACCGAGAAAACCGTTTTTTGAGATTTATTTTTTATTATAAAATAGTGGTTAACTTGGTGTAGAAGATAACATGGCTCGAAACACCACCACCCATTAGTAATACCATTGGTCTTGCTTCAAGCAAGCTCTTACATCAACACCTGAGAATTGCTATTTGATGCATTTGTGACGAGGCCTGGACTGGCCTTTTGGCAGCCTCTCTTCACCACCACCAATTGGTCTGTAATGTGAGCCCCCTGCAGGCCATTTGCCTGCTTTGTCCTGGTGGTGGGCTGCAGGACGGAATTTTAACGATAATTCCAGAAGTGATGGATCTTGAGCCTCACCGTAGGGAGGGGCTGCCGTGTGCCTTTTGACATAATGCAGGGGAAGTTCCTGGTACCAGTTTGAAGCTTTTCTTTTTAATGTTTTTTTTTTGTAGTTTTTTTTGCTGCAAAACTCCTGCCATACCTGCCGGTCCTCTATCCGACGGTACACAACGGTCTAGAACTTGCTGTGGCTCCATGGCTTGAATTGGACATTGTCCTCGGTTTCAGGGTTAGAAACTGAGTTTGTCCTTGTTTAAATGATCCAACCGCTCTGAATCCTGTCTCCTATCTTATTTGCACGCGGTAGTTTATGCTTAATCATCAGTCGCGCTTCCCATATCGGTACAGGATAAAAGGCGCTTTCTTGTGGCCTGCCAAAAATCTTGTTCAGTTTCATGGTCGGAATATTTTCTATTGCATGAAGAGCAGGACACATGAAAAGCATGAGGTCTTGAAAATGCAAAAAGGCCATCGCATCTTTCCAAAACCCGACACGTCACAATGTGGTCTTCATTCCGGTTCGTTTATCATTTTCATTCATTCGTTGTATTAATTAATTAATTTATTCATTC
The DNA here is from genome assembly GCA_035128595.1 of Eptatretus atami. NCBI lineage: Eukaryota > Metazoa > Chordata > Myxini > Myxiniformes > Myxinidae > Eptatretus > Eptatretus atami. Next base: position 89,417,633 of record CM068959.1, read on the forward strand.
ATGTTGATTCATTTGTATTTCTTTATTCATTCATTTATTCATGCATGCCTATTTTCTAATTAAGATTTCATTCGCTTTTGTTTTTAGCCGCGTCGCGTTGCGAACGCTGGCTCTAAGAGAGCTCCGCGTTGTTCTTCTTCTTCTTGTTCTTCTTCTTCTTCTGGTGAAGACAAAACCTTTATGACGCGGCTCTTGGACACATTTGTCCTTGTTTCTAAATTGTTTCTCTTCTTCATCTTCCGTATGCAGCACAAGGCTGTGGGGTAGCATCATTAGCTGAGGGGGACGTGGATGTGCCGCTTATGCAATGCCCTCTATAGGTTACGGTGAGGATTTGTAATTCGTTCAAGGTGCCGGCGATAGCTCACCTACTCTTCGCGAAGGACACCATGGGATCTTTAGCGTCCACCAACTCAAGCCAGAAGACGGGATTTCAAAATTGCTCTTCTGCTAAGATGGTGTTTGTCCATTTTAAAGTTTTTTTTCCGGATTTTCTCTAATTGGCTCATTATCAGTCACATTTGTAGCTTAGTTCATTAACTTTGTTATTAATGATCACATTGCTGAGGGGAGGCGACAAATTTTGGATTACAAGACAAATGCAATTTCAGGAGGAACTGGCTAATCCTATGATGGTGACATTTTGAGTGATGACACAACTGTATTCATCCCTCAAGGCCGAAAATAAATGATGCCATTAAAGCCTTCATGTTAATTTGGCTCTTTGATGTCTTCTTGTCCTCTCACCAACTTCTTTACCGGGTCAAACTATTTATTGCCATTTTCTCGTGGGATTTCCTCGAATAATGTTTTTCCACCAAGTGCTTCACAAACCGGCTGGCTTGACCTGCCGATCGACTGAAGGTGGCAGGAATTTGTCATTTGTTCATGGTGCCCGGCGATAGCTCGCCTTCTCTTGGTGGGAAAAAGCACCACGGAGGGTGGTGACTGCAGACAGGTCATCCTGCTTGGCGTCCTTTGATGAACGGATGGGATGTGCATTGATGCCTCGCTCTGCGTGCGAAAGAGCACTTTATTGCTGACAACATTTGAACCCAGGCTAGACAGCTCAAAGGCATTTTTGCACAGCTCCAAATTATCCTGTCAGTTCATGATGTGTCTTCATATTACTAGTGGGCACTCTTACCCGGAGGGTGGGAACACCCTTCTCGGTTCGCTTTCGGTGGGCAATGTGCTGCGGCACAGTCTTGGAAATGCACTTTGTAATTCTTGTCTTTTTTTTTTTATTTTAAATAAACTTTCTTTGAATTACAACATCATACTCGATATCATAAATTGAGAAGGTGCCATTATATTGTGAAGATAAAGATAATTTGTAATACCGGCTGTCACCAAGGGGTGTGGTGTGCGTGCGTGCGTGCGTGGCGTGTGTGCGTGCGTGTGTCGGTATATCGGAATATATTATATATATATATATATATATATATATATATATATATATATATATGTATATTGTAATGTGCCTGGTGTTGGTTTAATGGTTAGGGAGGTGGGCTTGGATCTGAGGATCCTGAGTTCAAATCTGCTCAGCTGTTGAATTAATACCAGGTGGGTTGACTCTGCCTGTCATCCTTCCGAGGTCGGCAAAATAGTGCCAGCATGCTGGATACTGTGTCGGAGTGGCGACCCGTCCAGGATTGTATCCAATAGCCAAGGATACTGCCTGGGCAGCACCGACGCTCTTGCACAGAGTATGGTCCGATGGATGGATGGATGGATATATACATATACATACATTAATGTTCGGTTCATGAATAGGATTTTTAAGATATGGACAGTTTATTGACAGGTGGACAATAAACTTGCTTGCTGCTCATAATCATGTGCTATCAGCATTAGCACGAGGATTTCATCTTGAGTTGTGCAGATTGGATGATTCCTCTGCTGCTCATATCTCGCCTTGGCATCGTATACTGTACACTTGTTCAGGAACTTTTTACATTTCTGTAAAGAATGGGAGAAGAGCAACAACAGGCAAGCTTGTGAAAGTGCCTCAAGTAAACCTTGAACTTCATGAATTGGTGGTATACTTTATCGGCCTCAGTGATGGTTGTATGTTCAGTATCCTGAATGTCTGCACCAGTGGGCCACTTAAAGAGCCCCTGGGACCCAATCATTTGTGATAGTACAGCGGGAAATTTAAAATGGAAAGAGTTTGCAGCACACCAAACACAAGGATCTCGGAGGATGACACGAGAGTGGATCGTTAAGAACGGACACATTTATACCATCTTGAGAATAAAAATCCAAAAACCTGTGGGAGATAAAATTTGCAATCGACACTCAGTTTAGTTTTTTTTGTTTTTTTTTCACAAACTTTTGAATGTTTTGCAGGTTCACGAGGTTGTTGGTGATGGAAAATTACCTGGGCGGGATGTGACTGCTGACCTTGTTGTACCTGTGGAGATCAAGCCACCTGAAGATGAATACGAGTGCGACACGTCGGATGAGGAGGTACAGAACTGGTTAAGATTGTTCGTTGCAGCGCGAGTAAAGTGCCTAGATTCATCCCTTTTAAGATTTTTCTGCACTCGGTGCAATCTTATCTGCTTGTTTTGTGGGGAAAGTGCAGACGACGAGGCACAGTCTTTTATTTTTATTTTTATTTTTATTTTTGATTTGCAACCACTTTTGTCGTTGGATGATGAATGGCTAGCAAAACGGTGCTATTTGTACAACAAACCATTCCCTGTGTTATAGCTGCACAGAAACCAGTGTTTCAGAACCTGTTACACTTTAATTGCTCCAAGATGATGATGATGATGAGATTCACCATACTGTTTACAGTGTTACTGCTGCCAACGCAGATTCTTGGCACAGGTTAGACTGTCTGGTTTACCATTACTTCCCCAGCAGTCAGTCATGGTAAGAATTTTGTAATTTGTTCAGGGTGTCGGCGATAGCTTTCCTACTCTTCTCAAAGGACACCGTGGGATCTTTGATGTCCACCAATTAATGCCAGGAGTTGGCACTGCCAGCTTAACGTCCATCCGAGGGACGGCGCATATTTTGATGGATCGCCCTCCATGTGAAACACCAAGATGACAGTTTATAGCTGAGCCGGGATTGAAATCGAGGCTAGACCACTCGGAGGTGAGTGTGCGTACCTCTCGGCCATCCTGCCAGCTCCTGCTTTGAGTTAATCATACAAAATGCATTCTCTTACCATTTCCACATTGTTGAGGTTGCTTGTGAGTGAGTGTGCATAAAATCCACTTTACGTGCCACTCATCACATCTCTGGGCACGGTGTTCCATCGGAGAATACCCACCTCTTCAGGGGAGAAGTTAAGCCGGCTGTCATATCTGCCAGCATTCACGAACGGATGTCAATATCCCACGGTGCTTGCAAATGGACATATGTCAGAATACTTTCTGAAAGGAGGAGGCTATTGTGTGCCAGTATATTGATCAAATTCTCTGAAATTCTTTCTTTGATCCTTAGGGGGCACTACAGTAGTGGAATAGCCGGGCCCCAGAATTTGTACAAACCCACGGAAATCTGCTCCGTGTACATGAATGAATGAATGTGTTGGATGTTGCTCTACTTACACAGTTCCCTTCTCTGAAGTCTCTGTAGCATTGATCTCGTGACACCTCGTCTCGAAAGCACTGTTGTGTTGCAGATGTTGATCATCATATCCATCTATTTCTCTTGTTTTACCTGTCTCGTACGTTTATCTTTCCTCACAGTCTCTGGCACCCGTTATATCCTCACCACTTGCATACAGCATTTGTTTGCAGCACCATGGGGGTACCAATCATTGGTATGAGTTGGCATTACCACATCCTACCTGACAATATGGAGGCAGTGGTGCCCAGAGCATTTGGATCTTACAAGAGGCATAATCCCAGTGGCGTACTTTCCCATCACAGACGAGTCGATGGCCTCCTGGTCTTTTTCTTGCATCCATTTGGTCTTGCACCTCACCTCATCTCCTTTCCTTGCCGATGCCTTATGCATTGAGCAATGCTGACCTTGTTGTTCTTCCCACATTAACAATCTCCAATCACCTCCACTCGTGTGTTTCCCTTCTCTCTGAATTCACCTTTCCATGCCCCTTCTCTTTCTTCCCTTCAGGCCTTCCACATGACAACCCACAGACATCTCACATCTATCCACGATATCTTCGTAAAATATCCTATTGGGATGCCATATATCTACCACTGTCTTGTTCATTTCCACCTTGCTACGTCTCTTATAATTTGTGATGTCATCTGCCTCTTGCTCTTGCGTGCTCTTGTACATGTGCTCTCGTACACACGCTTGTACATCGTCACTCCCTCTTATACATACTCGCATACTCTGTTGTACATATATATACTTGCTCTTGTACACACAGTACTCCAAACATCCTCATTAGCTATGATTGAGATCTCTCATCCATGCTGAAGAAGTTAACTTTCCTAATTAATCACCCCAATCCATATCTTGCCAAGCTCCCCCCCCCATGGAATGGCCTGTCTATGCAGCCCCTCCCTTCCCTGTGTTTCTTCCATTACCCCCCCCTACTACTCCAATCCATTTTCTCCACATTAGTGTTTTTTTTTTCTCATTTTAACTAGGTTTGCAGGATGGCCGAGAGGTACGCACACTCACCTCCAAGCTTTCTCACCTGGGTTTGAACACCGACCCAAAGTGGGCGAGCTATTGCTGGCACCATGGCCAAATTCCAAATTCCTCCTCTAAGAACTTGATCGAACACCAGGCCTGGCCATCCGGTTCGTGAAGGACTCGAGACAAAATCGTGCCTCGGTCAACCGCACCAGAGCTTGCGAATAATTGTGGCCGTTAAAGAAGATTTTTATTTACTTTATTTATTTTAACCACCTCCATGTTTTATCCCAACCCTCTGTTTTTCATAATAGCCCCCCTCATACCCCCATGCTCCTTCTCTGAGCCCCCTCGTCTTTGTAATTCCCTCTCCTCGACTTTGCTGATTTAAATCATTGTTATAACTAACAATGAACAGGTTTCCAGCGAAGGTAATTTGCCTCAACAAAATACCTCGAGGTGAAGTGGCATATTTTGGAGAGGTTTGTACGTAAGCCATTCGCCCCATTCAGAGGCCGTTTGAAATGCAGACCTGGAAAATGTTTGTTATGCAGATTTTTGATGCAAGACCATATTTGCAACGATATAATTTGACATTTTCCTTGCGAGAGTTGGAAAGTATGCGTGAAATGCCAATAGTTCCTCGCGTTCCGTGGTCGATTTACACAAGGCCTGTGCAATGTGGAGGTGCATGCTGTGGTTATATTGTGTGCCAGGCGCACCTGTGTGCGCTGCTGTAAACTGTTCCATTGGATGTTGGCTTTGAAGAAGAAATGTTAGTTCGACTTTGTTGGTGCGTTTAAAGAGCCACTGGGACCCAATGAAAGTTGAGGTGAGTGCGCAGACCGCCAACGTGTGACGAACCGGCACGATGTAAACATTTTATTTTATCGGACGTGACTCGTGGCATTTTTATGACGTCACTTGTGGTCATTCGTGCATTCATCAGGTTCGCTGAGGAGCTGATAAGATCTGCAACTGGATTTCAGCAATATGGCTTTGTTCTTCTTCTTCTTCTTCTTCTTGTTCTTCTTCTTCTTCTTGTTCTTCTTGTTCTTCTTCTTCTCGTTGTTCTTCCTCTCCTTCTTCTTCTTCCTCTTCTTCCTCCTCTTCTTCAACAATTATTTCCACTTTCTTGCGGGGTTGGTCGGGGGGGAAGTTATTTATTTATTTATTTATTTATTTTTTGCCAAAGTCTTTCGCGAACCCACTGGCCCGTCCCAACATTCAACTAACTTAGGGCAGGAATCTGTAACTTGGTCAGGGTGCCGGCGATAACCTGCCTACTCTTCACAAAGGACACCGTGTGATCTTTAACGTCTACCCGAGGGACGGCACACACATTGATGAGTGACCCCTCCTGTGAAACGTCAGGATGACAGTTATAGCCGGGCCGACATTCGAACCCACGCTAGACGGCTCGGAGGCGAGTGTGCGTACCTCGAGGCCATCCTGCCAGCCCAACAATATGGCTTTCTCTGAATATCAAATTAGGTCAGAGGGTGTGCACTCCTTTTTTGAGGTCTTCCACCTGAGTTTGAATGTTGACCCAGCTATAATCTGAAACGTATATAATATATATATTTCCTCTCTTTCCCCTCTCTCTCTCTCCTCTCTTCCTGTTCGTTTATTCCCTTATTCCCTGTTTTGTCAGACCATGGCCCCCAATGACCGACTCTAAATCTTGCTGTTTTGCTCGCCTCCTCCTCCTCTCGCTCTTCCACAGGCCTCAATCTTCTTTCGAAACATTATGATTTGGGAAGAAACCGTTGCAGCTGTTTTGTTGATGTTTGTTGTGGAGACGAGCTTTGCTTTAAGTATTTCTTCAAATATTTTTTGCTGCCTTCCAGTAGGGGTCAAACAAAACGTTTCATGATGCTTCAGCATTGGATGAACTCTTCGATCGAGCCCAATGTCGGGAGCCCACAGATTGTGCATTTATTATTTTCAAGCGATACTTGTTGTATACACCAGGTGCATGTTGTGTAAGCAAAAGTTTTATTTCGATTGGGAAGTTGGGAAATGGTGTCTGTGCACTATAAGGGATATGGGATGAGCGGGTGGTGGGGGGAGCTGGGGTTAAACCTTCTGCCGTATTTGCTGAAGTAATAAATGTATGGCCTCTAAATACAACATTGTTTATAGGTGGTAAGTTAATTGAACTGTAAGCAAATCAAATGCTGTATCTCAGCTCCAAAGTAAGTCTGATTTATCATCCGAGGTTTGAGCAATGTTTGGTAACTGCTGATGGGATTGGAAGTTGAATAATAAGAATAGAAGGGCTCATCAGGCCTGTACTCCATCAACAGGCCTTGGGTTCAGCTGTGAACGATGCCAAGCACCTTGATGCAAGGACGTTACCATTAACATCTGCTAGTGTGTCCTTTTTGTACTGATCTGCAGACAGAGAAACAAGAAAAAGGTTCAAGAACGGATGCAATAGAAAATATGAGGAGATGTGCGAGACGGGACTGTAAGTAAGCTCGATTGAACTCGAATAACACGAGGAGGCCGCTAAATGAAGTTTCGGATTTTCTGTTCGTGTTTCACGTTCGGTCCGTGCGAATAAAAGTTTCAAAGTGTTCTGAAATAGATCTGATCTGCTGTTCATAAGAAATATTCCTTTAAAGGGTTTATCTTTTAAATGAGCACCTAAAACTGAAGACTATTACTTCCGTAAGGTTTTAGATTCTCAATCTTCCTCTTTTTATTTATTTATTTTGTTTGAAACATTAGATTGCCATCGTCGTTCACCTTCGATTCCCCTGGCTGTCACTCACGATGTCGTCATCGAGCGACCTTTAGTGAAACCTTTGCCGTAAAGAACGAACGAGTTATATTTTACGGATAACTTTAGAACCGGAGATTCAATCGAATGCTTCGATTCCGAACCCTACGGCCGGAAGGAACGCTTGAGTGTACGATAGCTGTTGGATGTTCGAGTTCATGTCACCGAATACTCGTCGTCCTTTCGAAACTCGTGACATTGATCCAAACAAGGCTTGAGAGGCAATTCTGTAGGCCCATCGACAACAGCTTCTTATCCCGCCTGTGCCTTCAGCGCTCTCGCGCGGATGCCTTCGTGGCCTTGGTTTACATTTGGCATCCGTCGCTTGTTCCGTTACGGGAGTGACGCCGTTGAACCGTCGTCGTGAATGATTCAGACATTTTCAAAAACGTTCCAAACTTTAAAATATTTAATTGCTCAGACTATTCCATTGGATTTATGCATTATGAGTGGGAATTTTTATTTATTTTATTTTGTTTATTTATTTTTCTGCAGAAGATCCTGAATCGTAAGTCTGCCCAATTAGTCCACGTGATGATATTCCTTTTGCGATGTTTGGATTCTGACCCCAAGATGTACAGTTGCACACGACAAATCGGAGCAGCACGATTACCACGTTCAAAGAGATTCTCCTTTGTTTGTGTTTTTAGATAACACAAGTTTCTTTCGGGAAAGGCTCACTCCTGGTCAAACACAAAATAGATTCTTGTCCCAGGGATTGATTCGATCATCAAGCTTCCATTTTATGAGATGTTGAACCAAACTTTACAAAACTCTTTGTTCTGTATAGTCTACCATTGTACCGCATCTCTGGAAATGTTTTTTTTTTTTTCAACAGGGTAAGCGAATGCATTGCGAGACTGCATTGCCGTCTCACAAACACCTGTGGATCTCATTTCCTCAACCAAAATTAGAGGGGGGTTGAGAGGGAGAGTTTTTGGGGGTTTTTTTTCTTCCTCTCTCCTCCTCTCTCTCTTTTTCTCCTCTCTCCCCACAAATGGTCCCGCCGGAGAGATCTGGGTTTTCCACTTTGGCCACGTGCACCGCTCGGCAGGATATGAAAGTATGTTTGGAGGTATAGGCTGTGCAAAGGTGGTGGGGGTGAAATAGTGTGGGGTGGGTGGGGAGGGGTGAGGTTGGTACCTTGGATCCAGAGCTACGCGTTCCAGGATTGAGAGGCTGGAGGGTGCACATCGGATCGACTCGTTTTGCAAGAGTCTCTTTGCATCAGTTTTATTGTGTTATTTTTATAATATTCATATTTGTCCAGAATCAAATGAGGTTTATAAAATGCGTAATTGTGTACAAATGCTTGGTAAAGCTCATTGCACAAATTTTTGAGCTGGATGTTAAAAGGTTCCACATTTGAGTCCAGCTCCCTCTCGTAGCCCTTTGGTAGAGAACCAGTCACCACCCGGTGAGCTCGTCGACGACCTTTTTTCAGAGGATGACTCCACGATCGGTCGCATCACAAAATAAAACGAAACTCGTTGTGAAAAGGAAGTGTGGCATGGACTGTCGTCACGGCCTTGAGTTCGGCTATGAAGCCCACCTCTTTGGGAGACGGGAACACCACGGTGTCGTGGCTCAATCCTGTTGGCCCACCGCCCGTCGTGTCCCTTTGGCAGCGCAGTAACATCTTGTGCTTCCAATCTTGGCTCCAGCCATCAGCAACGCATGGCGGACTTGCGTTCCCGGTCTCGCCCCTGCTTTCAACGGCAAATTTGTGACATCATGGTTTCATCATTGATGACCTTTACTTGTTAATTCCAATTAATGCTTCTAAATTGATATATTCAGTTGAAATTTTGTTTGTAATCCTGTTGGTGAAGAGAAGTGAGTGATTTATTTTTGTCACATAGTAATCAAACTATAGAGGATTATGATTTTTAATTTTGAGTCAAATATCAATGAGACAACATGAAAGTGACCTCCTTCCTTGCCTCCCACCCCCGGACACATGCATCTCCTTTTCTCTCCTTGTACTCCTATTACCTTCGATTTCCCTCCTGCATACACACGTCATACATGAATGGTCTCAAAGTAAGAGATGTTTTACTTGTTATTAATCTTGTTTTCCTTTTGTTTTTTTGGGGGTTTTCAAGCATTATCTGTTGAGCACTTACAGCTTTGACATCTGAGTCAAACTCGTTGTGATTCCACACGAAGTAAAATGGAAGTAATTTGTTTACCGTTGTTATCTCCATTTGCGGGTTTCAGGAGATGGAGGAAGTTCTCCCAGAATTAAAAATCTCCACCTCCTTTTTT
>CM068959.1:89427273-89443006 GCA_035128595.1 Eptatretus atami
TTTTGGTAAAGGATCATGATTAATGAACCAGGCTGTGAAGTTTCGTTCTCACAGCCTCGTTCCAAGGGCTCTTTTCAGAATCTTCACCGAACCTCTGAGAGCCTCCACTTGTAGCTCGTTTGGAGTGATATTCCCCGGAATGATTTTTAAGTACTCGGTAAGAGTTTTCTTTATCATTCCTGTAGCTCCAACCATCACCGGTACAATTTCAGCTTTCTTCAATTTCCAAGTCCTCTTGACCTCATTTTACAGATCCTGGTATTTGGTCATTTTCCTGATTTCTGTGGCATTTAGTCCAGTCATTGGGAACTGAAACTTCAATCAAAAACACCGACTTTTCCTTCTTGTGTTTGAGCTCTATGTCCAGACGCAATGCTTTGTTTGCAATGTCCACACTTGACAGGATCATCTTGTCATGCGTTAGCACTATATATTCATTTTCAAGGATCGGATTTGGTTTGTGTGTTCCATGATTGTTCTGGGACCGGGATGTTGAAATGTTTACAGATGCGCCAGTGGATTACTCTGCAGACGCTGTCACGTCTTTGTGTGTACAGCTGTTCTGACATGAGGTTTTTACATCCCGAAAGGAGGTGACTGGTACCCAATATGGTCATTCACATTTCCATTCATTCTTCCATCGTAAATATGTAAATGAGCCAAAGCTCAACTTAGATCGTCCCAGTTTTCTGTTAATAGCTAATTATCATTACAGTTCCAGATGATGTAATCTTTTAGCTACGTTTTTTTCTTTATAAGGGGTTAAGTTTATCTGTATGATAATAGATCGCAGTACTTGCCTCTTAATGTTTGGAGATGTAGGTAAGTTAATAATTTAATATGCTAACTGCCCTCTTGATACTATTCTAAATCTGTGTGCCACTGCCGTAACCCATGATGGCTGTTTGCCTTGCTTCATGAACATTCTTGGGAAGAAGTTGCACAAATATATAAACAAACAAATGTATTGTATTGTGTTGTGTTGCAACATGCATGCACTCAAATTTAAATGAAGGACCTGTGAAATGCACAAATTGCAGGAGATGCTGCAAATGAAGTAAAATCTTACCAGCCGCCGCTGGTTGCTTAAGCAGAAGGTGCAGATGGTGCGAGGTGGAGGTATGCCAGATCCGGTGGCTACGGTACCGCCTCCAGGAGGTCCGTAGATGCTCTGCACGGGTGGTGTGTTGCAGGGCGCGTTGTCCGGACCGCCGTCTCCCAGCAGAAGTACATTTCCCAGGTGGGAGATGTAACTCGATGCCAAACGGAGCGTCTCGATCTTGGACAGCTTCCGGTCTGCCGGTTCGGTCGGGATGAGCGTGCGCAGCGCACTGAAAGCCGTGTTCACGCTATGCGTGCGATCTCGTTCTCGAGCGTTTGCCACTTGGCGCTGTGGCACCTCTGTGTGTGCACAGAACGACGAGCAATGGATGAAGAACGATTCGGGAGAAGAGCAAGGAGAGAAAGAAAAACAGATGCAGGGCAGGAGATTTGGATGGGACCGGTGGTTGTAAAGGAATTGTTATGAAATACCGGCACAAGCAAGCATATTGATGTCCGACTCGCTGCGATATCGCGAGCATCGGATTCGTTTTCGATGACTAGTCAAATAAACTTTACCACTCACAGTTTCTCATCTAATGTGAGGCTTTCCATGCTCCCCTTCCCACGTGGCTCTTTTGCCCGCGTTTTGCGTGCCCTCATGTCCTTCCTCACAGCTGCTGAGCCCACCAGCTGTCTGCACTTCCCAGTGCGGCAGATGGCTCCTGCCTCACACGCGGAAAACCTTCCTTTCGCTTAATTTGCGTCTACCGTCTCCCTCATCTCCGTGTGCAGACAGTTTGTTGTCTGCTGATAATTTGGCACTTGTTTCTATTTTTCCAACATCCCACATGTTTTTGTGGGTTTTTTTTTTTCACTCCCATACTTGTCAGATTCCTGGGCTGGAGGTTTGGTGCGTTTGAACCCGTTTTAGTTCCAAGCATGTCGTTTTCACCTTTCCTCTCCTGAACGCTCGTCTTACTTTGTCTGCAAACTTGTTTAGTGGAGCCCCGAGCCCTTCCCGTCATCGCTGAGCCTGCCTGTTGCTCCGTGGGGAGTCCCGCATAGGATTTTTTCCGACTGATGCTTCATTCGCTCCCCCCACAGCTGCCCGTCCTTCTCGTCGTCATATCATCCCACTAGCTTTCCTCCAGTTGTGCCGGACTCTTCGAATACTGTTATTTTATCGCGTGGCAATTTGGTGACGTTTCAAATCGAATGTGACGTGGACCCATTTTGGCTCGGGTGGTGGGTGGGTAGTTCAGCCGATATTCTTGAGTTACGTTCATGATGTCTGCAACGGTTGTGCTGCCGATGATGGTGTAGTTGCTATGACGGTGTTATTGTAGCTGTGGTTTGATAGTGGGATGGCCTTTGGAGCAACGAGGATGGATTCGCTCTAATTGCTGTTTTATTGTGCTTCTGCATCATTCCAGGATGAAACACATAAATCGATAACCTCCCACTGCCAATTATATATATATATACATATCTATATATATATATATATATATATATATGTCGGTTTGGTTCAAACCATTTGGTGTGCTTCCGTCTATGCTTCTAGGTCATTGCAGTTGAATTTGGTGTCGATTCCTTCACAGGAACTCATTTGATGATGTAATGTTGGGTTTAGTTGGTGTTATGTGCCTGTGCCTCCCTGGGGGGAGGGGGAGAAACCCATTGGTGGATCATTCGGCAAAGCCCCCATAGCCGTTTGTGGTACTGAAGTTATGAGCAAGGCGCAGCTCCAAGGAATCCTTCGCTCATGTCTGGCACGGTTGCTCAACAAATCCAGCATTCCTGATCGGTTACGGCTGTATGTTGGCTGCACTCACTTCCCCGTATCGCACTCTCCGGTCATAATGCATACCGCACTCGTCTATCGAATATGGTCGTTGCCTTTGGATGTAATCTGAACGGCAAACCGAGGCATGGCTTATGGCAGTCGGCAGTCCAAACGTTTGTGAAACGGTGCTGGGCTCGAATCCAATCTCATTTTGAGTTAGAATGTTTGCCTTGCACCGACCTGTTTTGGTGATCCAGACCACTGGGCCTGCCGAGACTCTCTCGGGTTGTCCCCTTGTGCAGGTGTGCAGGTTCCCCCAGGTGTACAAGTCCATGTAGTTTTTGATGGATGAATTTGAAAAATACTTTCTGGTTTGATCCCTGCTAGTGTATGATGAAACGAAATATGTTTTTACTCCAGTATTCCTCCTTTTTTTTATTTGGGTGCTTTCATTGATCATATATAGATTCAAGTTGTTGAAATGTGCATTTTGCATCTCGTAAGAATGAATAGTCTTAACTTTTACAACTTTTTCCTCTTTGTCCATCTCCTCTTAATCCTTTAGCTTTTTGACTGATCAGCGTCTCGAGTTTGAGTACATCATGGTGTTTTGGTACCCTTGCCAAATCCTAACTTCCTGCCTTTACCTCCGAGGGAACTGAATCGACGTCCTTAGCTGCACCCTCATCAATGATGCAACACCGAGACCAAATTTGTTATGTAATGACAGTTAAACATGAGTCCAGTGGATAGTGGCTCCTCTACTATTTATTTTATGGAAGCTCCGACACTTACCCTGCAACAGACGAGGCCTCTTGGAGTGTAGGTGTCCATATCCATTCTCGTCGCTGCTACTTTCGCTGTCGTCACCCATAACGTGCATGTCCTCTGGGAGGAATGACAGGGTTGGAGGTATTGCATGAAGGCTTGTGTATGCCATCACTTGAGCCGTTAGCAGGGCCAGGGTAAATTGTGTTTTGGACAAGTCTGTAGCGGCTGGTCTCCAGTTGGGTTGATGTGTAATCACGAAGGTGGTGAGATCGAGATCCAGCAGTGGTTTGTCGAAGCGTCCGTGGAGCAAAACAGAAGATACTTTGTGACCACACACAGTTTCCAGTCGAGCTTCTGGACCTCCTGGTGGTCTTGAGTTGTTCAGGATAAACTGTCGACTTCCAACCCGGAAACCTGCAGCAGGTTCTCATGTGTTGGTGGAAAGGAGCAATGAAGTGGGTTGTCAAATCTGTGTCGCACTCCCATATATGGCTCTATACTGTGATCCTGGGCTCTGGACTTTATGCAGAACTCTCTTCCGTTTCAATATCCGGTAGATCTCTGTTGTCACGTGCCAATACCTCTGTGCCAATCTTGCCGTCGTTCCGGGTCTCTTTTTCAATGTGCTCCTGTGTGCCAGATACCCTCCGCGGGATATCCAATAAGATGTTGCACTCCCTCGGCACAGGGTGTCCCACAAAAGTGTTCTCCTGTTGCTCCGTGTGCACCTGGTCTCTCCTCCTGTCTTCGTTGCTCGTTGGTCTGCACACTGAAAGAGCAAATCGATAGGCTGGAGTTTGCATGGGAGGAACATGTCAGGCATCCCGGGTGGCAGCCAATCCAAGGGATGCGAGTTGGGGAGGGGTTAGGAGGATGTGGATGGAGAATAGGAGGGGCGTTGGATGGCTGAGTTCTTGTGCTGGGATGTGGAGGCTCGGGAAAGGATAGGGGTTGGATTATGGGAAGCTTTCGCATGAAATGGTAGGAAGAAAATAAAGAGGATCGTTTCTTTGCCAGGCATGCAGTTCTTGGCAATCTCTGTGTTTTTGTATGGCTACCTAAGTTTAAGATTTGTATTAGGGAGGGTGCATGGGAATACCTTACTCCACCTGATTTATCATTCCCTGTTGGCTCCAGCTGTCGTCATCTGGAGCAAAATAGGAGAGGTGTTTGGAGTGTGAGTTTTATCACATTCTTGTTTGGTTTCACAGTGAGAGCACTTGCTGCACGATCCCATTAAACTCCGTTAAATTTGTTCCTTGCTAATGCCATTGTTTCCACAGCTTGGACAAGTGTCAAAAAGGCCTTTTATTTCCTCGTGGCAATCGGTATGCTGCATTTTGTTGTTCTTTGTTTTTCCTTTCACGTTCGTAGGTGTCTCTCATTGGGGGAAAATTGTACATTTTTGTAGTTGCAGATAAAATTTTGATAAAATTAGAAGGCTGATCTATTAAGGGGGGGGGGGGTAAGTGGGTTGCGGCATAGTGTGCTTCACCCTCCGTGTATCCTGCCAACCTCTGTTGAAGGTAAACTCGCACATTAATGTAATATTGGCAGAGGTACGGCAATTTGAGCATGATTTTTCTGTTTTTCTGCTGTTTATGCTGGCCTTGTGGCTTTCCAGCTGGAAGCTCGCACTAGGTAGCTCAATCTCTGCTCCTTTGCGCAGCCGAGACGGCGGCAGACGTCCGACACGCTGACAGAAATGCCTTCCAGATGAGTTGCACCGTTCTACCAATCCCTTCCCATTCTCCTCTTTCCTGGCCTTTTTCTCATCTCGACTCCTTATCCTCATTGGGTTTTTCTGTCCCTCACTCTGGATTCCTTGCTTTCGCTGCCCAAAGCATGCTTTGCTATTATTACTTGTTTTTCGAGCTTCAAGTCGGAAGGACATTAGCCGTGCAGGACACCTGCTTCTCAAGGACGAGGCGAGCGCGGTTTAGCCGAGGCCTGGTCCAGTGAGCACGGGTTGCTGAGATGCCTTGTTTTTATTAATGCCAGCGACGTGTGTCACATGTGAGTGTGACGATGTGAGGCTTCAATACAGGACTCCAACTGTTTTTGTGGAATGCTAATCGCTGCATTCATTTTAGTGCTGGCTAGGAGTTGCTCTCTGGAGAAATATAAAAACTAGGCTTGCTTCCTGTAAAGGCCTGCTACGCACTGCCTGATGTCATCATTTTTAAAAGTTTTTTTTGTTTTTTTGATTGCTTCTGGATGCTGATGCTCTATTATTTGAGGAATAATAAAAGATTGATGAGCAAAACGATGAGTTTTTGAAATGCTTTCGCAGCAAACCATTGAAGACTATTGCTTCCTGGTAGTTGATTACAATTCGTTCTATTTTACCCCACACGTGCGAGGCAAAAAGTGGGGTCAAGTAATTGGTTCACTCTGTCTGTCTGTATCTGCATGTCTGTCTGCAAATATCTGTTTGTCGTCGAGGAACAACTCGATTTCAATTGAATGTTACATTTTGAACACATCGGTAAACAAACCTGCATTTTAACAGTACGTTGGTTCTGAATTCATCCCGATGCGCAGAGAGGAGTGAAACAACGTTTTACTCTGTCTGTCTGTCTTTTATTAATTAATTAATTAAATTTTTTAACTCTGACATTCAAACAAAATTGAAAATCATTCCAAACAGAAAACTTGCTATTTTTAACGATGTCATGAGGGACACAAACACCAGGCAGAACTAACTAATGTAACGTGTTAAATAAGGCGGCGTAAGAGACACTGCACAACGGTGGGAAACTTCAGGAATTTTATTTTTGTACAACCTTTAAAATCTTTATTTTATTTCGATTTAATTATTTTCTTGAACACTGTAGAACATGACTCACCATTTCAGCACTTTCAAGAACCCTTCCGTTTAGCAGTAATTGGACAAAATATTATTACATCATCTTGACCAATGAGATTTGCTGCTCGTCCACCCAGCCCACGTCCTTTTTTTTTTTCTCTCAAGACTGCGTGGGTGAGGTGTTCCATGAACTCTCGTTATTCGAGTATTTGCTGCAGAAAAGTTGTACCCATTTCCATCATCATTGATGAAATACTTGACTTTTCACAATGAACATTGTTATGAATGGATGGACCACTTTTTGGTTCGCGGGCACCAGCACTATTTTTTGTTGTGTCGTTGTGTCTGTCTGTCTGTCTGTCTGTTTGTGACTCTCTCCAGAGCATAGCTCCATGACGTTTGATGCGATCTTGATGAAACTTGGACACAAGCTAGATATCATGGTCTAGTTGTGTCATTGTGTGTCTGTCTGTTTGTGACTCTCTCCAGAGCATAGCTCCGTGACGTTTGATGCGATCTTGATGAAACTTGGACACAAGCTAGATATCATGGTCTAGTTGTGTCATTGTGTGTCTGTCTGTCTGTGACTCTCTCAGAGCATAGCTCCGTGACGTTTGATGCGATCTTGATGAAACTTGGACACAAGCTAGATATCATGGTCTAGTTGTGTCATTGTGTGTCTGTCTGTCTGTGACTCTCTCCAGAGCATAGCTCCGTGACGTTTGATGCGATCTTGATGAAACTTGGACACAAGCTAGATATCAGGGTCTAGTTGTGTCATTGTGTGTCTGTCTGTCTGTGACTCTCTCCAGAGCATAGCTCCGTGACGTTTGATGCGATCTTGATGAAACTTGGACACAAGCTAGATATCATGGTCTATTTGTGTCATTGTGTGTCTGTCTGTCTGTGACTCTCTCCAGAGCATAGCTCCGTGACGTTTGATGCGATCTTGATGAAACTTGGACACAAGCTAGATATCATGGTCTAGTTGTGTCATTGTGTGTCTGTCTGTTTGTGACTCTCTCCAGAGCATAGCTCCTGACGTTTGATGCAATCTTGATGAAACTTGGACACAAGCTAGATATCATGGTCTAGTTGTGTTTTTTTGTATGAGGGGTGTCCCACGCCCCTTGTGGGCGGAGCCACGCCCACTTGAACTTTTTTTTTCTCGCAATTTCATTTCCTAGAAGCTGTGCGTAATGTCCATAAGTACAACATATAAAAAATCCGATTTGATTTGGTCAATTTTGACGGAAGAGAGGGTTTTTACGGTAGGGCTTCCTCAAAAGCTTCCACTAACTCAATTGTACCTATCGTGGCATTGTTCAATAATGCCCGCGAACTATCGTCGCCTCTGGCTGGTATTTTTTATTTTTTAATTAACCTCTTTCTACATCATTCAGTTTGAACACAAATTTTATGCAAATAGTGATGTACGCACACACGTTATGTTCAAATTTGAGTCGATGAATGTGGTCTTGAAGTCTCCCATTGTGTGAATAACCGGGGAACACACTTGCAGCCGATGCATCGTTGGACGCTGACATCGACTCGTGTGTTGCTGAGGATTCCACAGCCTTTGCTTTATTGTGGGTACGAGTCTGAAGCCAGAGAGTTATCTCAACGTCCACTTTTTCGTGCAGCAATGATACCGATGCCGGTGTATCGCCGATGATGCTTGGCTCCACATTGTGTTCATATAAAAGCACCTCGTGAGGGTTTTAACCAATGTTACCTCCAATCTATTATTAGGATTCAAAACATTGCATTCCTGGAAAGAGTGGAAATTGCATCCATGGACCACCTGATCAGAATCATAGGACTGAAATGACTGACATGCGCGTTGGTCAGATGACAGAAGAGTCACATGATGAAGCTCATGACGGACAAGAAACCTCTTTTCATTGAGATAAAGCAATTAACAGAAGGCTAAACTATGCTGGAGAGATGTAGTAAGAGTGACCTCAAGACCTCTGACATTGACCGAAGCAAATGGTCCTGCATCAAGACCGCTCCCTGCTGAGAGCAATTGTAGCCGATAGTACCAAGTATGCCATGGGTTTGCGTGTGGAGAAAGCCAAGTATTGTCATAGCATACACCACCACCCTGTGGTAGAAACTGCCTCCCTACCTCCCGTTCAGCAGCGAGGCTTTATTTTGCAATTGTCCAGGATGTAATCCCACCGGTCAGTCATTAACACGGTCTATCTATCACAGCACAAAAGACCGGGTACGTTCCGTTTCCTGCCATCAAGTGTACATATTCCTGAACTGTAGTAAGACCTCTTCAAAGACTGGACTTGCCCGACGCTGGAGGTTTTGTTAAGGCAAGTAATTAGGTGGATTTCTGTCATCACCTATCGTCGGTCTTGACGGAGACATGATGATCATCACTAGCATGTATGTATGTATGTATGTATACACAATCGGTTGCACACCGAGAACCAGACAATCATTGGTGCATCCATTGTCGGTAAGTGACATTAAACTATTTATTTCTTTATTTTAACCTGAAAACTTGCTCTCGACTTTCTTTCTACAAGTTCCTTTTAAAGACCGTTAAAATGCCATAAAGATCCCAGATTACAATGAAACTTTATCCCAATGATGGTAGCCACCAACGTTCTACAAGAGTGATTTATTCAACAATGGGGTCAGTTTTACCTTCCACACCATTACAAATGTTTCCCATTAAAAAGAGCAGTTTCACAGTGACCTTCAATTTTAATATTCGTTGTAAAGTTTGTGAATTTGTCCCCGGTTTTGCTCTTGTTTTGTACTTTCTCCGTAAAGTTTTCGCCCCGTGTGCAGAAGATGGTGCATTTCACCAAGTCTGGTTGGTGTTGCTTCGAAATGAAACGCTGCTGTTGCTTTCGGTTTTACTCCTAACAGCGCAAGGTGTGAATAGATTCTCTGTAGATGATATTTTGGTTGAAAAAGCAGGAGCTGCTCTGCGGCGCTTTATTAAATCCGATTTCCTTTTGACCCTTATCCTGGGTCAGTCGATGCCTACAAGTTAACGAGCCTTTTTAACCGTGTCTCATTGGTTAATGGACTGCAGATGGGAGGAGACTGTGTTGTAATGGAGTTGCCCCCTGTAGCTTGATAAACACAATGTAGGATGGAGTACGCCAGGTGCCAGGGATGCTGCTGTTTGTGGACACAACATGTTGGTTGGGAGGGTGGTAGGGCCTGAGGGTGGAGGGGGGGGCGGCACAGAGAGAGTAAGGAGGGGTATCGATGTCGCCCCTCTGAATACATGAAATAATGTGTTTAAATGTTATCTAGTTATCATGGGTTGCATACAAGTCTAATTCAACCCTATTACAACTAATTGGTTAATATCATCATCGTCATCGTCATCGTCATCGTCGTAACCACACGCCTTAGCTTAATTTTGCAAGGCCGATGCTATTCCTTGAGGAACCTTTTATAGTGCTGAGCCACCTATTATGGCTTCTTCCAATTCTGAACAAACCTCGTTCAGTGACGGTGATGAACGATTCTCTAGGTTTCTCTCCTCAAACCAATGAAGAAGAGCATTGATCACCCGCGTTGCTGCCGTCCGTAATTTTTCAACAAGCCATCTTCATTTACAACAGCTTGCATTGTCGATGTGAACTATATGCCTGGGCCTGTATCATTGCGGTGAACCTTGCGTTTTTGCTAATTCTCTCTGAAAACTGCGTTGATGTTGTACACCGCTCCTTCCCAATTGCACATCCAGGCGATGCATGACGTCATACGAAGGGAAGGGAGTACTCGGTTTTTACTCTGTTTTCTTCTTTCTTGTTTGTCCGGGTGATACGTCAGCCACTTTGACGTAGGAAGCTGAAATTTTGGAACAAAAGTAAGGATGTGCTGTGGCAAAAACTGCATTTTTTTGGGGTGGGGGGGGGGGGTTGATTCATCAATTAATCCTCATTTAATTATTATCGATTTATTAATTCCTTATTTATTTTCTTTCTCATCCTGGCAATATTTCGGGCACCTTTTTGAGCTCGGAAACTGATATTTGGACATGACGGTGACCAAGGTATTTGGCTATGAAGGGTATTTTTGATTTATTGATTAATTAATTGATCGGTTAATTATTTAATTTTTCGATTAATTACTTAATTTTCAAAAAGTTACAGATTCGGATGAAAAATTTGTGGTTTAGGTTTGTCATTTGCAAATTGATTGAGAAATTCATTATTTTACGATTATTTATTTATTTTAATTACACAATTAATCAATGAATCGATTATTTCACGCCGTTCCCTCCCAATTCCGTCTCCATGTGCTGTATGGCGGCATCGTCGCAGGCGCCCCGGCAATGTCGTGTGCTGGTGGGTTTGTTATTTGTTTATTTGGCATGTGGGCGGTCTACTTTGAATGTACCCGTCCGTACTTGTCTTTTTCTTTTTTTGCATACGTGCCGAGCTTTGGAGAGTGATTCGTTCAGGATTTTGCTGGTGTTTGTGAACCTGATACACAGAGCAGGAGAGCCACGAGTTTGGAGATCATGTAAACATTGTGAAGGACAAATCATTGAGAAGGAAAGCTTGCCGGGTGGATCCGACGTTTAAAATGATTATGAATACATCCTTAACTGAGGAGTGTGCAATGAGCAAGCTGCACCGGCAGAACTCAAGACTATTACATGATGGATGGATGGATGGATGGATATTGGGCCCTATCCTCGCTTGGTAGAAGTGGAGCTGAGTTGTGCTATTTCTACTCTGTTGTTGTTGTTCCCATCTTGCTGAGCAATTTGATCCAGTTTTATAATGGCCAAGTTCAAATGTTATCGAAACGTGTCGTCCTCCGCTTGAACAGATACTTGAGTCTCTTCTCGCTGTCCTCTGCCGTTTAGTTCTTTTAGCTTTCTCACTGGTTCCGTGCTTTGTGTCGGAGACTTTCCCGTTGATGATATTGAGCGGATTGTAGTGGGTGTGGGTTGAGGGAGGGAGAGACGTGGTCTTCGTTTCTCTGTGAGTTGCTGAGAGGGCACTCCGATGTACTATTAATCATGCGAGTTAATACATGTGTCAGAAAACCTCAGAGCCGACGAGTTAAAACGAGCTAAGTAAATTCGTCTCGAGCTGCCTTGAAGCTGATAAAAATAACTTCACTGCTTTTTACGATTATAAGGACAATTGATATCTTGCAGATCGAATGGAAGCTCAAAACTCCTGTGGTTACTTCTTTGTGTGACAACCTTGACAGGAGGGACCCAGGTTCAAATCCACAGTCAAAAATTTTTTTTATGCAATGATGGTTTTGTCTTTTGTGATGTACATTTCTTTCTGTTTTTTATTCCCATTGTTCCCAGTATATTGTATATATAATATTAAACATTATAACGCGATGATAATCAAAATACTGTATTTTCCAGATAGCTGTTCTTCATTTTTCATTTTTTTTCGTTTTCTTCTTTTTTGTTCCACTTCTTTTCCATGATCACGCACTTTAACTCAACCCAAAACTTCCTTCCTTCCTTCTGTCATAAAATACTTTATTTGCACTTGTAATGGGTTTACCCTCACCCTACCCCACCCACCCCACCTATGACTTTTACAATATACTACGAATCTGTGGATGTCATACTTCACTACAGTGTTCTTCTGAGAGAGCGTTATCCTCGGGGTGATCTGGTACCTCCTTTGGTGAGGGAATAGTCACCCGCAGTGATAGCCAATGATCTACAGATTTGGCATTGAAGCCGAAGAGCGGGGAAGATGGGAAGGTGTGGTGGAGGAGGGGGAGAAATGGGGGGGGGGGGTTCTTTATGGTCAGCAGATGAGCTTCCTTGCCCTTTCTTTCACGCTGCTTATCGTTTGCTTTTCACTTGGCCCCCTTTTTTCTTCCCGCAGAGGGGCACAGGTTGGGGGGCTGCGTGCACGGTGCCTGGCCCTCGGCTCCCTACTGCCCTCTCGCAAACTCCGGGCACACCTGTTGGTGTATCCGTAAACCTTTGTTCCGCCTTTTGACGGCTTCTCCGCCCCATGTTGTACAACTGCTCTCGGTCACAGCATACCAGGTGACCCCATAAGAATGATCACCTTTTAATCTATTGCAGAAGTGTTCATGGCCAGCTGGGTATCGGCCGCGAGGCTGCGACTTTTACAAACTTTCCGTTAAGTGTGCATTTTTTGAGTTGACGAGAACAGTGGCATATTGTGCCTCGTACGGCGCTCGTCTCTCAGAATCATCTCACCTTTGCCCTCATGAGTATGGCTTTACCGCTGTGTAAGAATCATATTTGTTTTATGATTTTGGATCCCGTGTTCAAACAACCACGAGGTACCACAAGCAGAGTTCAAGTTTGAGGAGTGTATCAGCAACGAACCAGGTTTAATTCCTGACCCGACGAGAAGCTGTAGGACTTGTGCTTCAAAGGCAGGGTGTTGCATCACAAAGCGTGTCGTCCCTCGCTTGGTCGTTAAGCTGGGAACTCATCTGCCAGCATTAGCTGGTGGATGTTTTAATAATCACACGAAGTCCTTCACGAAGAGTAGGCAAGCTATTGCCGGCATTAGAACAGAATTCCAAACTCCTCCATGAACAAACTCCAGTCGAATGTCGGGCCTGGCAAACGAGTTTGTGCAACACTGGTCAAATTTGCATGCTCTGAGCTGCCTGCCCTATACTGTCGGATGTGGCACAAGGAGAAGACACAATTGTTCAAAGGATCTTAGGATCCAAAGCACACCTGTTGTGGTGTTATCCAGGATATTGACAAGAAAGCTGTGGAGTGGCCTGCTCTTCCAAAATCTTCAGTATGGAACACTTAATGATATTGATGGATTAAATTAACGGGATGTTCATCGAGCTGTGCTAAACGCCGTGGGAGGCGAGGAGAAGCTGACTTTCATCGGAGGAAAAGTACAACGAAGGGATAACGTTCGAAACGTCAGCATCTCCTCGCTTCCCACGGCGTTTAGCGTACCTTGATCAACGTCCTGTCCATTGTTCTACCTGTCCGCCAATGCAAATCCACACGAGCCTTCACCAGTAAGACGAGTTCTTCATTCGATGCTTAAATATATTACACTTGCACAATTTTTTTTATTTTTTTTTAAGGAAAAGACTGCTCCGGTACCATGGCAAATTACCAAATTCCTTCATGGTTGCAGCACTTCAGGAGAAGAGGAGGAGATTTGGACCATACTCTGTGCAGAGCGTTGTTGCTGCCTAAGCAGTCTTCTTGGCTATTGGGCACAATCCTGGATCGGGTCACCACTCCGACACAGTATACCAGCATGCTGGCACTCATTTTGCCAACCTCGGAAGGATGACAGGCAGAGTTAACCCCACCTGGTATTAATTCAACAGCTGAGCGGGATCCAAAGCCTGACACCCTGATCATAAAGCCAACACCAGGCACTTTAGGGTGATTATAAAATCTTATCCAGGACACAGCAGCCCCACCTGATCTGAGTAACCGAGTAATTTTAATATCAACAGTCAGAGTATGCACCGCCTGTGTGTGGCGATTGATGCCATAATGGAGTTCAATGTTTTTACCCTCATTGCCAGTTGTTCAACAGTGAAAGGTTCCAACTCGCTACATAGATTCCACGAAGGTTAAATGATCTTGCGATTGTGTTAAACCAAACATGGAGGGGTGAAATCTTAAGGTGTGCGCACACTGTAATGGGCAGATCATTATCATTATTATTATTATTTTTTAATGTTCTTCCAGCAATCTCGATCTTTCTACTCACGAGTTTGTTTCTGTCCATTTTAAAATGTTGCTTCCCTTCCAATCTTGTCAGCCTTTAAGCCAACCATGTTCCGGGGGTAATTTGTCCAGGCTAATCCCCAGTGAATGTTCAGGAGTGATTTACACGCTCGCATGATGTTTGCCAGGAGTGTGACCGTACGCTGGTGCGGACCCCAAGTGTTTGTTTCTTCATTTAGTTATTTACTTTTTTCAGGCATTCCTTCAGATGCAGTGGCTATGATTCCCAAAATTTTATTTCAGTGCTTATGATTGAATGAAAAATTTGCAGCTCGATGGTAAAAGCAAAATTTTCATGGGGAAAAAAAATATGCAAATTTGAGGGTCGTTTTGTTTTTTTTAAACCTACTTTTGAGGGTCGTGGTGGTTGGGCCCGTACACAGCGTCTGTGCACATGACTCGTGCATGCTTTGAGACTCGATCCAACCCTGCACAGGTCACCACTCCATCGCAGGGTGTGAATGCCGCTGGACGGCCGAGGGAAATTTTACGCTGACTTGTGGGGTGGGGTCTTTTGTGGGAAATCCCATATGGATATCGTGAAATGGATCTACAGGTCATTTCACGTCAAATCAACACATCGTCTGAACAATGTCTTTGATTCCCTTAAATCTGGCCCAGTTGTTGACACTTGGGAGGTGTACATACAGCTGAAAAATTTGCAACTCCTCAATCAAGTAGATTTTGACGTATAGGTCATCAAAGTTTTGACCTTTAACATGCCTTGCAATCTTTGGGAGGTCAATACCTCCGGTTCTATTTGACCTGCAAAGATGATCTTTGCATCAAACGAAAGCGCTTCACGAGATGAACAAACAAGTAAACTCTCAATGAAAAAATGTGACCTAGTGTTTGACCTTTGACCTGCTGTACCTTTACCTTCACCATTAAAGGGTCAATGCACACAGTTTGTACCAAGCTATACACGTTCACACTAAATATCGAAACGTAGGTCTGCGTTTTTCAAATTGCTCCCACCAATGGTGCAGCCTCTGTTCCAGCACGGCTGCGCCATGACGGTTTCCTTGCCAGATAGACTATGTGCACCCTTACTTATCGCTGTCATTCTACTCGCTACCGTTCATATATTTGTTCGTCAATTTGAAAATGTAAGGTGTCTGATATTAAAATGATGCAGAACCATGTCGGTGGAGGAAACTGTTTTGTACTGAATGGGCTTCCCATTTTGTGTTCAGTACTTGTGTGAGCCGCCAACATCCATGATGTACCAAGTGATATATACAAGGAATATTGAAGGAAATTGGACGCAGGGACGAGGCCATTTATCCCATCATGTTTGGCCTGTGCTCGGTCAATGCTGGATTAATTAAATCAGTTTATCTCCTTAACTTGTCTGTGGAGGATGGTGGAGGAGAGGGGGGAGGAAAGTAGGGTTAGGAACAGGGACATCAGGGTGTTTTGTTTTTTTGGGTGGGGGTGGGAGGGGGTTTAGTTGGTTTGGTGAGGTGGCATGAAGAAAAAGAGGCTCCGACAAAGAACGAGGCCCAAAATGTCAGTGCTTTGTGATGTTTTACAGCAAATAACTTTAGCTTTTTAATTCCTTGCAAAATCGAAGATTTTTCAAGTATATTGG
>CM068959.1:89459133-89474306 GCA_035128595.1 Eptatretus atami
TCACCATTGAGAGATAGGGCCAAAAACGATATAGTGTTGCGGGGCCGGGACGTCGGCCGCGAGCACTACCACCAGATGGAGTAGTAGAGTCGGCTCGACCGATCGCCCGCAATTCAGATCGTCGCCCCGGATAAGTCCGGAGTCGACGGGTCCTTGGTTTTGGACCGTGAAGGGTCAATATTTCACCACGTGTACAGGGTTATCGCCAATCTCAAAATACCTAGAGACCACGTGGATCTACCGAGTCTTCACACCCTCGAGGGGACTCGTACGAAAACAAGCCGTTAGCGCGCTCGTTCCTGTTGTGATTCCGAGCGGTTTAATCGCCAAAGAACCATCGTGTCCAAGATGTTCCCTTACACGGGCACAACGGCCTTGCTAATTTTCCCCACACGCAACACGCTCGGTCAATGCAAGAAGGGACGCGAACGAACTGAAACATTTAACAAACGGTGTTTATTTATACAATAATGGGGAACTAGGGAACACAGAAGAGCAGATTTAAACCGAATAAAGCAAGGAATTGCACAATATATACAGCACAAGCACTTAACAGTTTTACTACTTAAAGACGGGCCCACACACAGACACACACACGTACAGACAGAAGTGGACCCCAATGGTCTTTATTTGGATCTCCAGCCCGGAGGACAGTCGGGCTGCAGATCAGTGGTAGCTGGCTACCTGGCCGCGAACGCGTGGCTGGGCGTCCCCTTCTTCCCGGAGCTCCGGTCACCGTAGGACGACCAGCGCAGCTGAACCCAACTAAGGTGAATCGAGGTCGTCGCCCACACTCGCGATCATTCGGAAGAGGAGGAGGCGGTGGATGAGGATGAGGACCAGGGCTGATGGCGACAAGGGCGGTGAAGAAATCTCTCTTCTTTTTGGTTCAGCCATCTGCGCTTTTATCTCGTTCCCCCGCCAGAAGGGGGGGGGGGTGTCTCCGCCCGCCCCGCTTCTCCACACCAGACGGCCTTCTCGCAGACTCCCTCGTCGCCCTGTCACTGGGCCAATTTTGGCACGCAAAAATCCTCGCCGTCCCTCTCACTGGCCAAAACGGGCGGCAAACCCCTCGATTGGCCAGGTGGCGTGGTGACATCACTTGGACCGCCCTTCACAGAATCGGGGAAGTTCGATGGCGAGCGACGGTCACCCCACTCGTTGCACGCCGATGGTCGAGGGGCCGCCGCGTGGCTCCTCCCGACTCCGCCTTCTTCCAAAGGACCGCCCTCCAACAGGAGCTGAGCAACATGTTCCTGCAGGGCTCCGCCCACCCCTGACGTCGGCCAGAGCGAGGTGAAGGTGAGGAGGTGATGCGGTGTGTCGGCGTTGATGTCGGTGGTGTAAAAATAAACGAAAAGAAAACCTGATATTAAAATAACTCCACAGCGCACGAACATTTATTACCATTAGACCAGGGACGGAGCTATCTATAAAAACATGTACTTACCGATATAACTGATCTAAAGGACCTGTATGTTGTGTGCTCATGGCTTCCAGATTCGCAACAATAGTACTGTATGCATGATAATTTCAAAAATGTATTGGTCCCAATATGTTCTCGTGGATCAGGCATTACGTGGCACGAGCGTATGCGCTCCACCGAGTGCCCTTCTAGTTTGTTATTATAATTTTTTTGATATTCAGTGGTATCTTCTTGAGACAGAGCATGGGGTGTGTGTGACGAGTAATCGAGTAACCTCAGGACTCATCCTCTATGGCTGCACATCCTATCACAAGATTTAGGAATTTATTTTTTGTTTTCCTTTTTTTGAAACGACGTTTGAGTCCATCCACCACCAAACTGCTCACTTGATATTTCAATTTCCCTATCTGAGTTTTCTAAATACTTGAATTAATTCATGTTTGAATCTGAGCTGTGGCTGGGAGGTTATAATTGTTGCCAACATTTCTTCATTGGTAGAAAAAGTTTGGTTGTTACAGCATTGCTGAAACTAACCTCTGTTGCTCATTTGGAAATGTTTGGGAAGTATGGCGGAGCTGCATTTTATTTTATTTTTTGTGTTTTATGTTGTTTTGTTTGGGTGGCTAAATAGGGGTTTAATGGGGATTGCGATTGCAGCAGCTATAACAAAAGCTTTCCATTAAGCCAACATCAGACACAGAGAGATGTGAAAACATCACTTCATCCACCTTTGCTGGTGGAGATAATGATAATGATGGCACAGGCTTAATGGCCTCCTCTTGCGTCAAAGTTCAGTGTAAAGGAATGCATTGTTATTATTATTATTATTATTATTATTGTTGTGATGACATTTTATTTGTAAGTAATTCACATTATAATAATTAACAATTGGTCTTTATATACAGACGAGAGTCTGTCTGCATTTGTAGAAAATATTGAAGACTATTAATTTTCTCAACCAAATGTTGGTGGGGTGTGCCAACCACCTCAACAGGAAGGTGAAGCGACATTTTGTGTGCCAGCTCTTCTTCAAAGCAAGAGGTAAGAGCTGACGACACCACCTTTGAATGAATTGAAAGGTAGGATACGAGAGAAATTCAGATCTGACCAATTTTAAGTTGATTCATTTATCCTCATAATTTAAGCCCATTTATCGAAATTGTAATTGTCTCCGCTCACACATTGGCACTGTTCCCTGACTGTGCTGACGCAATCTACAAACTCTGTGCATCAGGACTGAGGCCGAGCCACCCACACACCACCCCAGCTGGTCTAACTTGCTTTGACGTCATCCCTAATGCTGTCGTCATCTTCCCAGTAAAAAAAATAACAGGAAGGAAATCTAACGCCCAATTTTGGCACCTTCAAGCCAGCTTCCTCTGAAACCATAATGAATAGAATCACTGATGGGCAAATCATAAGTATTGGTGAAGTGAAAAATTTTTGCACTGATGGATAAATAGTTCTCTCTCTGGTCATTCATCAGAGGTCTCGTTTTTATTTATTTATTTGCAGGATTGAAGGCTCGCAGTGGAGTTTACACACACACACACACACACACACACACACACACACACACACATAGACATACAGACAAATACACAAGGCACACAACACATGACCGCTAGATAAGGCAAACACAGCCACTGAGCTTGGGGAAAGTGCCATCACTTCCTGGGGCCCTCTCACATCTTGTTTATTGGGACCCATGAATCAGTTGCCATGGTTGCATCTATCCCTGGTCCTGTAGCAGTGAAGGAGTCTCATACTTGATAGAACTGCTGTGGAGGCATTGCCAGCTCACCCATGGTATGAGGCATCTGTTCCACACTGACAACAAGCCATCAAAACGTGTTCATGGATGATATCCCTGGTCCCCCTCCCTATAACTCGGTGATATCTTGCCCACAGAATCGAGAATGCAATTTTCTCGTACCTGTAACAGTCAAGTACAACCTATAATCCTTGTAAGGGGCTCGAGTGAGGAATCTGCTTTGTCAGACTACCCAAAGCCTGAAGAGCTTATGATTTTTGCGTAATTGTCTCGGTGCCCCCTCGAGATCTGCTCCTGTGGAGGACAGACGGGAGGATGTGTGCATCACACATTCTGTCGGTCATGATCCGCACGGCAATCGATCAGTGTCGTGGCACTTGGTTCCTGGTCCCATAACGGCGAAGGGTTCTCGTACCATGTAATCTCACATTAACTCACATCTCGCACGTGTGTACCCAATTTGAAATCGCACAATAATTACGATTATCCATCATTTGTAAATCACCAATTTAAACTTTTTTTTTAATTATTTTTTATTTTTTAAGTCCGATGTTGGGAAAACTATTAATGGTGAGTGCAACAGAATGGACACAGTGATTTCAGTGTGTTTTCAGCACCTAGCATTGTGAATATAACATTTGGTGGCTATTTGATGCTTCCCTATATAAACGATTTGGTGTCGTTTATGACATATGATATGATGTAGTGGGGGAAGCCAATAAAGCAGCGGCTCCCATTGCTCAATGTGAAAAGGTTGGCACAAACTTGTTCAATCTGTTACTGTTGGCTGTAATTTTTATGCAGTATGAATCCTCCCCTCCTTCCAGCAAGGGGTAAGTGCTATCGTATTGATGGGTTTACAGACCTGAGCGTTGAGCCGGGTGGTCACTGCAGCCACCAGTCGGCTTCCTGCCCGCCATCGTGGCAACTGCTTTTTTACCCAAACCCGGCGACTCAGACTTTTTCACACCAACACCGTGACGATTCATCAATCGTGCCGTGCTGGGGCAAAGCACATTTTATCACGTCTGTTCTGTCCCAACTGCAGTATGTTCACATGTAGAAAGTTATGACATCTGTACCTTTCTTGGTTTGTTTGCTTGTTTTTAATGTTCCTTCTTGATCCGAACCATCCTCCCATTTCCTCTCCGCAGGTGATTGTGTGAATTTTTATGGAATTGGTGACATGATCATTGTTTCCTCCACCACCGAAGGTGGAAGGAGGTTATGTTTTCACCAATCTCTCTGTCTGTCTGTTACTTGGTGCAATTTTTTTTTTCACCAAGTATGTTGTTCTGTAGCATTTTTCTCTGTCTGTCTCTGTCAGTCATGTTTTTTAGCCACAGTTTTCAAACAATCGTTTTGAAAATTTTTGTGTATGTAGGTGATTGGCCAAGGACAGAAACGCCTGATTTTAGTGACAATCCGATTCCGGATCCAGATCTAAGAATTTTTTTTTTTTAAGTGGTTCTTCAACATTGAGAAATGGGGCCAAAATGATGTATAGCACAATATCTCAAAAGGTTATGGATGGATTCAGATGAAACTTGGTGGCAGGTGGGAAATGGCCACTAGGAAGAATTGGTTCAATTTTGGTGAAGATCCGAATCCAGATCTGGAAATGAGAATTATTTAATTTTTCAGTGGTTCTTCACCATTGAGTGATGGGGCTAAAAATTATGGGTAGCATGATATCTCAAAAAGCTGTGGATGAGTTGGTTAGTTAACAATAACAAGCCAATTTGATTTTGGTTAAGGTCTAGATTCAGATCCGACAGCTATCCAGTGGGATATAAAACGTAAGATACCTCTGCCATCAAAGATGAAGGAGGTTATGTTTTCACCCCTCTGTCTGTCTGTTTGTTTGCTTGCATGTTTGTCTGTGTGTAGGATATCTCAAAAAGTTGTGGACAGATCCGGATGAAATTTGGTGGACACGTTGGGTGTGTGACGAGGAAGAAATGATTCGATTTTGGTGAAGATCCGAATCCTGATCTGAATACGCGAATTATTTAATTTTAAAAGTGATTCTTCACCATTGAGAGATTGGGTTCAAAAACGATATGTTGCACGATATCTCGAAGATATATTGGGCTCGATATGTTATCGTGGATCAGGCATTACAGGGCGGAGGTATACGCTCCACCGAGTGCCCTTCTAGTGTAGTAGATAGTAGAACAAGGACAAATGTGTCCAAGAGCCGCATCATAAAGGTTTTGTCTTCACCAGGCAAAGAAGAAGAACAAGAACAACAACAACGCGGAGCTCTCTTAGAGCCAGCGTTCGCAACGCGACGCGCTAAAATCGTGCAAATTATGATACAAGCATCAAATTTGGCATTTCTGTTCTGCAGGGCTTTCTGATCTAATCTGCCTGATTGGCCATTTGAAAATCCAAATTTGGAAAAATTTGGAAAAAAAAAAAAAACTTCAAAAAAAATGAAGTCACAGCTGGCTGAAATTCTTGAAGTGCAAGTGAACATCCCAGACAGAGAACCAAGGGAGATGCAGTTATCATTGATGGCTCAACTTATCAATGCCCTACTCTCCACGCACTTCAAAGATATTTGATGACTATGCTAAAGAAGACATCATCCCAAAGGTGGAATCCTATGGTGCCAGGTACGAGAGGGTGGACGTAGTGTTGATGTGTACAGAAAGTCAAGTCTGAAGTCTGAGGCAAGGTCGAAAAGGGGCAAGGAATCAGAAGAAGAGTGACAGGAACCAGTAAGACCCCAAGTAACTGAGAAGACTTTCTTCGAGATGACAGCAACAACACTGAGCTGTTTCACTTCTTGGCGGAAAAGATGTGTGAAGCACAGACGACAAGCACAGTCATTGTCACAAAAGGAGAAGATGCCTTAGCAACACAAGGAAGTCACTGGATGCTGTGTCTCCATGTTGTCATGAAGAAGATGACACTCGAAATATTTGTACACGCAGGATGCAACGACGATGGTAGCAAGTCCATTATCATTAAGTAATGACACGGACGTACTAGTCATAGCAATATCTGTACTGCCATCCTTACAGGAACTAGGTCTTGAGAAACATGTGGATTGCCTTTGGCCAAGGAGCCAAGGCGCGATGGATTCCAGTCCATGAGGTAGTTTCTGCAATAGGGCCTGAGAAAGCTGGAGGGATCCCATACTTCCATGCGTTCACTGGATGTGACGTCGGTCTGCCTTCCAGGTAAAGGGAAGAAACGTCATGGCAGACTTGGAACGTCTTTGATGACGTTTCTGAAACATTCACCAATCTCAGCCAGCACCAACCAACATTGATTCTGTGACTCTGACTTTTGAGAAGATTTTTTTTTTTTCAAATATTTCAAAAATTTGGATTTTCAAAAGGCCAATGCAGGCCAGATTGGAATTCAAGGATCCCTGGAGAACAAATGTGCCAAATTTGATGCTTGTATCATCATTTGCACGATTCCTCTCAAAAATTGTGCTGTTATCTGCCCTACTATTCTTGTTAATTTTGGGATTGGTTGAAGATGACGTTGATTTATCTGTGACTGTGGACATCCAAATTCACTTGATAAATAAATACAAGGCAGTGCAAAGGAGTGTGTGCTGATCCTGTAACCCAAATCGTTGTTTCTTAAAAGTTTTATTGTATTTTTATTTTTTAGTTTGGCGATTATTCATGAAATGTATTGAACTTGCCTATAAGCTGTCTTAGCCTGGTTTTTTTTTTTTTATTCCCTTGAACTGCCATTTTGATCATGTTGATGCCAGCAGGAAGCATTACGATGTACACGTCACACCATCGTTCGTGTTGGGGATTAGTCCAGCTGTTTCATCTCATCTTGTGTGGGCAGTAACGATCACGTGATGCATTTTAAACAAGAACGGGCTTTAAGGCCAACACCATGGCCGCCGATCCTGCCAGGATATGGGATAGATGTTTTTTTTACGCCGCGCACACAAAGCGAAAAGCAGGATTAAGGAATTGGTTTACATCGTTCTGTCCTGTCGACAAACATCAGTTTATGATCGAGGAACAACTTGATTTCAACTGAATGTTATATTTTGAACATGAATCGGAAAACGAATGTCTGGAGTTTCGCAGCATTTTGGCTCTGAATTCATCCTGATCGCACATGCGCAGACAGGAGTGAGATAGTTCTTTTTCTTCTTCTTCTTTTGACCACCTGTCTGTCAGTCAAACAAAATAGAAAAAAAATCCAAACGGGAAACTTACTGTTGTTAGGACGTTATAAAGGACACAAACAACAGGCACGAACAACTCGTGTAACGTGATAAATAAGGTGGTGTATAACACTGAATCAACGCTGGCAAACTTCTGAAAAAAGTTTTTTTTACCACTTCCCTTTAAATCTTTATTTTATTTAAATTTAATTATATACTTCAACACTAGAACGCAAATCACATTTTTGGCACTTCCAAAAACGTTCTGTTTCGCGGTACTTGAACAAAATAGTACGGTATTTTACATCCTCTCGACCAACAAATTCTGACTGCTCGGAGGACCACCGCCATGTTCCTTTTTTTTTTTCTCAAGATTGCGTGGGGTAAGGTGTTCAGTGAACTCTCCAGCTGAGCATCGCCTTGTTTTTTTACATTAATTTGGTATACATCGTCGAGGCTCGGCGAAGAGCTGGCGCACCGAAGGGATCGGGACATAACGGACAAAAACATGACGCAAAACACGCATGCATGGGGTGGACAAGATGGATACAGAAGGAAACTCGAAGGAGAAAAAAACTGGGAAATTGGAAGGAGGAGGGATTTGGTTGTGGTTAACGAGGGTAGAAAAGATCATGGTTTTGGATTGGGGGGGACGGTCTGAGATGTAGTCCATGGGCCGAGGCCAGAAATTCCACTTGTCGGTACCATCTAAGGAAACCAATCCTAGTTATGATTTTGAATTGGTGTATATATATATAGATCATATTGTATGTGAGTAACCATGTCGCAGACTGGCAGCTTATTGGTAGTATCATCTCTGGAATGTACCCACCCTCGCGCATAGAAAGCGAAAGGCAAACTCAGAAACATTCACAATGATGCAATGCTGTTCCACATGGGCTAGAAAAGAACTGCAAACACAAATACATGTCTGACTGTTATATTACCATCGAATAATCCTTCTGTCATCCTGAAGGCAGAATGTTTTATGGCAGAAAGGGGCGAACAATAGGGCCTATCAAAATGTTGCTGAAGTGATTTTCAGTACATTTTAATTTAAATAATCATACAAGTTCCCGTGGGTAGTGCTACGAACCACAGTAGCCTACAACAGCACATGTTGTATGAGGAAAACATTTATGAACATTTTACAAGTTTTACCACAGTTAAAGGAATGCCCTTCCCTACCCTATTCAAAAGCGTCCAAAATGTGAAATTCGACGGATAACCCGAATTTCACCACGTACTGTGGCATGTTTATGTACTATGTTTTACTCATGCATATTTGTAGCCATGAAGTCCTTGTGATGTGCCAAAACATTCACACCATGGATCAGAGCAGTCTCATCACTGTTATCAGCATCAGAGTCCGAGGTCTACAACCTCTTCCTCGACATCAGCGGCTGGTGCTGCAGGTTCGCAACTGCACATGTCAGTGCACTTCAGCGATTGGCAAGGCACGTGCAGTCTGGGAGTTTGCACGACCGTCCACACTTGCAGGAACAGTTGCAACACCAGCCGGTGCTGGAGAACCCTGCATCCACTCGATGGCCAGCTCCCGTCATCATCAGTGGTCCATCCACAACTTGGGACTGGAACATAGGGTTGGCATGCAGACAGCGCCTCAAAGCAGCCTGGTAGTTTGCACGGAGGACGTGCATGAAGAGGCAGCTTCACATGTGGAAGCTGACTGGACTCTGTCCTCTCCGTCTGGCACAGAAGAGTTGATGTCGGAGTTCATTGACTTTCGTGGTGTTGGTAGACGGCACGTACAGGCAGGTGACCTCTGCAGCTTCTGAAGAGCGGTGGATACTCCATGAATGACCGAGCTGACTGAAGGCCCTTGTAGGTCTTATCCGACTTCATGGCTTCAAGGCCCCATTCTTTCCCAGCCTGCAAAGGCACTGACTGTATCACAACGAGACACGTGCAGTCCAACCAGGGCATCACAGACACTGTCTCCTCGATCTAGCAAGCTTGTCAACGCTAGGAACCGTGTGCGGTTGGCGTACACACTCTGATACACGGGGTATGGGATGTCCTTATTGAAGGCAAGACACAGCACGAGACATCGGTATCTTCGGCAGTGATCACCACAGCTGTACCCAGCCTCTGCTGCATGCAGAGCATGCAGAAGCATTCGGGTGTCTGCTTCCTCCTGCGTGGACTCAGCTCTGCCACTTCCTCCCAGTGGTCCTGGGTTTTTTTTTTTTTTGATTTTCCCCCAAAACGTCAATATCTCAGAATGGAAAAATGAAATGCAAATACATACACTAGTCTTCTGGAACGGTTATCACAAATGAAAAATCATATAGTCCCTACATAACTAGTAGCCCTAAAGTTTGGTTTCCTCAGATGGTACCGATATATGCCTGGGCCCATGGACTAATGGTGGTGAACAGCTTTAGGTCTGCACGTCGGTAAAATGATCAATTGAGTTGAAAGGATTATCGATGTGATTTATCCAAAAGATTTGTCGAATGACCTTCTCTGTTTAGTTTTGTGTTCCATTGTCAAATAATTACGCAATGTACCTCAATAATGTGTCGGATCACCTCTGGCTTGATTTTGTTCTAGACGATTGTTGGAACATTTCACCGATTTGTTCATCTGTGGGTTCCCATGATGCGTCCACCGAATCATCAGTGATTCCCATTCCTGGTGCTCATCTTGCGTTCAGAGATGTATTTTGCAAATACTTATTTTTGACTCCGTTGTAAGTGAACCTGAGTGACTGACTGACTCCCTTGTGAAGTGAGTACAGTAATATCCTTCTGCTGATCCATGTTGTGCAGGACATGATATCTTTATTTATACCTGCCAAGTGACATGTCATAATTCACAACCATGAGAAAAAGCGAATTTTTCTAATTTTAGTGATTCTGTAAATGCTTTGGGACCTTTTGGGCATTGACTATAAATCCATTGGGCCACAATTGGCCTGTCATACGAGTACTGAGCATAATTGCTTGGACAGTGTTCAGCCTCTGATCCAGCCTGTTTGGAGATTGTCCTCTTTTGGCATTCCTTTTCTCAGCATTTCACTCGTCGTACTGGCATCTGAGGTTAAAATACCATGCACCGTTAATTTGTCCGCCTTTTGTCTGCAAGTGTCCTTGTAATTATTTTCACATTTCACCGTCTTCCAATGCCCTTGTACTATACATGATACGAGTACGTGTACAAGCTCATCCCGCAAGCAGTCGAGACCGATTTGGATTAAATCAGTCGGTGTGAGCATGGTCTCTCCCCGTGATGCACTTCTCTGAACCTGTGATGCGGAGTTTTCCATTAGGATGAGAGGACGCAGTACTCGGACATGATCGGAATATCCCTTCGATTCTTCGTCATTGTTCAGCTTGAAGGGTTGCCTTGGGGGGGTGCTGTTGAATACCTAGACTGCACATTATGATCAGTGATCGTGCAATAAAGGGCTACTGTTAATTGGATGCAAAAACAAGTCTTGGTTTAAAGGATATGAAATAAATGCACCTTTTCCTCACGAACCCAAACGTGATATCACCGGCCCTTCGTCATCGCAGTAAATGAAAGTGGTGATCCTCGAATGTGGTGGGACACTTGTGGCTGGATTCTCTTACGACGACTTGAAAGAGGATCAAAATTGGACGTACGTATGCACAGGAACGTCAACTTTCAGCATCACTTGCTCATGTTCCTTCACGTTTGCAATCATGTGCTCCCTTCAAGTATCAACTCGAGGCTGAATAAGATGTGGCAATGTTACCAACTTATCGTCATCACAAATCTATTTCACATTGATGGACGTGAGCATGTAATAATCTGATTAAACGAGTGAGCGGGATTGGACAGAATACTGATAACCGACGCATGTGCTGTTTAATTCTTAATTTAATATTTCTTTCTATTTATTTTCTTTCTCGACCCCCCCCCCCCTCCCAACCACCACCTCCCTTTCCTTTCCATATCTCCCCCTCTCGTCTTCTATTCTGTCTGCGAATTTTCACCAGCATGCTTTCCATTAGCAGGCATTGGCTACAAATTCTTTTTCTGAAACCTACCCGTTTGCTTAGGTATGTAGATGTACCTTCGTGGTGCTCTCCGGTCTGCTTTGTGCCAATGTGCGCACATCAAAATTCTTGCATGTTCCTTTCGCACACTTCGCAACTTTTCTAACTCCCTCCACCCCCCCCCCCCATTTGAAGTTTAATAAAAGTATTTAATTTTTTAAATTTTATTAGATTAACCTTCTTAGTAATACGGGGAGAGAGCTCCTGCAAGTTTTCTAGTCGCTTCTTTGAACCCCGCGAGCGTTCCTACATGACAGCTATACACTGACCAATCGCTGTTGGCTCCTAAATCATTCCTGAAGGAACTTGCGTTAAACCTTAATTTATAATTTGCTAAAATACAGCTTTGTTTCTGCCTCGGATGGATTCTCCACTTTGTATTTCTTTATCGGAAGCTGTTGATACCCATTTGAGTAGTCGGAACACATCGTTTGCAGTTAGTGGCCTTTTCTCCGAATGTTTAATCATTTTGTACATTCGGGTGGAAGACTTTCATCTCGATCCATGTTTACATGAAATTCCTCTTAATAGCACCCTCAGTTGTGTCAGCACTAATTAGAATCCTTCACCTTTTACCCCCCAACCACTTGCTCACCTGCCAGTGATTAATTGGCCGGATGGTTTTTGGCAAGTCGACGCCAAACCCAAGACTCGGAACGTTGCCTCTCGGAAACTTCCACTCGCAATTGCCGTTGAGGGAATAGCTTGGCTAGGCTGTGGTGTGCCGACACACAGTATGGTTCATGGGGCCACTGAGGCAATGACGGGACGATGTGATCCACGGTTTGGCATGAACCCACAGACATGTAATGATGAGCTTCCCTGATGCTCCAAAGGAGGTTTTTTTTACCTTAAAAGGGAACCGGCAATCAAGTTTTGCCTTCTCCTTCAAAGTAATGGGGTTCGTGATGCAAGCCTGTCATGTAAACTTTCTTTATTTCCTTTTTAAAACTTTCCTGCTGCTTTTGTGCGTCATGGTCAGTGTGTTGCATTATGGAGCACGCCGTTCCTTCATATGGGTTGACCTCTCAGTTGTAGTAGGTTGATGGTTAGGAACACTGGTCAAAGGTCATTCCGTATGCTCTCAGTCTAGTTGCGTTTTGTCCAATGTACTGTGTGGCTTTACATCCACCGCACGAAGGTGGTTTAATCACGGCATTTGCCTTCCTTACACGTCCTAAACTGGCTTGTGAAATCCAACCTGTGCTTGGTAACTCTGTACAGAAAGAAATATCACTTATTTTTGGATTGTGGGTCTGTGCCTTCCCTTCTCCGAGATCATACTCCCTAACTCTGTTCACAACCGCTCGTGCAACACCGACCATTGCGGCTTACCAACTGTGTCACTGCAACCATTACATGTATTGCGTGGACAGTGTTCAGACCGCTGATCCCAGAGCCTGCGGGAGATTGTCACGTCATTTTGGATCTTTTCTCAGCCTTTCACGCTCGCCGTACTGGCAATCTGCTCAGGCTAAAATTAGCCATGCCAACCGTTAATGTTGCAGGTCCAGCCTTTTTGTCTGCAAGTGTCTTAGTATATTATTCACGAATATCCAACACATAATTCAAACCGTCTTCCCAAGCCCCTTGTACTACTAGGTGATACGAGTAGTGTACAACATCTATCCCGCAAGCAGTGGGAGACCCGAATTTTCCGGATTGAATCAGGTTTCGGTGTGAAAATCGGTCTCTCCCGTGATGCAGCTTTCTCACCGTGGATAGCGTCGGAGCTTCTCTCCAATTAGTGAAATGATAGCCGACGACAGTACTGTTCGGACATGGACATCGATATCCCTTCGATTCTATTCGTCATTGTTCAGCGTTGAAGGGTTTGCCTCTGGGGGGTGGCTGATGAAAGTACCTAGACTGCACATTTATGCATGCAGATAGATGCGATGCAATAAAAGGGCTACGCTTTAATATAGGGGCAAAAAGGCAGCAGTCTTGATATGTCAACAGAGATTTGAAAATAGGCACAGCCTTTCCTCACGAACCAGGATCGTGTTATATCACGCGGCTGGACCCTTCGTCAATCGGCAGTAAATATGAAAGTGGTGGATACCCAAGAATGATGTTGTGGGTACTACTTGTGGTGGATTCTCTATACTACCCCGAACCTGGAAAAAAGGAAAAATTCCCAAAAATTGGGACGATCACGTTGCACAGGAAACGTCAACTTTCAGACATCACTTGCCATGTTCTTCAGCGTTGCACTCATGTGCTCCCTATCACAGTTATCAAGATACTCGAGGCTGACATAGAATGTGGACAATGTTATCCAACTTGATCGTCGATCACCAAATCTATTTCAACTTTGATGGACGTGAGCATGTAATAAATGCTGATTAAAAGGAACGAGTTTGAGCGTGGGATATTGGACCGAAACTGATAAACCGACGCATGTGCTGTTTAATTTTCTTTAATTAATTAGGTTTCTTATTCTATTTATTTTCTTCTCGACCCCAAGCCTCCCCCCACCCAACCACCACTTACCCCTTCCCTTTCCTATGCCCTATTACTCTCCCCCATCATCGTCTCATCTATTCTGTCTGCGATGGTTCAGTCCGAGCCTATGGCTTTTCCATTAAGCCGGCATTGGCGTACTAAAGATTCTTGTGTGCTGAGGAACCTTACGCCTGCGTTGGCTTAGTGTGATGGTTGACGACTGTAGCCGTCTGCGGCGTGCCGATCTTCCGTCATTGGCTGTTGTGCCAACATTAGGAGGAGGCACATTCCAAAAATTCACCTGATGTTCCTTCTCGCCAGCCGCAACATTTCTACAACCCCCTCACCCCCCTGCTTGAAGTTTATAAAAGTGTATTTTTAAAGTTTTTTTTAAATATTATTTTAGATAACCTTTCTTAAGTAATGCGGGAGGAGGAGGGGAGCTCTGCAATGTTTTGCAGTACAGCATTTGAAACCTCGTCGAGGCGTGTGGACCTGTGACATGACAGCTATAACACTAGCCAATCGCTTGTTGGCTCCAAATCATTCCTGAGAACTTGCGTTAAACCTTAATTTTAATTGCTAAAATACAGCTTGTTTCTGCCTCGGATGGATATCTCCACTTTGTATTTCTTATCGGAAGCTGTTGCATACCCATTTGAGGTAGTCGAACACCCGTTTGCCAGTTAGTGCCTTTTCTCCGATGGTTTAATCATTTTGTACATTCGGCGGGAAGACTTCCATCGTCGAACCATGTTCTACAGTAAATTTCTCTATAGCACCTCAGATGTGTTCAGCACTAATCTAGAATCCTTCACCTTTTACCCCCGCCAACCACTTGCTCACGGCGCCAGTGGGATTACAACTCATCGGCCGGCATGTAGCTTTTGGCGCAAGCTCGACGCTCAACCCAGAGACTACGGAACTTGCCTCTCGGAAACTGCAGCAGCTCGCCAATTGCCGTTGTGAGGAATAGCTTGTGGCTAGGCTGCTGGTGGTGGTGCCGGACACACAGTAACGGTTCATGGGGCCACTGAGGCCCCAATTTGACCGGACGATGTGATCACGGGTTTGCGTGAACCCACAGACACTGTAATTGATGAGCTTTCCCTGATGCTCCAATAGGAGGTTTTTTTTTAACCTTAAAGGGAACCGCACAATCACAGTTTCTTGCCATCACTTATGGTTTCTTCCCTCCCCCACCCCTTTTGTTCTCAGTCAATGAAGTTTCGGAGTCCATCATCACTTTGGAATCTTTTGACAAATTTTGCTTTTCGATAAATTTCAAAGAGTATCAAAACACCCCCCCCCCACCAATCA
>CM068959.1:89507073-89524750 GCA_035128595.1 Eptatretus atami
GGGGAGGGGGCATGGGCTTGGGTAAAAAACACACATCAACCACACAACACCTCTTGGCGAGACTCCCACCAACAGCACTCCATTAACATGCACACAATCACCTATCAATGCTCAAGCTACCTAAAAGTCCGATCAACATCCCCATACCCCTCAATCTCCATAACTTCCAGGTACCTATCAAATTAAAATTTAAACTTATCTACTGTTTCTGCTGCCACGACCTTTCCAGGGAGACCATTCCATGCATTAACTACTCTGAGTGAAAATCCCCTGCCTTACTACCATCTTAACTCTCCTCTTCTTTACTCTCAGGCTATGGCCCCTGGTTCTGTCACTGTCTACTCTGATGAATAATTCATCTGCACTTGTTTTATCTATACCTTTCATTATCTTAAACATCTCTATCATATCTCCTCATAACCACTTCCTTTCTAGTGTATAAAGTTCTGTCTCCTTCAGCTGCTCCTCATAGCTAAGTCTAGCGAGGCCCGGAATCAATCTCGTAGCCCTGCGCTGAACCCTCTCTCTGGCATCTATGTCCTTCCTGAGTTGTGGTGATCAAAAATGCACACAATATTCTAGATGTGGCCCTCACTAAATTCCTGGAAATGTTAACACCACCTCTTTTGATTTAGAACTGATCGCCCTCTGAATACAACCTAAAACCTTACTCGCTTTACCTAAAGCTGCCTGGTATTGTGCTGCCTGCTTACTTCCCATATATATTACCACCCCAGATCTTTCTCCTGTGTGACATGCTCCAAAATTACCCCTTGCATCCTGTAATCTCTATTTTCATTGTTATTTCCCATTCCCAACACCTTACACTTGCTCAGGTTAAATTCCATCTGCCAATCTTTTTCCCAATCTATACAAGTTTCAATACTTTCCTGAATCGGATCACTACCCCTCTGCTATCCACCTTACCTCCAAGCTTTGTGTCAGCTGCAAATTTGGAAAGCTTACTCTTTACCCCATTATCCAAATCGTTGATGTAAATAATGAATAGTAATGGTCTGAGTACTGATCCCTGAGGTACCCCGCTACTTACATCCTCCTAGCAAGACATCCTCCTGCTCACAGCCACTCTTTGCTTCCTACCAGTAAACATGTTTGAAATCCAATTAGCTACCTGACCAGCCACTCCACAAGCCCTCACTTTGGCTAACAACCTCCGATGTGGAACCTTATCGAATGCTTTCTTAAAGTCCAGTTCCAGATATACTATGTCCACTGCCTTTCCCTCATACACCCAATCAGACACTGCTTCCTATCTAAATCACCTACAAGAATCACTTCAATTCTCCCAATCTAAATCACCCAACTCTCTCCTCATACCCTTAAGGTTTGCCTTCCTGAAATCTAAAAGTCTTACTCAACTATCTTGAACTCAAACCCTTAACAGAATCTTTACACACACAATGTTATGGTCACTTGCTCCTCAATGTTCCCCCACCTCCACCGACTCCACCATGTTGGGATCATGACTCGAAAGGAGGTCGAACACGACACTCCCCCTTGTGGGCTTATCTACAAACTGGGTTTAAAAACAATCCTGGACTAAATCTCGTAAATCCTCATCTGCTTTGCCCTTTCCTTGTTCCTGTACCCAATCTATCCCTGGCAAGTTAAAATCCCACATAATTGACACTCTTCCCTTACCACACGCCCTTTTGAATTCTTCATGTACTCTTCCTTCCTCCTCTTCCTTCATGGACTCCTCCTTTCTCCTCTTCCTTCATACCTGGAGCCCTATAAAAGCATCCTTCCAGTATCTTACGGTTTTTACAATCTCTAATATCCACCTTACAGAATCCTCACATTAATTCTCTCCTTAATGTCACCCCTTTCTCTTGATCAATGTTGTCCTTTTCCCAGATTGCTACTCTTCCTCTTATTCTCTCCTTCCGATCACACCGATACACCCTGTAGCCTTCTAATCCATGGGGCAAAGGCCCCCACTCTTTGATGACAGGAGAAAACCACAGGGTAACCTCCCGGGTCAGATTGTGATAGTGTATGTCGGGTGGTGCTGAGGTGTCGTCCACCAGATGGTGGCCTCCTTGGGTGAAAACTGAGGTGGTCCCTTTGGGTGGGTGCTTGGAATGTCCTCTCCCTAAGAGGGATGATCACCTGTCTCTGTTTTCATCTGAGCTCAAGTGTTTGGACATTGGTATTGCAGCACTCTCTGGGGTTCGGAGACAGGATTGTGGCGAGATCATGGCGGGTGGTTACACCTACAATTGGTCTGGTCGCTTGATGGTTTCCATGCCCAAGCAGTTGCTGTAGCTGTGTCCAATAAGCTGATTCCAATGGTAATTGAGGTATCACAGAGCTGAGCTGTTCTAACAGAGATGAGGCATAAAACTGTACGTGCGCTAAGGACGGACAAGGAGGCTATGTGGACGAATCTGAAGAGGGGGTAGAGCATCACCTGTGGACAAGTGATTCTCGTCCTGCTTACAGTGAAATTCGCGCATTGCGTTCCTCCAAGCCCATCCCTCGGTGTACTGCAGTGAGAGCGGAGGGTGATGTGCTCTTGACAGAGGAGCCCAAAGTGAAGGCCCGCTGGGCCGGTTACTTTGAGCGGCTGTTGCCAGGCTGATTCACCAGCTGTCGAGTTGAATGTCAGGGGTGTTACTATCCCTATTGCTAACCCTTCAATCAACTGTGGTCCACCTTCATTTGTGGAAACACAGGCTGAGGTGAACCGGTTGAAATGGGTAAAGCTCCTGGGATCTGTGGCATCCATGCTGAACTTCTCAAAGCAGGTGGAAATGCTGTATTCGTGTCATTGCATGCAGTTCTGTGCTCTGCCTGGAACACAGGCATCATCCCAACTGATTGGAAGAGAGGCCTTGTTGTCCCTCTCTGGAATGGGAAGGGTGATCGCCAAGATTGCAGCAACCACCGAGGAGTGAAGCTGCTCACAGTGCCGGGCAAGGTCTTTGCTCAGATAATTCTTGAGAGGGTTCGCCACCATCTGCTTGAGCACCAGCGTCCAGAGCAATCAGGCTTTACACCAAAGAGGTCAAGATTGCCGTATCCTTGCTCTTCGGGTCCTCACCGAACGTAGACGAGAGTTTTGGCAGGGTCTGCTTGCAGTCTATGTTGATCTCTGCAAAGCGTTTGATTCAGTGAATCGGGATTGCCCTCTGGAGGATTCTTGGTCTTCGTGGGGTGCCACCAAAACTGATCAATCTGATTTCTGAATACTCTGGTACTGAGAGTGCTGTGAGCTGTTGTTTTACCATCTCTGACTTATTTCCAGTTGTTACTGGAGTTCGTTCGGTGTGCACTGGCCCTCACTTATCAGCACTTGTATGGACTGGATTCTGGGGAGGATGTCAGAGAGATCAAGCTGCGGTGCATCGTTTTGGAATGTTAAGATCTCTGACCTTGATTTCGCAGACGATGCAGTCATCTTAGATATCCTTTTGGGGGCCCTCGAGGTGCTGAATGAAGAGTCAGATTCCATGGGATTACGGGTTTCCTGGGTCAAATCTAAGATACAGACTTTCATTGACATCTTTGATGCTGCTATCTTGTCTGTACCTGTTTGTGGTGAGGATATTGACGTCACGGAGAGATTCACTAACCTTGGCAGTTATATTCATGTCTCTGCTGGCTGTGAGTCAGAGGTCAATAGACTCTGTGGTCGTGATTCTCCTGGGGAGTCATGGTTTCACTGGATCATGGGGTTTGGCGCTGCCGGTACCT
This sequence comes from Eptatretus atami, assembly GCA_035128595.1. Classification (NCBI taxonomy): domain Eukaryota; kingdom Metazoa; phylum Chordata; class Myxini; order Myxiniformes; family Myxinidae; genus Eptatretus; species Eptatretus atami. Next base: position 89,510,794 of record CM068959.1, read on the forward strand.
GTGAGGATGAAAGTCCGAGTCTTCAGGTCCTTGCTGCTTCCCGTCTTGCTCTACGGATGTGAGACTTGGACTCTGACCAGGGATCTGAGAAGGAGACTTCATTCCTTTTGTACTTGGTCTCTTCGGAGAATCCTTGGCTATCACTGGTCAGACTTTGTGTCCAACGAGTGATTGCTGGGAGACATTCAAATGAGATTTGTTACCTGCATAATCCGTGAACGTCAGCTGCGGCTGTATGGACATGTGAGTCATTTTCCTGATACTGATCCTGCTCACCAGATTCTCTCAGCGAGGGAGCCTCGTGACTGCAGGAAGCCAATGGGCCGACCACGTGCCTCGTGGTTGCATTAGGTTGATCAGCATCTCAAGGAGATGGGTTGGGCCTGTCATTTGGGGATGGCCAGACGGAGGCCCCTGGAGTACCGGTAGAAAGTGGATGCAGCGTTGTGCTGTTCTGGCGCATGCTCCCATTCCTGACCTTTCTTTTGATGCAATGTTGTCCTTTACCCACATTCCTACTCTTCCTCCCATTCTCTCCTTCCTATCACACCGATACACCTTGTAGCCTTCTAATCCTGTCCTCCAGTTACTCTCCTCCTTAAACCATGTCTCATTTACTGCAACTATATCGTACGCCTCGCTATTCACTTTGGCTTCAAGCTCTTTCATCTTATTATTTAATCTCCCGACATTGGTGTGGAATATGTTTAACCTTTCCCTTCCTGAAATTCTATTTTCTTGCTTGGCCTTACTAATCACAATTACATTATACTTCCTTTCTTAATACCTTCTCCACCCTCCACTGATTTAAAAAAAGCCTGAATTCCTTCCTCAAGTCCCACTGCAATTCTTGCTGCCCCCTTTCTATTTGACATCCGGCCATCATTCTGGAAACACTCCCTTTGTCCCCTAAATGATTCCCACTGCTTCCTAAATGTAAAACCTTCCTCCCTACACCATTCTTCCAGCCACTGGTTGACATCTATTGCTCTGCTCATAATTTCTATATCATTTCCTTATCTTGGGAGAATCCCAGAAAACATGACCTCACAACCCTTTTGCTTTCAGCCGCTTACCCAATATCCTGTATCGATTTTTTAAAACCTCCGAGTAAACTTTCCTTAAATCATTGGGTAAAGTGACCATTTAGGTCCATTTGTCTGTCTTTGTTTGTTACTTGCAAAATCGAAGATTTGTCAAGTAAATTGGTTAGTCGATTTTGTTATTCTGTTTGTCTGTTTGTCTGTCACATGCAGGTCACAATATTTTAAACCGATCTTCACGAAACTTCACCACATGGTAGAGTTTGTCATAAGGAAGAAGCCTATTGTTATTGAGGTCCATTTCGACCAAAAGGTCAACATTGGCCCAAGGTCAACAACTACGGTGGTATTTCTAAAATCCTCAATTTTCATCCGATTGACTTGAAATTTGAAGAGGATTTATATTTCAGGTCAATGAATTCAACTAGCAAATTATTTTCGAGGTCAACATCGGCCAAAAGGACAACATAAGCTGATTTTCTAAAATTATCAATTTTCATCTGATTGACTTGAAATTTGAATAGTAGTTGCATATTTGGTCATTAAATTCAACTACCAATTCTTTTTGAGGTCAAATTTGTTTTATGGATTTTGTAAGTGTCCTGCTCTACACGATGTCTTCTTCTTGTTTGTCTGTTTGTCCGCACAGAACGTGTGTTTTTCTCTGCAACCGCTTGTCAGATCGAGTTGAAATTCTCACCATAGGAGCGACTACTCATGTAGAATGTTGCAATGATAATTATGATGTCATAAGTCACATAGTGTGGCAGCCATGTTGGAAAAGAGGAAAAACTTTGGACCTCTGTATCTCTGAAACCACACCAAGGAAAAAATTGAAACTTGGCACGTAGCAAATACTCCTCATGGAGAATAAGTTTGATTTATTTATTTGTTTTTATTATGTCATAGGTGCCTTCGTTATGGCGTCATAATTGCATTTATAGAACACTATTTCCAATCGGTATGAACATTTTTGAGGGTCTTCTCAGATAAATTTGTCCACAGTTAAAAAATTGATGATGCCATCAGTCATGTGGTTCAGTGGCCATGTTGTTAAAAATAAAAATAAAAACCTGAAGAAATCTTCTCTGAAACGGCTGAACAGATCGATGCGAAGCTTTACATGTATGACCGTCTTTCCATGAGGAACAAAACCTTCACACATATGATGTCATAGGTCACATGGTTTAGCAGCCATATTGGATTTACCCTAAAAACCTATAAAAAAAAATCTCCAGAATGGCTGGACAGATCGAGGGGGGATTTCACACCAATGTTCCTCAAGCCTTGCGGATACCAGGGTATTCACGAATAATTGAGAGGTCGTAATAATAAACGTCATGGGACAAGGTCGTGTCTAATCAAAGCGGGTCGGCTTGGTACTCGGTCATCACTTCCAGCAGTTATAAAGTGGCAGTTCTCATTTTGCCTATTATTAATTACGGAACACACCAGTACACAAACACCATGCAAAATACACTACAAAACCAAGTCCTGGTGAGTGTCTGCAATCTCTGATTGCTCTTTTTCTTGTTCTTTTTTTAGCTGTCGTTTTTGTCGAGTTTAGTTCGAGTACAAAGCAGATGCGTATGATCTTTGCATTTTGGGATGCTTTCTAGTTCCCTTCACTCCGAGTTTTCACTGCATGAGAAAAAGAATCCGTGTGTTTAGAAACTAAATAATAAGTTTGGGGGTGGTAATAGATATGGGAGGTAAGCAGACAGCACAGTGCCAGGCAGTTATAGGTAAAGCAAATAGGGTTTTAGGCTGTATTTGGAGGGGGATCATATATAAATCAAAAGAAGTGGTGTTAACATTGTACAGGAATTTAATGAGGGCCACATCTAGAATATTGTGTGCAGTTTTGGTCACCACAACTTAAGAAGGACACCGATGTCACAGTGAGGGTTCAGTGCAGGGCTACTAGATTGATTCCGGACCTAGCTAGATTCAGCTATGAGGAGCGGCTGAATGAGACAAGGCTTTATACACGAGAAAGGAGGCGATTACGAGGAGATATGATAGAGATGTTTCAGATGATGAAATATAAAGATAAAATAAATGCAGATTAATTATTCATCAGAGTGGACAGTGATAGCTTGAGAGTAAAGAAGAGGAGAGTTAAGACGGTAGTTAGGCAGGGGTCTTTTACTCAGGGAATAATTAATGCACGGAATGGCCTCCCTGGAAAGGTAGTGACAGCAGAAACGGTACATAAGTTTAAATTGGAATTAGATAGGTACCTGGAAGTTATGGAGATAGAGGGGGATAAGGGATGTTGGCAGGACTTTTCAGTAGTTTGAGCATTGATGGGTGATTGTGTGCATGAGTAAGGAGTGCTGTTGGTGGGGGGTCTCATCAAGGGGTGTTGTGTGGTTGTTGCTGTGTGTTTTTGAACCAAGCCCATGCCCCCTCCCCTGAGGAGAAGAAGAAGAAGAAAATTTTAAAAACCTACAAAAACTTTAAATAAATAAACCACAAAAAACACAATTGAAAAAATAATAAAATTCCCATTTTCTTCTTTGGATCTTGTGTTGATAAAGTAGTGTGGTGTTGATGTCACACAGGCATGATGGGCTGAATGGTCTCCACCTGTGTCTGATTTCCTTGTAAGTATTTTTCCCACTAGTTGTGCACACAAATCCATTCCACAAATATTTTTCGTTTTTAGGGGATGTGAGCAGCACTGCTTTTTCTAGGTCGTATTTTAGCACCTGGCCTAAGTTGCTCATTTTCCTGTAGTAAATGTGTTCAAAACTGCATAAGTCCTTCCTGGTATATTAGAAACCCCCTTCCTTATCACTATCCCAGCAAGGCATGTTGCAGTATTGAACAGATATATGCATGAAGGTGGTGCCATGACCAGAACCACCTCTGCCTCGAAGAGACAGAGTTGGCTGCAGATTCCTCCATGGGCATCACAAAGTCCTGACGTGAACACCATGGAAAACGTCTGGGGACATGAATCGGGAGCTGTGGGAAATGCCGACCTCCGCCAAGTAATACGCAAGGGCTGCAACTAAATCTACTCCACTTTCGGTATAAAATCTGGGTCGGGTTGTCATACGGAACATCATCGATTCGGTGCCTTCAATGTATGCTGCCAATGAATACGCTTTAATTCCAGATGCTAACGCGTGTACGTCCGTTTGAATGTGTTTGCATCACAGATTGTTAAATTGAACTTTGTTTACAATCAAGGGTGTTTATTTTTTTTAATCTGGCAGGGCACTGTGTGAGTGCGTCCACGTGTGTGTCTTCGCTCGCTCGCTCGCTCGCTCGCGTGAATGTGTACTTTCACTAGTTCCTAACTCTCGGCAAAAGTTTCCATGTCAGAAATTTGTTTTGATCTCAACACGTCTCTGAAGCATTCATTATGTCTTTATATCAATATATTTTGTCACAAACATTCATAGAATTTAAAATGCTAAATCTATATCATAAATGTAGTTGGAATACATAGTTTATTTTGCAATGGAGGGTTTGGGATGAGGTCTTTGTTCAAAATGTACCTTTTTAATGCAACAAATTAGTTTTAACGTAATTTAAAATCAAATTCGAAATAAACAAATCCTCAAGGTCAGTCACGGATGCTTTGTGCTGGAGCCATTAAAACAAAGCATGTATAGTTTTCCTTCCTTTTTTTATAGGTATAACTGACCTGGATTCTATGAATTTGTTCTGCTCATTTAATCATTTCTGTGGCCTGGCTCTGCCCTTCCATTCCTCAGCACACCATGGCACCCATAGACATGCATGGAATCGAGAGTTTAGCCAGGCTGTCAGCCCAGAGGCAAAACTTATGTCGACGAAGTTGCTGAGAGTACAAAGCGTGACAGAAGCACGAGTCGGTCGTGTGACCACGTGCTGGAGCGAGGAGTCGGATTTGGACCCATGCGAGGATATGATTCCACAAGTGGAAAAGTTTGATAAAGTGTGAGGTGAGCAATCGCTGATCGATAAGCGGATGTCTGGTAGAGTGAGGAAATGGTCGACAAAAGACAACCGGAAGTGTGACAAGCCTATAAATGTTAGCATCACTAAAGTCACCAGCCTGACTGCAGGAATGAATCGGCAAGTGTCATGCACAGCAACCTAAACGTGATACTGACCATCGCCCTTTCTCAGCGTTTGTTGGTTTGAGGTTATCGGTAAGTATGGAGGCTGCAGAGTGGCTTTGGAACTGTTGGTGGGTTGTTTTGAGATCTATTTTCAGAATATGTGAAAACTTCATGATTTTGTGGTATATGCTGCTCCAAGGATATAAACAGTGGCCACGTTTTAGTTTGTTGCTTAACACTTGTGCAAAGATTTCGATTCTCTAACTTCTTCGTTTCTCATCACTGTTTGGTCCTAAAAAAAACAACAACATGGAAAGAGAGTAATTTGGAAATGTCTTTTGGAGAGGAAACAGATATATGCTGATATAAGTGACCGTAGAAGGGGAGATCGTTTGGTAGCCGGTAGTTTATTTTAAAAAGGAGGATGGACGGACGGTTTGTGTCCACGGAAGGTGAGACGATGGACATTTGGTGTCCATCGAGGTTGATGTAGATGCAGTGACCTCGCCCTCCATGGACGCCAACCGTTCATCTTCTTAGAGCAGAGGTTTCTATGAAGGTAAATAAAGATTGTCGGTGCTTATGCAGGAAGACGGACAAAACGGTTGTTCACAGAAAACAAATGAGCAAACATGTTAAAACGAAGACACGCTTAGGTTGGTATGTTGCATCATAAGAAGGTTGGGCTAAGGTGTCTGAGATTAGGAAGGGAGGGAGTGGTGAAGGGGGGGGGGGTTTACATGATGTATTGGGGGTGGCGGGGGGGGGTTTGGATTTGGTGTTACTTTTCATCGAAAAATAATAGTTTGAACTGAGATTCTCTATCAAGGTTGAGGAACACTGTGTAAGCAGGCAGATAGTATGATGGGAGAAGGAAGCAGTAGCCCTGACAAATTCAGCTTGACCCGAGGGCTCTTGACCCTATAACCTATGAGCTAATGAATCGCTTGATCCCAGCGAGGCTGTGCAGCGGGTGTTCTATTCCCCCCGCTGATGGTTTGGGCAGCCTCGGCGCGCTGTGATCAAAGCACCGCCACCTTTGTGCGTGCCCGTTACAGGAGCCGGACAGGGTGAGCGCTGGGTGCAGGGGGCTCGTTTTCACACGTCTGATCGGACATGTTGTTTGTTTTCCAAACCGCATGCATTTGGGCCTCGGCCCTTCTGTTACCACCATGACAAAGTGCTGCACTGTTGTACAAAGTGCTCCACTGTCAAACTAAATGTTTTTACATTGAGTGCTACCAGCTGTTGGAGTTTAGTTAAGAAGTACTTGCTTTTTTTTTGGTTCTTCTTCTCACCTTGTAACTGGGCATCGAGCAAGATCAAGTGGTTTCGGTGTTGTTCAATTATTCATTTGAGTTATTAAACAATTGATTCGTACTTTGGAGAGTGCAGAACAGGAGCTGGTACCGTTCTGACATTTATTTTTTTTATTGTTTAAAAGAGACTTTAATCATTTCTCTATGTATTTACAATTAGGTAGCCATATAAAAAACATCTTGTGCAAGATTGGTTGGTCTGTTTAGCATTCTCATCTGAAGCCAAGGCTGATCCCAGGTGTTCAAATCCATGTACTGTGTTGATTTATCCATTGTCTGCTAATGTCCTTGTAATCCATGTAACAGTACACTGATGTCTATCAATGTCTTTGTCCGGCATGTTTTGCGTACAAGCTCAGGCCCCACAATCCTATTATCATTGTATAAAAGAAAAGTTTTTTTGGGGTTCTTTCTCTGTTACAATGATTTATATTTCATTTGGTTTCATTAATTATCCATAGCATTGCATTTGGTGCAGGATATACCTGTTAACGCAATGTTCTGACCCTTTGTTCTTAAGATGACCAATAATGGGGTTCATGCTTTTCACTTTGTTTTGCTTAAGAAAACAGGTGGGGATGGGGATGCCAGGAGAGATTAACATGCCATTGGGCGAAGTAGTGCGATGAAATCTGTAATTCAAATATTAGTCATTTTTAACATAATTTTCAGAATTTAGACAAATAACTGACAATTTCAAAATGTTGAACCATAATTTCGTGTGTTCACTGAATGAAAATTGGATTCACGAGAATATGGGAATAACGAGAGAAATCATCCGTGGAAGACAGGAGCTGAGTTCCTATTATTAATACAATTTAGCTTGCGGGGGCTATGGTTATCACCACACACACACACACACACACACACACACACACACACACACCACACACACACACACACACACACAACACACACACACTTCTCTCTTTACCAACACATGCAAAAATCTACATAGAATTTCTCTTGTGGCCCCAGAACCAACCAAAACAAATATTATATAACAGCACTCACAGCCCACACAACTCCCACTCCCAAGCTCCCACCTCCTTATTCCTCCAAAACATCATCAATACTTAAAATGGATAACTTTTTACTTACCTGGTGCATCGACACGCCCCAGATATGACCTTCCCATAGATGTTGAGAAGCCAACAGATGTTGCACAGACAACCTGTTCATGAAGCCTTCGCCCCACGGCCCTACATCGCCGTGAGTTTTTGCCAGTACTGGGCGGCTCAAGATGTCGAACTTTTTGTTGGACGAGTTTTCCTACAGAGAGTCCTCAACTGTGGGTTCAAGTTGCTAGCGAGCACTTTGCCACCCTTTCTCACAGGTACGTTACAGTACTTTCTGCTTCTTTAAAAATATATTTTTAGTCGTTTGTCATCTGCAATCCTTATTTTGGAGGCATGAAATACTTTGTTCAGGCTGCCCTAATTATACTTCTTTACCACAGGGTTTCTGCGCATGCACACCGAGCAACCGCGCCACATCTTTGAGAGAGTCAGTATTAATCCCAGACTCGTAAAACCCACAACTGCGAAAATATAAACAGATATTTACCACGGTCGAACACACTTGGCGGGATTTCCTCTGACATTTTCTGATGATGAAACCTTAATTTCTTAACATTCACATTAAAATTTCTTCTTTTAAAGAGTGCGATAAGATAAAGACAAACAGATACTTTATATGCCGGATCTCCTTTGCAGTGCTTCAGATGTCATCTACATTCCTGTCTTTCTCAACATATGTGAAACATATAAACACACAAAATCAGCTAATTCGATGGAGATAACCAATCCAAAGTCATGCCATTGCTATTGGTAGGGTGTGAGCTTAGCGTTTTTAAAAATGTCTTCTCTTACACACAGCTTACTGTCTGTGGGCCTTTATACAATGCCAACTTGTAGAAAACCATGAAAATAAACAAACGTGCTCAGCATTGTAAAGCAAGTTAGATTGGTTGAGTGCCTTAGAAATGATAAAATTTACTCCGACTGAGTAGTTAGTGACAGCATATCAATGCAAATTGGAATAAGACAAGAGCATTTAAGGCAGAGCCTCATGTGTTATATATAATATATATATACTTAAGTAGTTCTGTGAATGAACGATCTACTATATTAAAGTAGATCCCACATGGACTCGTACACAGAGGAATTAAAATAATCTCCCACATCCCATCAGGGAAGGGCGAGGCTAATAATTTGTAACAGTAGTAATAAAAATAGGACACGCTCTGAAGCACCTGGATCAGGAGCACAGTCACTCAACACACCCACAGACCCCTTAGACTCTGTTTTTTTTAATGCTGTGAACAAACTTTTGGTACATCATGGGTGATGAGTTGCGGTCAAGTTGTTTGAATATGGTGTGTGTAGTTTTGGAGGAGAGAGAGCAAATACCTATTTTGGGGGGGTCAACCACCTCTCCCCCCCTCCCCTCCCCCCTACCCGCGCAGATCCCATTAATGAGCGCGATTTTGATGCGGTCAATACACCTTCGTTAGGAATCAGATATGAAGCTTATGGCCAAGTTTCATCAAAATTTGTGTTTGGTTCAAGCAAATATGACTGAAGTGTTTACGGACTGAGTGAGTGAGTGAGTGAGTAGTAAGTCACTCACTCACTCACCTATAATATAAGCTCACCGGACTAAAGTCCAGGTGAGCTAAAAAAACACTTAATAAAAAGGTTGTGACTAATGTATGTAACAGCTCTGACTCACGCACCCCACTCCACTCCCCCCCCCCATCCCATCCCCACCTGTTTCTTAAGCAAAACAAAGTGAAAAGCATGAACCCCATTATTGGTCTCTTAAGAACAAAGGGTCAGAACATTGCGTTAACAGGTATATCCTGCACCAAATGCAATGCTATGGATAATTAATGAAACCAAATGAAATATAAATCATTGTAACAGAGAAAGAACCCCAAAAAAACTTTTCTTTATACAATGATAATAGGATTGTGGGGCCTGAGCTTGTACGCAAAACATGCCGGACAAAGACATTGATAGACATCAGTGTACTGTTACATGGATTACAAGACATTAGCAGACAATGGATAAATCAACACAGTACTGATGTATTTGAACACCTGGGATCAGCCTTGGCTTCAGATGAGAATGCTAAACAGACCAACCAATCTTGCACAAGATGTTTTTTATATGGCTACTAATTGTAAATACATAGAGAAATGATTAAAGTCTCTTTTTAAACAATAAAAAAAAATAAAAATGTCAGAACGTGTACCAGCTCCTGTTCTCACACTCTCCAAGTACGAATCAATTGTTTAATAACTCAAATGACAATAATTGAACAACACCGAAACCACTTGATCTAGCTCGATGCCCAGTTACAAAGGTGAAGAAGAAGAACCAAAAAAAAAAGCAAGTACTTCTTAACTAAACTCAACAGTGGTAGCACTCAATGTAAAAACATTTAGTTTGACAGTAGGGCACTTTGACAACAGTGCAGCACCTTTGTCATGGTGGTAACAGAAGGGCCGAGAGCCCAAATTGCATGCGGTTTGGAAACAAAACAACATGTCCGATCAGACGTGTGAAAACGAGCCCCCTGCACCCAGACGCATCACCTAGCCGTAGTTTCCCTGTCCTGGTTTGCTCATAGTCAACGGGATCACGGAGCACAAGTAGGTGTCTGGTGGCTTATGATTGCACAGTCGCGCGAGACGCTGGTCGTCCGTTGGGCATATTTACCCATCAGCCATGGGGGGATATCAGAACACCCGCCTGCAGCAGCTCTTGCTGGATCAAAGCGCTTCATGCGGCCCCTCAAGGACTCATTCAGGTTATTTATAGGGGACTCAAGGCAGCTCCTCGGGTCAAGCTGAATTTGTCAAGGAGCTATCTGCCTTTTTCGCTGTGATCCATCATTACTACTCCATGCCTGCATTATCCGCATGTGTCTCCTCACTTGGATAGAGAATGCCGTCTCAGCTGTGGAAACTATTATTGTGTCGATGAACTGTTTGGGTCTTAAAGTGAACACGCCGAACATTTCTCCAACCGCACACGGAGCATGTCTCCCCCGCCCTCCGTTTTCGCTTCCTTTTTTTTATCCGGTCTCGTCCACATACATCATTGAAACACCCCGCCCTGCCCTTCTGACAGAGCCACTTGTGGATTCTCTGCGTTTGTTTCCTGGCCCTCCCTGCGGCTAACTCTCCAGACCTGTCTCCTTAGCCCAACCTTCTTATTCTGACATCATTATCATCTTAGTAGGTGGTCTCGTTTAACATGTTTTGCTCATTGTGTTTTCTGTGAATCGCAGACGTTTGTCCTCTGTCTGTCTCTCTCTGCTATAAGCACCGACAATCCTTTTCAGTACTTTACCTCTCATCTAGAAACCGCTGCCTGCTCATTCAGCCATTAGAGAAGATAGAACGGTGCTCGTCCGTGAGGAAGGCGCAAAGTGTCACTGCGGTGACATCACACGGTCTTGCCATGCGATTTCACGGAAATGGCCTTCCATCTGTGTCAAAGTTCACGGTCCGGCACACCCCCGCTTTGTGTTCGCCGCACCGTGTTTGCTCCATGCTGCGTCCCATACCTTTTTAAAATAAGACTACCCGGCGCTATCCAACGATGCTCGACACACTTCTACGGCACTTATAATCGCAGCATATAAATCTGTTCTCCACTGCTCCAAGACAGATTTTCTATTCCGCAAATTTGCTTCTCTTTAGTTCCATGTTTGTTGTTTTTTAGGATCCAAACAGTGATTGAGAAGATCGAGAAGTTAGAGAATCAGAAATCTTTTGCACAAGTGTTATAAGCAACCAATCTAAACGTTGGCCGATCTGTTTAAATTATCCTTTGAGGCAAGCATCTACCATCAGAAATTTCATGAAGTTTTTCAAGCATATTTCCTGAAATAAGATTCTCAAAACAACCCACCCAAACACAGTTCCAAAGCCACCTGCAGCCTCCATACTTACCGATAACCTCAAACCAACAAAACGCTGAGAAAGGGCGATGGTCAGTATCACGTTTAGCGTTGCTGGTGCATGCACGTTGGGCTCGTGGGCTGGCGGGGGTGGTGTGGGCACCGGCTGGGGCTTGCATTCGCCGTCCGTTTCGCTCTGTGTGCGGTGCAGCCTCGTGATCGCTCGGCGGACTGTCTGGTCCCGACGTGCGGAATGGTCCGCCACCCGCGCCCCGGCAGTGTGCACGCCTCTTGTTGCATCACCTCCAGTCCTCCCGGGCCCTGCCTGGCCGGACTGCTCGGGCCCGCCGTTGTCCTGCCCGGCCGCGTCTCACCGTCTCTGCCGCCTCCGGGCCCTTTCTCCCGGGGGGTTTGTTTTGTTTGGGTTACTCGGTAAGTCTGGAGGCGCAGCATGTGCTTGCGACTGTTGGTGGTGTGTTTTGCAGTCATCTTTTCGCAATATTGACATTCCTAGATTTTGTGTCATATGCTTAGCTCCAAGGATATCCAGTGGCCACGTTTTAGTTTGTTGCTTCATCATTGTGCACAACGATTATCGATTTCTCCTACTTTCGTTTTCCTCACCTTGTTTGGGTTCTACCAAACAACAACATGCGAAGAGTTAATTGGACAATGTCTTTGGCGAGCACCAAAGTTATGAGAACTGCATATAAGTGACCATAAAGAAGGGGAATGTGGTCGAGCCGATAGTTTTTTTTCCTAGGAGGAGGCGGCGGTTTGTGTCACGGAAGGTGAGACGATGGCATTTGGTGTCATCGAGGTTGGTTGCAGTGCCATCGCCTCCTGGACGCCCGTTCTCTTCTTAGAGGGGTTTCTGAAAGGTATTAATTGGTCGTGCTTATGCAGGAAGACGGACAAACGGTTGTTAACCGAAACAAATGAGCAACCTGTTAACACGACTGGTGTATGTTCATATGAGGTTGGGCTAGGTGTCTGAGATTAGGAAGGGAGGGAGTGGTGAAGGGAGGGGGGGTGTTTCATGATGTTTGGGTGGCGGGGGGGGGGGTTGGATTTGGTGTTACTTTTCATCGAAAATATAGTTTGAACTGGTTCTCTATCAAGGTGAGGAAACTGTGTAAGCAGGCAGATAGTATGATGGGAGAAGGAAGCAGTAGCATGACCAATTCAGCTTGACCGAGGGCTCTTGCCCTATACTAAATGAGCTATGACATCAGCTCTGATCAGCGGGCTGTCAGGCGGTGTTCTATTCCCCCTGATGGTTTGGGCAGCCTCGGCGCGCTGTGATCAAAGCACCGCACCTTTGTGCGTGCCGTTACAGGAGCCGGCAGGGTGAGCGGGGGCTGGGTGAGGGGGCTCGTTTCCACACGTCTGATTGGACATGTTGTTTGTTTTCCAAACCGCATGCATTTGGGCTCGGCTTCTGTTACACATGACAAAGTGCTGCACTGTTGTAACAAAGTGCTCCACTGTCAAACTAAATTTTTTACATTGAGTGCTACAGCTGTTGGAGTTTAGTTAAGAAGTACTTGCTTTTTTTTTTGGTTCTTTCTTCTCACCTTTGTACTGGGCATCGAGCAGATCAAGTGGTTTCGGTGTTGTTCAATTATTCATTTGAGTTATTAAACAATTGATTCGTACTTTGGAGAGTGCAGAACAGGAGCTGGTACGTTGACATTTTTTTTTTTTTATTGTTTAAAAGAGACTTAATCATTTCTCTATGTATTTACAATTAGGTAGCCATTAAAAAAACATCTTGTGCAAGATTGGTTGGTCTGTTTAGCATTCTCATCTGAAGCCAAGGCTGATCCCAGGTGTTCAAATCCATGTACTGTGTTGTTTTATCCATTGTCTGCTATGTCCTTGTAATCATGTAACAGTACACTGATGTCTATCAATGTCTTTGTCCGGCATGTTTTGCGTACAAGCTCTCCACAATCCTATTATCATTGTATAAAAGAAAAGTTTTTGGGGTTTTTCTCTGTTAATGATTTATATTTCATTTGGTTTCATTAATTATCCATAGCATTGCATTTGGTGCAGGATATACTGTTAACGCAATGTTTGACCTTTGTTCTTAAGATGACAATAATGGGGTTCATGCTTTTTCCTTTGTTTTGCTTAAGAAACAGGTGGGGATGGGGATGGGGGGGGGAGTGGAGTGGGTGCGTGAGTCAGAGCTGTTACATACATTAGTCACAACCTTTATATTAAGTGTGTTTTTAGCTCACCTGGACTTTAGTCCGGTGCTTATAATTATAGGTGGTGAGTGAGTGATCTTACTACTTCACTCATCAACTCACTCAGTCCGTAAAACACTTCAGTCATATTTGCTTGAACCAAACACAAATTTTGATGAAACTTGGCCATAAGCTTCATATCTGATCCCCTAACGAAGGTGTATTGACGCATCAAAATCTGCGGCTCATTATTGGGATTGCGGGTAGGGGGGAGGGGGGAGGGGGGAGAGGTGGTTGACCCCAAAATAGGTATTTGCTCTCTTCTCCAAAACTAACACACCATTTCAATGAAACTTGACCGCAACCTTCATCACCCTTGATGTACAAAGTTTGTTCACAGCATTAAAAAAAAGAAGCAGAGA
>CM068959.1:89524775-89539775 GCA_035128595.1 Eptatretus atami
GATGGGGGGGGGGGAGTGGAGTGGGGTGCGTGAGTCAGAGCTGTTACATACATTAGTCACAACCTTTATATTAAGTGTGTTTTTAGCTCACCTGGACTTTAGTCGCGTGAGTTTATATTATAGGTGGTGAGTGAGTGACTTACTCATCACTCACTCACTCACTCAGTCCGTAAACACTTCAGTCATATTTGCTTGAACCAAACACAAATTTTGATGAAACTTGGCCATAAGCTTCATATTCTGATTCCTAACGAAGGTGTATTGACCGCATCAAAATCTGCGCTCATTAATGGGATCTGCGGGTAGGGGGGAGGGGGGAGGGGGGAGAGGTGGTTGACCCCCCCAAAATAGGTATTTGCTCTCTTCTCCAAAACTCAACACACCATTTCAATGAAACTTGACCGCAACCTTCATCACCCATGATGTACCAAAGTTTGTTCACAGCATTAAAAAAAACAGAGTCTAAGGGGGTCTGTGGGTGGTTTGAGTGACTGTTGCTCCTGATCCAGGTGAGCTTCAGGATGCGTGGTCCTATTTTTATTACTACTGTTACAATTATTAGCCTCGCCCTTCCCTGATGGGATGTGGGAGATTATTTTAATTCCTCTGTGTACGAGTCCATGTGGGGATCTACTTTAATATAGTAGATCGTTCATTCACAGAACTACTGTAATATATATTATATATATAACACATGAGGCTCTGCCTTAAATGCTCTTGTCTTATTCCAATTTGCATTGATATGCTGTCACTAACTACTCAGTCGGAGTGAAATACATTTATCATTCTAAGGCACTCAACCAATCTAACTTGCTTTTACAATGCTGACGGTTTGTTTATTTTTCATGGTTTTCTTACAAGTTGGCATTGTATAAAGGCCCACAGACAGTAAGCTGTGTGTAAGGAAAGACATTTTTAAAACGCTAAGCTCACACCCTACCAATAGCAAATGGCATGACTTTGGATTGGTTATCTCCATCGAATTAGCTGTATTTTGTGTGTTTATATGTTTCACATATGTTGAGAAAGACAGTGAATGTAGATGACATCTGAAGCACTGCAAAGGAGATCCGGCATATAAAGTATCTGTTTGTCTTTATCTTTATCGCACTCTTAAAAGAGAAATTTTAATGTGAATTGTTAAGAAATTAAGTTTCATCATCAGAAAATGTCAGAGGAAATCCCGCCAAGTGTTTCGACCGTGGTAAATATCTGTTTATATTTATCGCAGTTGTGGTTTTTACGAGTCTGGATTAATACGGCTCTCTCAAAATGATGGGTTGCTCGGTGTGCATGCGCAGAAACCCTGTGTAAAGAAGTAATTAGGGCAGCCTGAACATATTTCATGCTCCAAAATAAGGATTGCAGAACGAAACGACTAAAAATATATTTTAAAGAAGCAGAAAGTACTTGTAAACGTACCTGTGAGAAAGTGTGTGCTTCTGCACATGAAACGGTTGGAGGACTTTCTGAATAAACTCGTCCAAAAAGTTGACATCTTGCGCCCGTACTGCAAAAACTCACGGCGATGTGGGCCGTGGAAGGCCGAAGGTTCATCGACAGGTTTGTTGTATCCAAACTTTTGTGCTTCTCAACATCTATGGGAAGGTCATATCTGGGGGCGTGTCGATGCACCAGGTAAGTTAAAAGTTATCATTTTTAAGTATTGATGATGTTTTGGAGGAATAAGGAGGTGGGAGCTTGGGAGTGGGAGTTGTGTGGGCTGTGAGTGCTGTTATAAAATATTGTTTTGGTTGGTTCTGGGGCCACAAGAGAAATTCTATTAGATTTTTGCATGTGTGGTAAAGGAGAGTGTGTGTGTGTGTGTGTGTGTGTGTGTGTGTGTGTGTGTGTGTGTGTGTGTGTGTGTGTGTGTGTGTGTGTGTGTGGATAACCATAGCCCCCGCAAGCTAAATTGTATTAATAATAGGAACTCAGCTCCTGTCTTCCACGGATATTTCTCGTTTTCCCATATTCTCGTGAATCCAATTTTCATTCAGGAACACAACGATTATGTTCAACATTTTGAAATTGTCAGTTATTTGTCTAAATTCTGAAAATTATGTTAAATGACTATATTTGAATTACAGATTTCATGCTAGTTAATGGCAGTTTAAAAGTAGCCAGCGAGCTGAACTGAGTCGGTGTAAACACATCCAGGGCATGCACAAAAGGCCTAGTTTTGCATTCGCACATCATTTTGAAAGGCTCGTATTCCTCATTTGAAAAGGAGCCACGGGATAATCGATTGTAAAAAAGATCTCTTCAACTTCAAACTAATCACCCGTACATACGCGTTATTCTGTGCTCTGGTGGGATGAGAATTGGCCCGGACAGCTTTTTGTGGATCACAGGAGTAAAGGAAACTTAAGAAGCCAAGCAAAGGCAGTCGTATTTATAGCTATTATCACTAAATATATATGTAGATAACTAGCAGCTTTCCTGGGGAAGGGCTGGGGTGGGAATCTTTTCCCAGCGGTGGTTTTCAAGGACATGTTGAATACTGAAAAGCTATGGAGTTATTGGCCTCATGGTGGTTACCTTTTGCCGATGGGCCGGTGGCAGCACCTTATAGTGGCTTAAAACGGACATCAAGGCCAACGTGTGGTAGCTTCGGCCTTTCAAGTTGATGGGGTTGGGCCCGGCATCTGAATGAGGATGGCCAGACGGAGGTGCCTGGAGTACTGGTGGGAAAGTGGACGCAGCGACGAGCTGCTTCGGCGCATGCTCCCATACCTGACCTGACCTGGGTCGATTCAAGCCTTGCTCAGATTCTGAAGTACCTACGCCCAAAATTTGGGCTTCTAGTTCTGCGGTTTGGCTGTGAAAGAATATGTACAAACACACACTAACACTTTGAAATATTTACAAGATTAACCTCTTGTTAACCTTGGTGCTGTTCATCATTATCCCTCCTTTTCTGGGACTTAATTATGTGAATTCATTTTCAGTAATGGTTTGTGAGTGACAGAAGTTGTGCTTGTACATCTAAAGCCTTTTTAAAGTATAAAATGACCCCCAAGAACGAGGTGAAAGTTCATCCCCAATATATTAACAAACAGATAAATGATTACTAAAAGTTTTGAGATATTTTGACATCATAAGTGGAACCAATATACCATGTACATTTCACTATCTTCGTGCAACTCAAGTACACATTTTGATTGGTCCTTAGGCTGTTGAAATGTTCGATGCTGAACTAACTGACAATACTAATAGCACTTGAGATCAATTTTAAGATAAGCAGTGATTAAATAGCTAACTTGGACTGCTTTAAGATGAAGCAATATACATTGTGTTTTATTATTTGCAATGTTTGATCAAATGTATTCAACCTGTTCATCATGTGGTTGTCAGCTCAAAAGGCCTATTATGGATGTGGGACTAGTGGGGGTTTTTTTTTTTAAAACCTAACCTACAAAAGAAGAACAAACAAGTGGTCAGGGACAGTTTAGGCTCAGCATATTTATTATGAATGGAAGTTTAAAGTAAATCTTTGGGGGAAGAGGTGGTGGTATGGGGGCACCTCATGGGGTTATATGGATTTATAAATTTCACCTCTAAGTGACTTTATTTCATTATACTTGTGCAGTTTTGGAATCTGCTTCATAGCTTGATGGATTTAGTCATTTCCTCTTAGGCAGGCAAAGGACCAATTTATATTATTTCTTCTCGATTGGAGGTTTCACACATTAGGTGTAGTAAGTGCCTTGCCAGAGGGGAAAAAAATCAACAGGAATGATGAACATGATGCTCCCTTTTGTGTAACAACGTGTCCGCAATTTTTCTGCTTCCACATATTGCCTTCATAGAAATGAGACGTGGTTCTCATTAATCATTCCTCGGTGATGGCTGTTGTGGCCAGGGCACCGATGGTCCTGCTCGATCATACACACCACCAGAGGAGCAGTACCACCAGCCGGCAACTCGGGTTGCAGCTGACGTGACTGACAATGAGTGGGGATCACGTCTAACAATCCGACTACCAAGGGTACTGTCTGATGTGTTTGTAAGCAAGCTGTTTGACTCAATCTCGATGTACCGAATGCTGGAATGCGAAATTCTTTGTTAACAGGATAAAATTGAACTCCCTTTATCGATCTGTTTTTCAAATATTTCCTTGTTTATCCCCCGCTTTCCATTTTTTTCTTTCTCTTCATTTACGTCAATTCTAAGCTGTCTTGCCGGTTTCAACGTCCCACAGCTGTAAAACTACCACCTTGGCTTTTCACAGACAGATGACTTCATCATGTGTGTGCCGTCCTCGGATGGACGTTTAAACAGGCGTCCTGTCTGCCGGCATTCGTTTGTGAACGTTAAAGATCTCACAGTGTCTCTTCGTGTAAGAGTAGGCGAGCTATCGCCGCACCATGGATTAATTACTAATTCCTAATCCCTAACCTACAGGGGTAATTGTGTTCAGCGCACTTGCCGACCCTCAGCCCAATGAATGCTAATCCAAAGTCCCCTGTGCTACATTCAAAAGTGTGCAGTTCCCGGATTATGCATCCCAGCTGGCTGAAAGGCAATGATATTAAAGAGTTTGGAAGGTGAAGCTTGTCTCAGGTGCATTTATCTTGTTTACTGTCGTGTTACTGTCAGTTGTCGATTCAAACTGCTGCACATTAATGACTTTAGAGAGGGGATAATACCCTGCCTTTAAGTTGTCTGGTCCACTTGTAAAGAATCAATCCACACCGTTGTTGATAGCCCAGGAAACAACTGGGATGGGCATTCTGAAATGCTGCTTGAGAAAGCTGTCCCAAATATTTCATATATATATATTGTTGCGGCCGGAGTCCGGTGGCGAGAAGCAGACCGCTAGGTGGGGGAAGTTACGTCGTTCGCACAGACCCGAATTATAGGCCGTCGCTCCGGACAATTCCGTGACGCGGCGGGTCGCTGAACGCGACGTGGGAACGCCATACCACAAGCGGCGTAGCGTTAAGGGCTTTTTGTCTCGAATCAATTTACCTCATTAACCAATGCAAGTTTCGACTATCGGGAACCACGCCCTCGGTACGCCTTGCCGAACCGGAACAACTCTACCAACTACGGTAGAGTACTAACTACCACTCCGATCGATGCAGCCGACGGACACTGCGCAGAACGTACCGGCTAGAATGAACACAGATTATGGGGGATAAAGACCCGGCTAAACTTAGATCCGAACCATGTGGACAATGAAGGAAAAGACAAAAACGAACTGGGAACATTTCTACAAATAATTTAGTTTACAATCACTTCAAAAGAAGGACACAGAAGCGACTTTACAGAGAATATAAAACAGGCAAGATTTATCAATGATCAAACAAAAACACTTATGGCAATTCTACTTAGACGGCAGGCCACAACAACCAGACGGAAATAAACCCAGATGTATGGCAAGGACCCCTGCACAGAGAGGAGAGGTGAGCTGAGGGTCTCAGTTCTTTCGGTACCTGAACGTTGGAGGGAAGGGATGCTCCGTGGTGCGCAACTGTCAAATGGTCGTGTGGCTCCGTCACGCCGCAACGCGTGGAGACCGTGTCTGCGCAGGAGTCCGGGACGAGTAGAGCGGAAGTCGAGGCGGGGATCAGGGCTGCAGACAGCGAGCCTAATGAGAGACCCGTCAAGGTCGGGTTCGGGTCTTCCCGCAGCTCTCTCACACTACAAAACGAACGACCCCGCAAAGAGCGCAAACCACTCTACTACGACCTTCCTCCTTTCTTCCCTAAACCAAGCTGAAGTGAACTGTCCTCACCCAATCTTCTACTTCAACGCTTCTACTTACTTCCAACGGCTTCCTACTCAACGCTTCACCAACGCTCCTCACTCGCAATGCTCCTACTCCAACCTGCTCACTCCAACACTGGCTTCACTCACGCTGCTCACATCCAAGCTGCTCACTCCAACGCTGCTCACTCCAACGCTGCTCACTCGCAACGCTCCTCACTCCAACGCTCCTCACTCCAACGCTATCCTCACGTCCAAACGCTCCACGCTTCTCACTCCACGCTCCAACGCTTCTCACTCCAACGCTCCAGACGCTTCTCACTCCCAACGCTCCATCGCTTCTCACTCACGCTCCACGCTTCTCACTCCAACGCTCCACGCTTCTTCATCTCCAGACGGCTCCACGCTCTCACTCCAACGGCTCCACGCTTCTTTCATCCAACGCTCCACCTTCTCACTCCATCGCTCTCCGTCTCACAATCCAAACGCTTCTCTAAGGGGGTCTGTGGGTGGTTTGAGTGACTGTTGCTCCTGATCCAGGTGAGCTTCAGGATGCGTGGTCCTATTTTTATTACTACTGTTACAAATTATTAGCCTCGCCCTTCCCTGATGGGATGTGGGAGATTATTTTAATTCCTCTGTGTACGAGTCCATGTGGGGATCTACTTTAATATAGTAGATCGTTCATTCACAGAACTACTGTAATATATATATATATATATAACACATGAGGCTCTGCCTTAAATGCTCTTGTCTTATTCCAATTTGCATTGATATGCTGTCACTAACTACTCAGTCGGAGTGAAATACATTTATCATTTCTAAGGCACTCAACCAATCTAACTTGCTTTTACAAATGCTGACGGTTTGTTTATTTTTCATGGTTTTCTTACAAGTTGGCATTGTATAAAGGCCCACAAGACAGTAAGCTGTGTGTAAGGAAAGACATTTTTAAAACGCTAAGCTCACACCCTACCAATAGCAAATGGCATGACTTTGGATTGGTTATCTCCATCGAATTAGCTGTATTTTGTGTGTTTATATGTTTCACATATGTTGAGAAAGACAGTGAATGTAGATGACATCTGAAGCACTGCAAAGGAGATCCGGCATATAAAGTATCTGTTTGTCTTTATCTTTATCGCACTCTTTAAAGAGAAATTTTAATGTGAATTGTTAAGAAATTAAGGTTTCATCATCAGAAAATGTCAGAGGAAATCCCGCCAAGAGAGAGAGCCAAAGTGAAGGCCCGCTGGGGGCCGGTACTTGAGCAGGCTGTGCCAGGTGATCACCACTGTTCGATTTGAATGTCAGGGGTGTTACATCCTATTGCCTAACTCCCAATCAACTGTGGTCCACCTTCATTTGTGGAAACACAGGCTGAGGTGAACCGGTTGAAATGGGGTAAGTCCTTGGATCTGTGGCATTCCATGCTGAACTTCTCAAAGCAGGTGGAAATGCTGTACTTCGTGTCATTGAATGCAGTTCTGTGCTCTGCCTGGAACACAGGCATATCCAACTGATTGGAGAGGGCCTTGTTGGTTCCCTCTCTGAAAGGGAAGGGTGATCGCCAAGATTCCAGCAACCACCGAGAAGAGCACAGTGCCGGCCAAGGTCTTTGCTCAGATATTCTGAGAGGTTCGCACACCATCTGCTTGAGCACTAGCGTTCCCAGAGCAATCAGGCTTTACACCAGAGGGTTACAATGATTGACCGTATCCCTTGCTCTTCGGGTCCTCAGACCGAACGTAGACGAGGTTTTGGCAGGGTCTGCTTGCATTCTATGTGATCTCTGCAAAGCGTTTGATTCAGTGAATCGGATGCCGCCTCTGGAGGATTTCTGGGTCTTCAGTTATGGGGTGCCACCAAAACTGATCATCTGATTTCTGATACTCTGTACTGAGAGTTTGCTGTGAAGCTGTTGTTTACCATCTCTGACTTTATTTTCCAGTTGTTACGGAGTTCGTTCGGTGTGCACGTGGCCTCAGCTTTCAAGCACTTGTTATGGACTGGTTCTGGGAGGATGTCAGAGAGATCAAGCTGCGGTGTATGTTTTGGAATGTTAAAGATCTCTTGACCTTTGATTTCGCAGACGATGCTGTTCATTTAGAATCCTTTTGGGAGCCCTCGAGTGCTGAATGAAAGTCAGAGTCCATGGGGATTAAGGGTTCCTGGTCAAATCTAAGATACAGCTTTCATTGACATTTTGATGCTGCTATCTTGTTCTGTACCTGTTTGTGGTGAGGAATATTGACGTCACGGAGAGATCACTAACTTGGCAGTTATATTCATGGTCTCTGCTGGCTGTGAGTCAGAGGTCAATAGACTCTGTGGGTCGTGATTCTCCTGGGGAGTCATGGTTTCACTGGATCATGGGTTTGGCGCTGCCGGTACCTGTGAGGATGAAAGTCGAGTCTTCAGGTCCTTGCTGCTTCCCGTCTTGCTCTATCGGATTGTTGAGACTTGGACTCTGACCAGGGTCTGAGAAGTAGACTTCATTCCTTTTGTACTTGGTTCTTTGGAGAATCCTTGGCTATCACTGGTCAGACTTTGTGTCCAACGAGTGATTGCTGGGAGACATTCAAATGAGATTTGTTACCTGCATAATCCGTGAACGTCAGCTGCGGCTGTATGGACATGTGAGTCATTTTCCTGATACTGATCCTGCTCACACAGATTCTCTCAGCGAGGGAGCCTCGTGACTTGCAGGAAGCCATGGGCCGACCACGTGCCTCGTGGTTGCATTTAGGTTGATCAGCATCTCAAGGAGATGGGTTGGCCTGTCATTTGGGGATGGCCAGACGGAGGCCCCTGGAGTACCGGTAGAAAGTGGATGCAGCGTTGTGCTGTTCTGGCGCATCGCTCCATTCCCTGACTCTTTCTTTTGATGCAATGTTGTCCTTTACCCACATTCCTACTCTTCCTCCCATTCTCTCCTTCCTATCACACCGATACACCTTGTAGCCTTCTAATCCTGTCCTCCAGTTACTCTCCTCCTTAAACCATGTCTCATTTACTGCAACTATATCGTACGCCTCGCTATTACACTTTGGCTTCAAGCTCTTTCATCTTATTATTTAATCTCCCGACATTGGTGTGGAATATGTTTAACCTTTCCCTTCCTGAAAATTCTACTTTTCTTGCTTGGCCTTACTAATCACAATTACATTATACTTCCTTTCTTAATACCTTCTCCACCCTCCACTTGATTTAAAAAAAGCCTGATTCCTTCCTCAAGTCACTGCAATTCTTGCTGCCCCCTTTCTATTTGACATCCGGCCATCATTCTGGAAACACTCCCTTTGTCCCCTAAATGATTTCCCACTGCTTCCTAAATGTAAACCTTCTCCCTACACATTCTTCAGCCACTGGTTGACATCTATTGCTCTGCTCATAGTTTTCTGTATCATTTCCTTATCTTGGGAGAATCCCAGAAAACATGACCTCACAACCCTTTTGCTTTCAGCCGCTTACCCATATACTGTATCGATTTTTTAAACCTCCGAGTAAACTTCCTTAAATCATTGGGTAAAGTGACCATTTAGGTCCATTTGTCTGTCTTTGTTTGTTACTTGCAAAATCGAGATTTGTCAAGTAAATTGGTTTAGTCGATTTGTGTTATTCTGTTTGTCTGTTTGTCTGTCACTGCAGGTCACAATATTTTAAACCGATCTTCACGAAACTTCACCACATGTAGAGTTTGTCATAAGGAAGAAGCCTATTGTTTATTGAGGTCCATTTCGACCAAAAGGTCAACATTGCCCAAGGTCAACAACTAAGGTGGTTTTCTAAATCCTCAATTTTCATCCGATTGATTGAAATTTGAAGAGGATTTATATTTCAGGCAATGAATTCAACTAGCAAATTATTTCGAGGTCAACATGCGCAAAAGGACAAACATAAGCTGATTTTCTTAAAATTATCAATTTTCATCTGATTGACTTGAAATTTGAAATAGTAGTTGCATATTTGGTCATTTAAATTCAACTACCAATTCTTTTTGAGGTCAAATTGTTTTAATGGATTTTGTAATGTCCTGCTCTACACCGATGTCTTCTTCTTGTTTGTCTGTTTGTCCGCACAGAACGTGTGTTTTTCTCTGCAACCGCTTGTCAGATCGAGTTGAAATTCTCACCATAGGAGCGACTACTCATGTAGAATGTTGCAATGAAATAATTATGATGTCATAAGTCACATAGGTGGCAGCCATGTTTGGAAAAGAGGAAAAACTTTGGACCTCTGTATCTCTGAAACCACACCAAGGAAAAATTGAAACTTGGCACGTAGCAATATACTCCTCATGGAGAATAAGTTTGATTTATTTATTTGTTTTTTATTATGTCATAGGTGCCTTCGTTATGGCGTCATAATTGCATTATAGAACACTATTTCCAATCGGTATGAACATTTTTGAGGGTCTTCCTCAGATAAATTTGTCCACAGTTAAAAAAATGATGATGCCATCAGTCATGTGGTTCAGTGGCATGTTGTTAAAAATAAAAATAAAAACCTGAAGAAATCTTCTCTGAAACGGCTGAACAGATCGATGCGAAGCTTTACATGTATGACCGTCTTCCCATGAGGAACAAACCTTCACACATATGATGTCATAGGTCACATGGTTTAGCAGCCATATTGGATTTACCCTAAAACCTATAAAAAAAAATCTCCAGAATGGCTGGACAGATCGAGGGGGGATTTCACACCATAGTTCCTCAAGCCTTGCGGATACCAGGGTATTCACGAATAATTGAGAGGTCGTAATAATAAACGTCATGGGACAAGGTCGTGTCTAATCAAAGCGGGTCGGCTTGGTACTCGTCATCACTTCCAGCAGTTATAAAGTGGCAGTTCTCATTTTGCCTATTATTAATTACGGAACACACCAGTACACAAACACCATGCAAAATACACTACAAAACCAAGTCTGGTGAGTGTCTGCAATCTCTGATTGCTCTTTTTCTTGTTCTTTTTTAGCTGTCGTTTTTTGTCGAGTTTAGTTCGAGTACAAAGCAGATGCGTATGATCTTTGCATTTTGGGATGCTTTCTAGTTTCCCTTCACTCCGAGTTTTCACTGCATGAGAAAAGAATCCGTGTGTTTAGAAACTAAATAATAAGTTTGGGGGTGGTAATAGATATGGGAGGTAAGCAGACAGCACAGTTGCCAGGCAGTTATAGGTAAAGCAAATAGGGTTTTAGGTGTATTTGGAGGGGGATTCATATATAAATCAAAAGAATGGTGTTAACATTGTACAGGAATTTATGAGGGCCACATCTAGAAATATGTGTGCAGTTTTGGTCACCACAACTTAAGAAGGACACCGATGTCACAGTGAGGGTTTCAGTGCAGGGCTACTAGATTGATTCCGTGACCTAGCTAGATTCAGCTATGGGAGCGGCTGAATGAGACAAGGCTTTATACACGAGAAAGGAGGCGACATTACGAGGAGATATGATAGAGATGTTTTCAGATGATGAAATATAAAGATAAAATAAATGCAGATTAATTATTCATCAGAGTGGACAGTGATAGCTTGAGAGTAAAGAAGAGGAGAGTTAAGACGGTAGTTAGGCAGGGGTTTTTACTCAGGAAATTAATGCACGGAATGGCCTCCCTGGAAAGGTATGACAGCAGAAACGGTACATAAGTTTTAAATTGAATTAGATAGGTACCTGGAAGTTATGGAGATTAGAGGGGATAAGGGATGTTGGCAGGACTTTTCAGTAGTTTGAGCATTGATGGGTGATTGTGTGCATGAGTAAGGAGCTGCGTTGGTGGGGGGTTCATCAAGGGGTGTTGTGTGGTTGTTGCTGTGTGTTTTTTGAACCAAGCCCATGCCCCTCCCCTGAGGAGAAGAAGAAGAAGAAAATTTTAAAAACCTACAAAACTTAAATAAATAAACCACAAAAAACACATTGAAAAAATAATAAAATTCCCATTTTCTTCTTTGGATCTTGTGTTGATAAAGTAGTGTGGTGTTGATGTCAACACAGGCATGATGGGCTGAATGGTCTCCACCTTGTCTGATTTCCTTGTAAGTATTTTTCCACTAGTTGTGCACACAAATCCATTCCACAAATTTTTTCGTTTTTAGGGGATGTGAGCAGCACTGCTTTTTCTAGGTCGTATTTTAGCACCTGGCCTAAGTTGCTCCATTTTCCTGTAGTAAATGTGTTCAAAACTGCATAAGTCCTTCCTGGTATATTAGAAACCCCCTTCCTTATCACTATCCCAGCAGGCATGTTGCAGTATTGACAAATATATGCATGAAGTGGTGCCATGACCAGAACCACCTCTGCCTCGAGAAGACAGAGTTGGCTGCAGATTCCTCCATGGCATCACAAAGTCTGACGTGAACACATGGAAAACGTCTGGGGACATGAATCGGGAGCTGTGGGAAATGCCGACCTCCGCCAAGTAATGACGAAGGGTGCAACTAATCTACTCCACTTTCGGTATAAAATCTGGGTCGGGTTGTCATACGGAACATCATCGATTCGGTGCCTTCAATGTATGCTGCCAATGAATACGCTTAATTCAGATGCTAACGCGTGTACGTCCGTTTGAATGTGTTGCATCACAGATTGTTAAATTGAACTTTGTTTACAATCAAGGGTGTTTATTTTTTTAATCTGGCAGGGCACTGTGTGAGTGCGTCCACGTGTGTGTCTTCGCTCGCTCGCATCGCTCGCTCGCGTGAATGTGTACTTTCACTAGTTCCTAACTCTCGGCAAAAGTTTCCATGTCAGAAATTTGTTTTGATCTCAACGTCTCTGAAGCATTCATTTTCTTATATCAATATATTTGTCACAAACATTCATAGAATTAAAATGCTAAACATCTATATCATAAATGTAGTTGGAATACATAGTTTATTTTGCAATGGAGGGTTTGGATGAGGTCTTTGTTCAAAATGTACCTTTTTAATGCAACAATTAGTTTTAACGTACTTTAAAATCAAATTCGAAATAAACAAATCCTCAAGGTCAGTCACGGATGCTTTGTGCTGGAGCCATTAAAACAAAGCATGTATAGTTTTCCTTCTTTTTTTATAGGTATAAACTGCTGGATTCTATGAATTGTTTCTGCTCATTTAATCATTTCTGTGGCTGGCTCTGCCTTCCATTCCTCAGCACACCATGGCACCCATAGACATGCATGGAATCGAGAGTTTAGCCAGGCTGTCAGCCAGAGGCAACTTATGTCGACGAAGTTGCTGAGAGTACAAAGCGTGACAGAAGCACGAGTCGGTCGTGTGACCACGTGCTGGAGCGAGGAGTCGGATTTGGACCCATGCGGAGATATGATCACAAGTGGAAAAGTTTGATAAAGTGTGAGGTGAGCAATCGCTGATCGATAAGCGGATGTCTGGTAGAGTGAGGAAATGGTCGACAAAAGACAACCGGAAAGTGTGACAAGCTATAAATGTTAGCATCACTAAGTCACGAGCCTGACTGCAGGAAATGAATCGGCAAGTGTCATGCACAGCAACCTAAACGTGATACTGGACCATCGCCCTTTCTCAGCGGTTTGTTGGTTTGAGGTTATCGGTAAGTATGGAGGCTGCAGGTGGCTTTGGACTGTTGGTGGTTGTTTTTGAGATCTATTTTTCAGAATATGTGAAACTTCATGATTTTGTGGTATATGCGCTCCAAGGATATAAACAGTGGCCACGTTTTAGTTTGTTGTTAACACTTGTGCAAGATTTCGATCTCTACGTTCTTCGTTTCTCACTCACTGTTTGGTCCTAAAAAAAACAACAACATGGAACGAGAGTAATTTGGAAATGTTTTTGGAGAGGAACAGATATATGCTGATATAAGTGACCGTAGAAGGGGAATCGTTTGGTAGCCGGTAGTTTATTTTAAAAAAGGAGGATGACGGACGGTTTGTGTCCACGGAAGGTGAGACGATGGACATTTGGTGTCCATCGAGGTTGCTGTAGATGCAGTGACCTCGCCCTCCATGGACGCCCAACCGTTCATCTTCTTAGAGCAGAGGTTTCTATGAAGGTAAATAAGATTGTCGGTGCTTATGCAGGAAGACGGACAAAACGGTTGTTCACAGAAAACAAATGAGGCAAACATGTTTAAAACGAAGACACGCTTAGGTGTATGTTCATATAAGAAGGTTGGGCTAAGGTGTCTGAGATTAGGAAGGGAGGGAGTGGTGAAGGGGGGGGGGTGTTTACATGATGTTTGGGGGTGGCGGGGGGGGGGTTTGGATTTGGTGTTACTTTTCATCGAAAAATAATAGTTTGAACTGAATTCCTATCAAGGTTGAGAAACTGTGTAACGCAGGCAGATAGTATGATGGGAGAAGGAAGCAGTAGCCCTGACAAATTCAGCTTGAACCCGAGGGCTCTTGACCCTATAACCTATGAGCTAATGAATCGCTTGATCCCAGCGGGCTGTGCAGCGGGTGTTCTATTCCCCCGCTGATGGTTTGGGCAGCCTCGCGGCTGTGATCAAAAGCACCGCCCACCTTTGTGCGTGCCCGTTACAGGAGCCGGACAGGGTGAGCGCTGGGTGCAGGGGGCTCGTTTCACACGTCTGATCGGACATGTTGTTTGTTTTCCAACCGCATGCATTTGGGCTCGCCCGCTTCTGTTACCATCATGACAAAGTGCTGCACTGTTGTACAAAAGTGCTCACTGTCAAACTAAAATTTTTTACATTGAGTGCTACCAGCTGTTGGGAGTTTAGTTAAGAAGTACTTGCTTTTTTTTTTGGTTCTTCTTCTTCACCTTTGTAGGGCATCGGACTAGATTCAAGTGGTTTCGGTGTTGTTCAATTATTGTCATTTGAGTTATTAAACAATTGATTCGTACTTTGGAGAGTGCAGAACAGGAAGCTGGTACCTGTCTGAACATTTTTATTTTTTTTTTATGTTTAAAAGAGACTTTATATTTCTCTATGTATTTACAATTAGGTAGCCATATAAAAAAACATCTTGTGCAAGATTGGTTGGTTCTGTTTAGCATTCTCTCTGAAGCCAAGGCTGATCCCAGGTGTTCAAATCCATGTACTGTGTTGATTTATCCATTGTCTGCTAATGTCCTTGTAATCCATGTAACAGTACACTGATGTCTATCAATGTCTTTGTCCGGCATGTTTTGCGTACAAGCTCAGGCCCACAATCCTATTATCATTGTATAAAAGAAAAGTTTTTTTGGGGTTCTTTCTCTGTTAACTGATTTATATTTTCATTTGGTTTCATTATTTATCCATAGCATTGCATTTGGTGCAGGATATACTGTTAACGCAATGTTCTTGACCCTTTG
>CM068959.1:89541980-89552520 GCA_035128595.1 Eptatretus atami
GGGCGTCAGTGTTTCGACCGTGGTAATATCTGTTTATATTTATCGCAGTTGTGGGTTTTACGAGTCTGGATTAATACGGCTCTCTCAAAGATGGGTTGCTCGGTGTGCATGCGCAGAACCCTGTGTAAAGAAGTAATTAGGGCAGCCTGAACATATTTCATGTCCAAAATAAGGATTGCAGAACGAAACGACTAAAATTATTTTAAAGAAGCAGAAAGTACTTGTAAACGTACCTGTGAGAAAGTGTGTGCTTCTGCACATGAAGGGTTGGAGGACTTCTGATAAATCGTCAAAAAGTTGACATCTTGCCGCCCGTACTGCAAAACGTCCGGATGTGGGCGTGGAAGCCGAAGGTCATCGACAGGTTTGTTGTATCCAAATTTTGCTTTCAACATTAGGAAGGTCATATCTGGCGTGTCGATGCACCAGGTAAGTTAAAAGTTATCATTTTTAAGTATTGATGATGTTTTGGAGGATAAGGAGGTGGGAGCTTGGGATGGGAGTTGTGTGGCGTGGAGTGCTGTTATAAATATTGTTTTGGTTGGTTCTGGGGCCACAAGAGAAATTCTATTAGATTTTTGCATGTGTTGGTAAAGGAGAATGTGTGGTGTGGTGTGTGTGTGTGTGTGTGTGTGTGTTGTGTGTGTGTGTGTGTGTGTGTGTGTGTGTGTGTGATAACCATAGCCCCCGCAAGCTAAATTGTATTAATAATAGGAACTCAGTCTCTGTCTTCCACGGATATTTCTCGTTTTCCATATTCTCGTGAATCCAATTTTCATTCAGGAACACAACGATTATGTTCAACATTTTGAAATTGTCAGTTATTTGTCTAAATTCTGAAAATTATGTTAAAAAGACTATATTTGAATTACAGATTTCATGCTAGTAATGCAGTTTAAAGCTGAACTGAGTCGGTGTAAACACATCCAGGGCATGCACAAAAGGCCTAGTTTTGCATTCGCACATCATTTTGAAAGGCTCGTATTCCTCATTTGAAAGGAGCCACCGGGATAATCGATTGTAAAAAGATCTCTTCAACTTCAAACTAATCAACCCGTACATACGCGTTATTCTGTGCTCTGGTGGGATGAGAATTGGCCCGGACAGCTTTGTGGATCACAGGAGTAAAGGAAACTTAAGAAGCCAAGCAAAGGCAGTCGTATTTTATAGCTATTATCACTAAATATATATGTAGATAACTAGCAGCTTTTCCTGGGGAGGGGCTGGGGGTGGGAAATCTTTTCCCAGCGGTGGTTTCAGGACATGTTGAATACTGAAAAGCTATGGAGTTATTGGCCTCATGGTGGTTACCTTTTGCCGATGGGCCGGTGGCAGCACCTTATAGTGGCCTTAAAACGGACATCAAGGCCAACGTGTGGTAGCTTCGGCCTTTCAAGTTGATGGGGTTGGGCCCGGCATCTGAATGAGGGATGGCCAGACGGAGGTGCCTGGAGTACTGGTGGAAAGTGGACGCAGCGACGAGCTGCTTCGGCGCATGCTCCCATACCTGACCTGACCTGTGGTCGATTCAAGCCTTGCTCAGATTCTGAAGTACCTACGCCCAAAATTTTGGGCTTCTAGTTGCTGCGGTTTGGCTGTGAAAGAATAATGTACAAACACACACTAACACTTTGAAATATTTACAAGATTACCTCTTGTTAACCTTGGTGCTGTTCATCATTATCCCTCCTTTTCTGGGACTTAATTATGTGAATTCATTTTCAGTAATGGGTTTGTGAGTGACAGAGTTGTGCTTGTACATCTAAAGCCTTTTTAAAGTATAAAATGACCCCCAAGAACGAGGTGAAAGTTCATCCCCAATATATTAACAAACAGATAAATGAATTACTAAAAGTTTTGAGATATTTTGACATCATAAGTGGAACCAATATACCATGTACATTTCACTATCTTCGTGCAACTCCAAGTACACATTTTGATTGGTCCTTAGGCTGTTGAAATGTTCGATGCTGAACTAACTGACAATACTAATAGCACTTGAGATCAATTTTAAGATAGCAGTGATTAAATAGCTAACTTGGACTGCTTTAAGATGAAGCAATATACATTGTGTTTTATTATTTGCAATGTTTGATCAAATGTATTCAACCTGTTCATCATGTGGTTGTCAAGCTCAAAAGGCCTATTATGGATGTGGGACTAGTGGGGGGTTTTTTTTTTAACCCTACCTACAAAAAGAGAACAAACAAGTGGTCAAGGGACAGTTTAGGCTCAGCATATTTATTATGAATGGAAGTTTAAAGTTAAATCTTTGGGGGAAGAGGTGGTGGTATGGGGGCACTCATGGGGTTTATATGATTTATAAATTTCACCTCTAAGTGACTTTATTTCCATTATACTTGTGCATTTTTGGAATCTGCTCATAGCTTGATGGATTTAGTCATTTCTCTTGGCAGGCAAAGACCAATTTATTTATTTCTTCTCGATGGAGTTTCACAACATTAGGTGTAGTTAAGTGCTTGCAGAGGGGAAAAAAATCAACAGGATGATGAACATGATGCCTCCCTTTTGTGTAACAACGTGTCCGCAATTTCTCTGCCTTCCACATATTGCCTCATAGAAATGAGACCGTGGTTCTCATTAATCCATTCCTCGGTGACTGGCTGTTGTGCCAGGGCACAGATGGTCTGCTCGCATCATACACACCACCAGAGGAAGCAGTACCCCAGCCGGCAACATGGGTTGCAGCTGACGTGACTGACAATGAGTTGGGGATACGTCTAACAATCCGGCATACCAAGGTACTGTCTGATGTGTTTGTAAGCAGCTGTTTGACTCAAATCTCGATGTACCAATGCTGGAATGCGAATTCTTTGTTACAGGATAAAATTGAACTCCCTTTATCGATCTGTTTTAAATATTCCTTGTTTATCCCCCCCCCCTTTTTTTTCTTTTTCTTTTCATTTCACTCAATTCTAAGCTGTCTTGCCTGGGTTCAACTCCCGACCCAGCTGTAAACTACCACCTTGGCTTTTCACAGACAGAGTGCTTCATCAATGTGTGTGCCGTCCCTCGGATGGACGTTAAACAGGCGTCCTGTCTGCCGGCATTCGTTGGTGAACGTTAAAGATCTCACAGTGTCCTTCGTGAAGAGTAGGCGAGCTATCGCCGGCACCATGGATTAATTACTAATTCCTATCCTAACCTACAGGGGTAATTGTGTCAGCGGCACTGCCGCACCCTCCAGCCAATGATGCTACTCCAAAGCCCTGTGCTACATTCAAAAGTGTGCAGTTCCTGGATTAGCATCCCAGCTGGCTGAAGGCAATGATATTAAAGGTTTGGAAGGCTGAGCTTGTCTCAGGTGCATTTATCTTGTTACTGTCGTGTTACTGTCAGATTGTCGATCAAAACCTGCTTGGCACATTAATGACTTTACGAGAGGGGATAATATCCCTGCCTAAGTTTGTCTGGTCCACTTGTATACAAGAGAGAGATTACAATCTCCACAATTCCCTTCAGGACATAGGGGAACAGGAAAAGGAACGACGTTCTCGTGACCTTCACGTCCACGCCTTTGTCGATCGCTTGCACGAACCAAGAGCCTTCAGCCTCCAACTGGGACAAGGAAACAACCAACCACGACTCTCACGCCCACCTTTTGTAGGGGCCGGCTCCGCCCTTCACTCCGCCCGCGCCCGCCCCGTTTGGCTCCTCTTCCTTCGAGGCGTTTCCATAAAGCTCTCGAAGGGGGGCGTGCCCCCACTCCGACCGTCTCACGCCGTGCATCACCAATCGGCGAGCGAGCTGCCGCACCCCCCCCCCTTCACACCAAATGTGGTGGGGGATTCAGGCGGAAGCATCAGGCGGGGAATTAGGCGGAAAACCCCACAAGCGTTGTTGGTTTTTGTTCTTGCACGCGCCGCATGGTGCGTTGATTGGCGAGTGGCGAAGATGTGGTAGCGTAGTTGTGGAAGGTGGCGTCGTGTAGTGAATGGCGTGATCGATGAGATGTTGGTTGTGGCGAGGTTCGTGTTGGTTTTGCACCAAATTAACAATAGCCAAAGAAAAACGGCTAACTGAAGCGTCGAGCCCGAATGGATCACATAATTCCCTCTATACAACGGGTTTGGGCTAACTACACATGAACTTACCGATATATCTCACCTGAGGACTCTTATGGTGTAATGCGAATTTCCACAACCGTAACACTACCCCCTCCCCTTTTTACAGACTCGTCCCGAGTCGTCAAATTTCGTGTGCCATCATGTGTAGTTCTCCCTAGTACGTTTTACCTTCGGATCCCTGAGTGCGACATTCAGTGTATTTGTGTCCCAAAATAAAATAACCTGAGGGCTGAGTAACTAACTAAACAAACCCACTCATACAGACGACTTAAATAAAATTGCCGGCGCTAAACACTACATCGGGGGCGCACTCATATTTACAGTACATCTTAACCTTATAAATTTACACTACCATGGCCCAGGATCAATGGACTCTGCAAAGAGAAAAAGCAGTAGCAGGGAGCCAGGCTGCTCGCATGCAGTCTCTGGCTCATGCAATGCATGTGACAGGGACGTGGCCGGCTGCTCACACGCAGTCCAAGGCCTCCCCCTTTTGAAATGAACGCAGTGAACCACAACGGTGCATGGGCTGCACAAACGCAGTCTCCGTGCCAGCTCAAGTGGCACACGCAATGACACGATGGATGGATGTGATGATGGATGGATGGTTGAATGCAAAACACGGTGCACGGGCCGCCATCGAGGCCCGTGTTGTAGCTCGCACAGGGCAGTCCTCGCAAACTGCGCGACGATCCTGGCGCACATGGCAATGAACAAGGGGCGGGGAAAATGCAAAACAGAACAGGGCAAAGATGACGAGGGCAGTAGGAATGGATGGCAAAGGTAAAGGCAGGCAGGCAAGGCATGACAAGGCTGCTGTAGCAAACACAGCCGGCAGATGAACTGGCCGGCACAGGCCTTGCAGTAAACAGCCAGCCATGAAGTGGGCCGGCACAGGCCTTGAAGTAAGACAGCAGCAGCCGATGAAGTTGGCCAGCCTTTGCCTTTTCAGTGGAGGTTGGTGGAGGGAGTGCGGTGGTGCTGGCCACTCGGAAGGCGGGCCGGACCTTCCTGACTATCTCCCTCCCAACCTATCGCCTTTGCCTGTCTCCGTCCATACCCACTCCCTTAATTTTACAAACCCAATTTTAGCCCCAACTTATTTTTTGTTGTTTTTATTTTTACTTCCCCACTAAGAAATCGTCCCCTAACCCCTTACTGTCCTTGTTCGGATTACCTATCCTGTCACCTAGCCTCTCCAACCCCTGCGTTCCCTTCCCGGAGGGGAATGAGGGAGCTAGCGTCCTGCGTCGAGCCCAATCAAGCACTCAGGATGGCCTCCCCAGACTTCAGCGATCTTAACCCAAAGTGGGTTCAGCGGCCCACTAGAGAGCGAAGGGATGGATGGTGCGGAGGGTACCCACTTCCTAATCTACCCAACCATTATCACTTAAACTACCCCGGGCGTTTCAACAAGCGCTCTCGCTTAATCTACTGGTTCTAACAACCCATTTCCCGTCGCCTGTGTTTGGTGTCCTCGCAAATTTCGGGCCTCGCCCCCAATTTTTCCTTCCGTGCCCTCACACGGTCTCATGGCTGGGACGCGTGGCTCCCTTGGCAGGCACTACCTTCTGCCGATTCTCCTACGATGGACCCCCCGGGCACTACACTGCCTCCGAGCCTACCAGCTTCCTAAACACCGGGGAGTGCCCTCCATGGTGACTCCCTGAAACGCTCACGTGGCAGGCTGGCTTCCCGGGCCCCTTTCCCAGGGTCACCCGTGCCCACGACACTGCCACGCGGCTAATGGCGCCCCGGGCCCCCGCATCATGCGGGCGCACCGTGCCACTACGCATCGCCGGCCCCCATGGGCCCTTGCCTACCAGGCGACTAGCCCGGTGCCCGGGGTACCCACTCAGCGATACTCACCTTTCGCAGCCACGGCTCCCAGCCATCAACAGGGCTCCTGCACCCTCCAAATAGGTATCGAGCCTACACTCCACCAACAGCAAAACGACCTCCATTTTTTTCAATTTCGCTAACCCACTAACTCACTCTGCACTGACCCGGGGTCCCTTGGGTGGGAATCACTCCTCCCCCCAATCACTCATCGCACCATGCATTCCCCATTCGCTCCATACACACAGGCTCGCTGGCCTCACTCATCATCATGTACTTTTCCCACTTCACTCTTCAACTCTCACACATCGCCGAACCCTGCCATGCCTGCTCACTACATCCCCTAACTAACTCGTGCTCCCACGTCGTCCCTTACCATACAGCACGTTCCTTTTAACCTACGTAGCTAAGCTACGTCCCCTCTACACATCCACAGTCTGTCACTGTCCTCTAAATCCTAAATCTAAACTGAATCCTCTACCTAATCCATTCCACGGGCCCCATGAGGACTTACCCCTGCCCCATGAAGCGGTCTAGCTAAGCTAACCCTTCCCCTAACTAGTTCCATCCTGTGCCCTGGCCAAGGGGGTCTTTCCACCCCACTTGCCCAGGGATCCTGTTCACCCGAAAGCGAGGCTTGCTTTTTTTTTTCCTCGCGCAGCACCAGCGCGGCAACTCGCAACCTGCGCATCAGCGCGGCAATTCACGGCCGCGCACCTGTGGCGTGACGTCATGGCAGCTGTTCGCGTCCCTCGTCCTCTTGGACGGCACCATCCGGCAGGGATTCACCCTCCTGCCGGATTCCAACCATACACGCAGCCATGACGCCACTGCTGCGCATTAAAAAAAAAACAAGCCCCGCGGTTCGAGGGGTTCCCACGCGAACACATGTGCTCTGCCGTTGGAGCTTACACAAGCTCGCGTGGAGAACCCGTCCGGTCCAAATCCGTATCCTGCCTAACTTTGTCCGTCCGCGGGACGGCAAATCCACCGCGTGCGTTTCCGGACGGGCTTCACTCCCGCAAGTGCGAGTGGCGGCCTCGTGCGTTGCACAGCACGAGCCTCGCACTCGCCGCCGTGCAACCCGGCACGGTCCCCAATGCAGCTACGGCCGTACTCGGCCCCTCGTTCCTCTGTCGCCGTCGTCGTCGCCATTCGACCCACGCACACCTGCAGTTACGACGCTCACACACCACTCCATTACATTCACACTCGGAGACGCGGCTGCGTCTCCGCATGCCGACCGTCATCTCCCTCACATACCGCTCTCTCCACACACGGTCTTTCTTGCACTCGGCCGTTCACTCGCACACGCGGTGACATTCACACACGGTGCCTCATACACACAGGGCGTGCTTGAACACGCACACCCGGCACACTCACAAACCACACCACTCACACACGGGGGCGCACTCACACCTTTCACCACACACACCGGGACAATCACGCTGGGGATTAGTGCCACCACAAGGGGTTCCGGGGTCTATACCCCCAGCTGCACGTGCACCTGTCCACAGCACTCGTCCCTAGAACTCGCTTGATACGACCGAACCCACCTGGTCGTGATCAGCTTCAAGGGAGAATAGTGTCTCCCTCCGTTCGCGAAGGAGCCATCCAGCTGCTTGCACCGGGTCCCAACATGTTCCGCAGAGCTCGCCCCCATTATCCTCCACTACCTCCGTGTGTGATGTGCTCGTCCTTAACCCGTCCAATTCACCCTCTATCTCCCGTGTCTCTGCCAACTCAGTCACCTCTTCACCATTACTCCTTGTCTCCACTATTATTTCTGTTTATTCCTGCGTCTCCCTTCGTGTCTCTGTTAATTCTATTTCCTTCGTCGTCACTCGTTTCGTCTCACACGTCGCAGTCACCCATTGTTTTCCCTCTGTGTCACCGTCACTGTTGCTTTCTCTGTCACTACCCTCGCCCAACGCGTCTCCCGAATTATTTTCTCCTCACCCGCCTCCATTGCGGGCCTGACAGCCATTGCACTCCCCTCAGCTCGTTCGCTCCAGCACGTGGCGCCGCCATCATGCCCGCCTGCAGGCATCGCCCACGCGCTGCTTTCCACCTGCAGTATTTGCGTATTTGCCTCCATGTTGTTTTTTATTTCTTCCTTCAATTCTTTCTTTATTTCCTTTGCGTTTGTATCCATTTGTTTATTACACTCCATCTATTTTGCTGTTTATGTTCGTATTCATTGCCGCCAGCATGGCGCATAGCTGGGCCATGTCGGGTGCACTTGGCTGAGCCGATTCGGCCAGGATCGGGGTTTTGGCGGAGAGGGGAGGTGTCATACACCGCGGCCGCTGCAGTGCCATTCGGGCTCTGGGTTCAGTTGGGGGGAAATTGTTCCTGCATTACAATGGGAATGTCCTGCACGGGGATTTCATCCTGGACCATGGATTCTACAATTTAAATCCATATTCCCCGGCTCCCGCCCGCCTGAGACTCCATCTTATTCCTCGTAGAGATTAATTTAGTTTTGCTTGTAATTTGGGGGGAACGGGGGGGTCGCCTCGCACACCTGGTCGAATCCCCGTGAATTATAGCCTGGAACGGGAGAGTTTGTTCTCCCGCTCGCTGAACCAATGTTGCGAGGAGGGGATGAGTTCATATCCCACGACCTTGACGCCAATGTTGCGAATTCTGGCCCGCCCGGCCGTGCGATCGGCCGCGTAACTCGAATCGACCGCGTCGCCACCGGACGGACAATTCAGTCGTGACCTCCTGGACTACCGCCAGAACCAGTCACGGGTGGGGGTTTAACCCCACCACCACCAGTCCGCAGTCTACCCACGCGAAATAGGTGAATCGCCGAATGTCGATATACCTAGTACCCCGCGGGTATCTGCCGAGGGATGGGCCACGCACAGGCGCAGACTCCGGACAGAACCGCTTAAGCGGTCTGTTCCGTATTACAGGGATTAACCGAGCGGAGTTAATCGTCGGCCTTGACGGTTCGATTAATTACGGTGTTTTCAAACCCACTATTAATCCCTTACGTGATGCAAAGGAGATTCAACAAAGGAAAGGACGCAGCGAGACGGGGAACAATTGGACAAGCACACTTTATTACACACACAGAGACAAGCACGTATTCACAGCCATACAGTGATGCACATATAAAAGCAAGGACACAATGCAGAGCTACAACCGAATATAATTTACACGGCAACACTTATACAGTTCTACTTTTCCAGACTGGCGCCACCACAGACTTTACACAAAACCCCAAAGAAAGGAAGTCGCGACTTCCCTGAGCGCGTCGAGTCCTTCGGGACCGTAACTCCGAGTCCCTCCGGCGTGGTCTGCGAGCTCGTGCCGGCGGCGCTCGTGTGGTCCGCTCGACAGCTCGGACGAACGAACAGAACCTCCGACCAGGAGAACGATCACCGAACTCTCACAATTCCCCTTCAGGACAAGGGAAACAGGAAAAGGAACGACGTTCTCATCGACCTTCAGTCCACACCTTTGTCGATCGCTTGCACGAACCAGAGCCTTCAGCATCCAACTGGACAAAGGAACATCCACCAACAACGACTCTTCACGCCACACCTTTTGTAGGGGCGGCTCGCCTTCGCTCCGCCCCGCCCGTTCTTGGCTCCTCTTCTTCGAGGCGTTTCAGAAAGCTCTCGAGGGGGCGTGCCCCACTCCGACGCCTCACGCGTGCATGCCACCAATCAGGAGCGAGCTGCCGCACCCCTCCCTTCAACACCAAGCGTGGTGGGGGGATTCAGGCGGAAGCATCAGGCGGGGAAATTAGGCGGGAAACCCACAAGTTGTTGGTTTTTTGTTCTTGCACGCGCACGCACGGTGCTTGTTGAATGGCGAGTGGCGAAGATGTGTAGCGTAGTTGTGGAAGTGGCGTCTTGTAGTGAATTGGCGTTGATCGTTGAGATGTTGGTTTGTGGCGAGGTTCGTTGTTGTTTTTTGCACAAATTAACAATAGCAAAGAAAACGGCTAACTGAAGCGTCGCAGCCCGAATGATCACATATTTCCTCTATACAACGGGTTAGGGCTAACTACACATGAACTTACCGATTTATCTCACTGAGACTCTTTATGGTGTAAATGTGAATTTCCACACCGTAAAATATATATTGTTGTACACTCACCACACTTGTGCAGCAAAAAATATTTCTTCCTTCTTTATTTTTATTTTTAAACACAACACTTGGGAATTTGTGCTGATATTAATATTGCTGCGGTCTGCGGTCTGGGCTCGGCCGACTAGAGGGGGAATTCCCCGTTTCTCTCGAACTTACCAGTACCTGAGGCACTGGGAGCGAATACTTTGGGGTCCCATGCTCGCCCCCCCCCCCAACTGGGGAGCACCCTCAGCAAATGTGCTACTACCTTATCTGGTGATCTTGAATACGCCGAGTTGCACCACTAGCACATGCCGGACCTTGAACTGAACCGTCGGAATCCTAACCTCCCAAGCTATTCAGTGCGGACAGTGCTAGACCAATCATGGGAAAGATGGACACGGACAACGATCGGAAATAAATTCAACAAGAACAGGTTTATTTACACAAGTGTGGAGCAGGAAAAAGGGGGGCGGAGGACATAAGATTTTAATGGCATGGGGAGAATGACGGGAAACAAC
>CM068959.1:89552545-89567125 GCA_035128595.1 Eptatretus atami
AAGTCAATCCACACACTGTTGTTGATACCCTCAGGACAACTTGGGATGGGCACTGAAATGCTGCTTGCAGAAAAGCTGTCCAAAATATTTATATATATATATTGTTGCGGGCCGGAGGTCCGGTGGCGAGAACGACGCTAGGTGGGGAAGTTACGTCGTCTCGCACCCGACTCCGGAATTATAGGCCGTGCTCACGGAAATTCCGTGACGCGGCGGGTCGCTGAACGCGACCGTGGACGCCAATACCACAACGCGTAGCGTAGGGTCTTTTGTCTCGAATCAATTTACCTATTAACCATGCAGTTTCGACTACCGGGAACCACGCCCTCGGTACGCCTTGCCGAACCGGATCACTCTACCAACTACGGTAGAGTACTAACTACCAACTCCGGATCGGATGCAGCCGAGCGACCTGCCAAGAACGTACCGGCTAGAATGAACAGATTATCGGGGATAAAGACCCGGCTAAACTTAGATCCGAACCATGCTGGACCAATGAAGGAAAAGACAAAAACGAACTGGGAACATTTCTACAATAATTTATTTCAATCAACTTACAAAAGAAGGACACAGAGCAGACTTTCACGAGAATAAAACGGCAAGATTTACAATGATCAAAAAAAACACTTATGCAATTCTACTTAAAGACGGCGCCACACACTCAGACGGAAATAAACCCAGATGTATGGCAAAGGACCCCTGCAGCCAGAGAGGGAGGTGAGCTGAGGTCTCAGTTCTTTCGGTACCTGAACGTTGGAGGGAAGGGATGCTCCGTGGTGCGGCACCTGTCAATGTTCGTGTGGCTCGGTCCACGGCCCGCACGCGTGGAGACCGTGTCTGCGAAGGAGTCCGGGTCGAGTAGAGCGGAGTCCGAGGGGGGATCAGGGTGCAGACAGGACCCAATGAGAGACCGGTCAAGGTCGGGTCGAGGTCTTCCCAGCTCTCTCACACTCAAAACAACGACCCCCAAAGAGCGCAACCACTCTATGACCTTCCTCCTTTTTCCTACCAGCGAAACTGTCTCACATCTTCACAACGCTTCACTACTCCAACGCTTCCTACTCAACGCTTCACTCAACGCTCCTCACTCCAATGCTCCTACTCCAACTGCTCACTCAACCTGCTCACCACGCTCTCACTCCAACGCTCTCACTCCAACGCTCTCACTCCAACGCTGCTCACTCCAACGCTCCTCACTCCAACGCTCCTCACTCCAACGCTTCCTCACGTCCAAACGCTCCACGCTTCTCACTCCAACGCTCCACGCTTCTCACTCCAACGCTCCACGCTTCTCACTCCAACGCTCCACGCTTCTCACTCCAACGCTCCACGCTTCTCACTCCAACGCTCCACGCTTCTCATCTCCAACGCTCCACGCTCTCACTCCAACGCTCCACGCTTCTCATCCAACGCTCCACCTTCTCACGTCCACGCTCTCCGTCTCACTCCAAACGCTTCAATTTGTATAGTAATGAGATCAGAGAAAGAGAAAACAGACACAGAGAAAACTTAACAAGCACCTTACCTTCCACTAACACAGTACATGGGCCCAGCATTCACAACCACAATTCAACGCTGAGGGAGAGAAGTGGGAAGAAAGACTGTGAGGTGTCAAGGGTGTATGGAGAAGTGTGTGCGTGCGTGTGTGCGTGCAGGGAAACTGAGAAAGTTGCGGCAGCAAAAATGTTTGAGGGGATAGCCTAAGTTTGAGATCCTACCAGATGTGTTTGTAGTGGAGCTTGGTTTCGGTCCTATTAATCTGCTTGGCTTCGCCCACCCCCTCGCAGCCTCGGCTCCTCGCTCGTGATGACGGTTCGTGAGGTAAAAACCAAAGGGGTGAAAGTGTCAAGAACCAGCAGCGCGACCTCAGGGAACAGTGTCCGGTGCCCGTTGAAAAGAGCCGCAAACGACCGTTGAAAGGAGCCAGTGCAAAGGACCCGTTGAAAGGAGCCAGTGCAAACGACGTTGAAGGAGCCCAGTGCAAACGACCGTGAAAGGACAGTGAACGAACCGTTGAAAGGAGCCAGTGCAAACGACCGTTGAAAGGAGCCAGTGCAAACGACCGTTGAAAGGAGCCTCGAGCAAATGCTCTGGGGTTCACTCTTTTATAAGACCGGCCTGGAAGTTTCGAGAACGTGCGCGTCATTGGGCGGGGCCGGCGCACAGATTGGTGTTCCTCCTCCATAGCCCCGCGCATTCGAGTTTCTGCAGCGAGTCCTCTCAGTCGGGACTTCTGGCTGTCATAAGAGTCAAACCTCGCTTGCCACCACTTAAAGCGAGCGAGCATTTGGCTGGTTTGAGGCGCGCAAGAACGATTATGGGGAAACGGAGCCGATTTCTCTCAGGTCAATGCTGACCAAACACCACCCGAGCACGTGATAGCAATCACGAAGGCTTACAATGGGGTTAATGGTCAAGGGTTGTGGGATGAGGGATCTCCTTTGGAGTGGCGGAGTTTGGGATTATGTAACTGTACTTCATGTCTTGATTGCCTTACGTGCGTGTGGGAAGAGATCATGTCAAACTACAGTCTGTATTAAATAAAAGTGTGTGAACTTACATGTGGTGTGAGAAAAGAGAAAGGGAGAGGAAATTAATGATGAAGAAGAGAGAGAGATATCTATATATTACTAAAACTCTCATCTTGTATTTTTGTATGTATTGTTGCGAATTCGCGCCCGCCGGCGTGCGGACGGCCACGTAACTCGGATTGCGGCACGTCGCCACCGGCGGACAATCAGTCGTGACCCTCCGGGAACTATCGCCCGGAGCCAGTCACGGGGTGGCCTTTCGACCTCACCACAATCGTGCCAATCGGCCACCCGCGTAGGATAGGGTTGTTCGCCAAACTCGACCTACCTAAGTACCCACGCGATGGTAAACGGGCGATCGTACCTCGCCGCAGGTCGACTCCGGACACGAGCCGCTTGGGCGGCCCGTTCCGTACTATCGGGATAACCGAGCGGTGTTATCGTCGACGTCGACGGTTCAGATTATTTACCGGGCGTTTTGCACCCACTACGAACCCTTTACGTGAAGCAGGATGGAGGGTCAATAAAGAAAAGACGAAGCGAAACGGGAAAACAGTTCGACACAATGCACATTTATTCCGCGGCACACGAGAAGCACGTATATACACCACAATAATCAAAATGCACATATAAAGCGAAAGCAAGAGTTAAACCGAATACGCGTACACACGGCAACACTTATACAGTTCTACTTTACAGAGGCGCCAACAACATTCATTCGAAAGCAAAAGAAAAGGCCACCCTCAAAAGACAAGGGCGCCAGACAGGGCCCGTGGGCCTTTATGCGTGGGACTTGGCAGACCGAACGAATCCCACGAGACGTTGCAGGTTACCTGCACCCTCGCGGTGCGATGGTGGCGAGCTCTCTCCGGCGCTCCTTGTACGAACGCGCAGGTCCGCGCGACACAGCTGGCAGAGCGGCGCCTCCAGTCCGCGTCCCCTCCGCGACGTCCGGACTCTCCACCGCTGCAAGCTCCAACGAGCGGGTCGCTCTACGGACCGCTTCTCCAAGACCCAGACGGGCAGAAGACCATGAACCGCCGACTGACACTGACACTCTGACCGACCGCCCTGACCTGACCTCCCAGCGGCGCCTCCATGCGCCCTTTTATTTCCCCGGCACCCCGCCCCTCCCTTCGCGGCACGCGGGGGGGGGGGGGGGACATTCCACCAGAGAAATCGGGGCGGAGTTGAGTTCCAACCGTCATTCTTGTTTACCAGAGAAATCGGGGTGGGAGTTGTTGTTGTTCCCCTTTTGTGTTCGTGGAATGTGACGGTTGCTGGCGGAGTGGTAGGATGGCGTGGTTGTTGAGAGGCAGGTGTGGTTGTGGTTGTTTGAAGCGGCGTTGTGTGTGGTGTTGTTTGTGATGGCGGTTGAGACGTGTTTGTTCAAAATAAGATAGAACAGAAAAAATGGCTAACTCAAAGCGTCGCAGCCCGGATGAATCACATAAATTCCCTCTATACAACGGGTGTGGGCTAACTACACATGCACTTAGAGATATCTCACCTACGGGACCTTTATGGTGTAATGCGAATTTCCACAGCCGTAACAGTATGTATATATGTATGTATGTTCCCGAAATACAGCCAAAGGTACACGATGGCGCAAAAATTTTAGGGCCACCTTACTCACCATTCGCCTGCGGTGTGTAGTATCAAGTTTCGTTCAAATCGGCAACGAAAAAATAATTTAAAAAATCAATTCTCGGTTCAGTCAAGTACTCTTCGGGGAATTTGATCAATGCAAACAACCTCAGTGGTATAGTTCGCTGGAGCTATCTTTATTTTTTTCCTGAAATGATTTCTTTTAAAATCTCAAACATTATTATAGACAAAGAACGATTTATTTTTAGCAAAATGAACATCGCCATTTTGATCTAATACTTCCTTCATTAATAAATAAAATTGTGTTTAGACGATTACGCACAATAATTTCTTCGACTTTCTTTTCTCCGTTTTTTTTTTTCACATTTACGCGCAATATCAAGTTTCGTTCAAATCGGGCACGAAAATAATTATTAAAAAATCAATTCCTGATTCAGTGAAGTACTCTTCGGGATTATCTATCTATAATTCCAGCAATGTGTGTGTGTGTGTGTGTGTGTGTGTGTGTGTGTGTGTGTGTGTGTGTGTGTGTGTGTGTGTGTGTGTGTGTCTTGTCTGCGACCGCCGTTTCTCGACGACCGCCGGTCCGATCTGATTGAAACTCTCCAGGAATATTGCCGGGGACCCGCGGATGTGCCTTTTCAAGTTTGATATTAATCGGACGAGCGGTTCCCAAGTTACGGCCATTTACTGTTCAACCAATGAC
The DNA here is from genome assembly GCA_035128595.1 of Eptatretus atami. Taxonomy (NCBI): domain Eukaryota; kingdom Metazoa; phylum Chordata; class Myxini; order Myxiniformes; family Myxinidae; genus Eptatretus; species Eptatretus atami. The sequence goes on from CM068959.1 coordinate 89,557,391, forward strand.
AAGACACGTTGCTATGACGTCACGAATGACGTCACAATTAATGTTATTTTTTTTGTTGCACGATTGACGTCAATTCTTCTTCTTTCGTTTGGTATGACGTCACATTGACGCTGGGGACCTGAGTATGTGCCTTTTCAAGGTTGATATTAATCGGACAAGCGGTTCCCAAGTTACGGCCATTTATCTGTCAACCAATGACAAGACATGGTACTATGACGTCACGAATGACGTCACAATTAAATTATTATTTATTTATTTATTTATGTTTTTTTTTGCACGATTGACATCACAATTCTTCTTCTTCTTCGTTTGGTATGACGTCACAATCGACGCTGGGACCTGAGTATGTGCCTTTTCAAGGTTTGATATTAATCGGACAAGCGGTTCCCAAGTACGGCCATTTATCTGTCATCCAATGACAAGACATGGTGCTATGACGTCACAATGTTTATTTATTTATTTTTTTATTAATATTTTGCACGATTGACATCACAATTCTTCTTCTTCTTCGTTTGTATGAGTCACAATCGACGCTGGGGACCTGAGTATGTGCCTTTTCAAGGTTTGATATCGTTCTTCATCCGTTTCAGCTGTTTCCCAAGTGTTTCCCAAGTTTGAATTAATTGTTTAAATTATTAATTAATCCCAAGTTTTAATTTTCCCAAGGGAAACAGCTGTTTCCCAAGGTTTGAAAGCTGTTTTTTCCCAAGGTTTGAATTAATTGTTGTGCTTGGTAGACATTTGTGAATACATTTACAGAGAGAGGGGAGAGAGGAGGGGGCGAGAGAGGGGGGAGAAGGGGTGGGAGAGAGCGGGGGAGAGAGAGGGGGCGTCACAATTCAAGAGAGGGGAGAGAGGAGGGGCGAGAGAGGGACGGGAGAGGGGGTGAGAGTGGGGCGAGAGAGAGGGGTGAGAGAGGAGGGGCGAGACTAGGGGGAGAGAGGGGCGAGAGAGAGGGGGCATCACAATTATTCTTCTTGCTTCGTTTGATATGACGCACAATTGACGCTGGGACCTGAGATTGTTTCCCAGGTGTTTCCCAAGTTATGGCCATTTATGATACGGTTGGTCCGATCTAATTGAAACATACCCCAATCCAGCCGTCGTTTACGCGAGCGAAGTAACGAAGCTGCACATACTGTGCACGCACCTACGGGAACGCATCTACGGGCCCGCACTAGTCTTATCAATGCAAACAACCTCAGCGGTAAAGTTCGCTGGAGCTATTTTTTTTTTCTCTCTTTTTAAAATGATTTTTTTTTATCAACCGCTGTCAAAACGGGAACCCAACGGGTTCACGAGCCGTCTAGTTAATTGATGATAAAGGGAATGTAAGAAGGATCGGCAAATGCCCACATGGAAATGGCTGCCAACACCTTGCCGACAACCTTCCATGTGTAAAAGAAAAATAGGGTGCATCCTAATCTACCTGTTCCAATGCAGTTTAGATCCCACTCACCCATCTCAAGGTAAGGGACTATTCTAAACATTTATTATGGAAATAACTACGCTGAAGGACCTACATGTCGTGAGTGCATATTTACAATAGCGGTATTTTGGTTGGCGATGCCCCTCCTATGTCAACAAATTTACACCAACAATGACTTTTAAATCGGTTTAAATAATGGGAACCAGAAAAGATAATGATTACAAATTTCTGAACAGATTTTAGAGAAATGAATAGAGGATCCAAACAATTTTAGATTGTACCTCGGGATGATCATTTTGATTCCAGGAACAAACGAAAAAGTGTGACCACAATCCCACTCCACCATCCCAACTTGGAGTTACAGTGTCGTCATCTCCACTACTGAAGGTGGATGGAGGTTCTATATTCACCCGTTTGTCTGTCTGTGAGCACGATGTCTCAAAAAGTTATGGACGGATTATGACAAAACTTGGTGGATGAGTTGGGTCGGTGACAAGAACAAGCCGATTCGATTTTGGTTAAGGTACAGACGCAGATCCGGCCTATCAGTGGAATACAAAATGTAAACTGAGCCGGCGAAAGGTATGCACTCCACTGAGTGCCGTTCTAGTTTGGGAAGGTTATGGCCTCTATTTTATGATTACAGAAGAACAATTATGGCAGACTATTTTATAACAAGACGATACAATACCTGGGGCACATTACTTCCAGTAGTTAGAGAGACTGAAGCACAATCATAATCACAAACTGCTTGGAACGACTCGTTCGAATAATTTTTGCTTGTGCAGGGCAACGCTCCAGCCAAAAACTCTTATGGTGCACCTGCAACAGCAACAGTAATGGAGTTTGGAATTCTTCCTGAAGCTTCCTATTCACCAGATTTGGCTCCTCTCCTGTAGCTTACAAATTTGAATTGAAATCATAATCTTCGAGGATGATGACCAAGTTATGAATGCTATTATTCTTCGTGAGCTTATGTGTTGGACAATTAATCATTGGAGGAAGTGTGTCGATCTTGAGGGAGGGGATAAAAAATATAATTGGGGGGGATTTGAACTTGTCTGGTAATTTCGGATTTGGTTTCCAACCCTTGTATGAAGTACTTAAGCTGAAACCATTATATACCTATCTGCATTAATGTTGGCGGTTAAGATGAGAAACAGATTTCCCTCAACATGTGCTCGGCAACATTTATGTAGACATTAGCAAAGCCACTAAGGCATGCTGATGGCAGCTGTAAGTAGGCCCCCTTTAGACTTCCACGATCCTTCATTTCTTAACTTGCAGCACTGAGGGTCTACGCATGTGGTGATCTCTGTGAACGCAACAACGTGTGAACAAGCAGCAATGTGCTAGTTAAATCCCATCATTATGCTTCTGTGCCTGGTCAAAGTTCAGAATTCAACACAGCTTTAAGAGTTGCAGCATATCTTCTATTTCTAAAACGTTTTGCTGAAATATGATGCCCTCAGTAGTGTTAAAGGGAAACAAAAATAATAATAGTGAACCTTTCAATTGTATCATCCTCTGCTGACTTGGTTGACAGTGCCATGCACTCCAGATTTAGTTGATGGCAGCAGGCCCTGGGCCTGGTTGATGGCTGCAGGCTCGGGGGCTGCTTTGATTGTTCAAATATTTCGTCAATTTTGCACCGAATAAATATATGGACCTTTTTAAAGCTTTTGCTACGGCCAGCCAAGTCGCCACATCAATAGTTCCCACGACTAGGCTCAACTGTCCTGCCCCCTGCTGGCCAAACATTTCACATAGCTACATAGTTCAGTGAGTGTGAAATGGAACTTTTGCTGGACCTCTCTCGGTAGTCCCCGTGTTCGTAATACCGAATCCTTCAAGGGAGGTACTCTGAAAGGCATCCTAATTGTAATGAACAATATCCAGGGCAAGTAGTTAAACAGCATACAGAAGAACATATATACTGTAGTAGGACATACAAGGAAGGACATACAACTCCTGAGAGGTCATTTGGCCCTTCATACCTGTGAAACGTACACAACCCAACATTCTGTATCATGGATCCTGAGTGAGTAGAGTATCCTGTGACAGCTACACACCCCACACTCGATGCATGCAAAAGATCAAAACGATTTGATGAGAGAAGAGTGGAATCTGACACAGAAATGCATCGGTGCAAATTGTTTCTTCCTTAAAACACATTCCAGTAAGGCTGTTAAACATGATCTGACTGTTCCTGTTCCTGATCTGTAGTTAAAACTTTCAACATGTTAGCTTGCTGAATTCTTAATTATGGTTTCTAATATATTTTTCATCACCGAAGTGAAATTTTTAACCATTCTAATATCTTGTAATTCGTTCCTGATCTGTCTTGCCTTTATGAGCTAGTATTGCATGCGTTGTCATCAAATTATTTATTAATTTCCTTTATTTAAATGTTTCGTGGCTAAATATTGATTTATTTAAATGTTGAGTCGGATTAAAAAAAAATGTGTGAAAACAAATGTTGTACAACATGTACATCACCTGTATGGCCACTCCATCGACATCAATATATAAAGTGATCATGTATACATACGATGGTAAAACAGTGACCTTGAAGCTGAACCAAAATAGTGGCAAGATCAAGACAGCAAGGTATCGGACAGGGGGACATGGGGACGTAATCTCACCAAAGTTGTTCTCTCCATGCTTAGGAATGTTTCAAGAGCTAAATGGGGGAAAAAAATGCAAATGGAGGAAGACCATATCACCTTTGATTTGCAGGTGACATTGTGTTGGTTTCGTACAATGCTGAAGAACTGAAAATCATGATGGAAGAGATCAATTTGGGGAGTCGTCAAATTGTGTGCGTGCGTGCGTGCGTGCGTGCGTGTGTATATTAATGAAAGACCCACCTACGTCTCTCACTTGTAAATGGAGGGAATAGCCAATCAGCTCTCACCTAATTATAATCAACTATTCTCAGGTGGCTAGGATTATATAAATAAACACCTCCCATGCTCATCCTTGTTCATCGAGATATGAATGGTGTTTGTTCGTGTGCTCGTCTGTCTCTCCCATTTATGGCGGCCGTTTCCCGTGCTTTGTTTAAAAAGCTGCTGATTGGTTATTTTACATTTTAATTTCACTTTTATTGATGCAATATAGGCAGTCACTTTATTGTCCCTTCCAGTAATCTTTGAAATCAACATGAATATCTGGATTAAAGTAGATTTAATACAGATCTTCATGGAGTAACACAAAATTTATAATAACTATATATTTGCCCTCTTTTTAGACAAATCCAACGTCCGCCACCCAATGTTGCACCGCCATGTTGCGGTGGGCGGTATAAGTAGCTCAAAATGTTGGCTCTGAGTGAAACCAAGAGTGCAACACGATTAACCCTTTTCAAGTGCATTTAATAATTTAAGTTGAAAGATTAACTTGAACTTGTCCCATCAATGGGGTCGGATACTCTTGCTATTAAAATATAACTCGCAATGTCTCATTAACTGTTAGGAGCCAATTTTATCCAGCAAAGTTGGCAATGACACTTGAAAAATGGATTTTCATTTTGAAATCTTTTACTTGTACAACCTACAATATAATGTGGCCAATTTGCCTTTTACCCATAGCCGGTGAAACAAGTTACCTGGCATGGAAAGGGAGACTACTTTGCAGTGGTGGTGGCAGAGACTGGCGGTTCTCAGGTAGTTGTGCATCAGGTGACTCGACGGCGTTCGCAGGTAAGTCGCTTATCCACATGAATGTCAACCATTTAAAGATGCCTGAATGCCGTTATGATTCTGCCATGGGCATGCACGCATGCAGGTGCAGGTGTTGGTGTACGAGTGTGCAACGTTTGTTGTTCCGGTGTTTCGGCCTGCATTGTATTTTCTTTATATCACTACGGATATACATAAGAGTTGGCTTTCATCCGAGCTTACTGTTTCTACACCTCTTCCATGTCAGTTGAAGCAACATTTCTCGAATAATTGGTTAATGGTGTATTTGTTTGTCAATAAAGATGGTATGTATGAGTTGTGATTGATAAAATGTTTCTGTTTTCCAGGTTCCCTTTCGGCGCAACAAAGGCTTGGTTCAGGCTGTGGCCTTTCATCCTTTGAGGCCCTGCCTTTTTGTGGCCACACAACGCTTTGTGCGCATTTACAATCTCATCAAGCAAGAACTTACCAAAAAGCTGATGGCCAGCTGCAAGTGGCTCTCTGGCATGGCAATTCACCCTGCAGGTGAGGCTCTGATCGTGGGCTTAACCACTGCAGGATATTGTATGCGCCTTCAACTCGGCTTACTGAGGCCTGCGATAGTAGGTGGACTGGGGAAGTAAGAAACATTTTGAAAGAATGGAGAAAGGGAAGTTGCTGTTTTGTCGAACAATTAAAGACTTGTTTCTTTTTCCACGGCCGATCATGGGTTCAATTCCAATGGCTGCTCACTCGTACCAACCATCACTTGGCAAGTGGACAAGATGGCTTATTTCCCCACAGCCCTTATTTCTCTAACCCCTAAAAATAAGTCGAGGGAGTCCTTAGTCCTGGAGTGAATGGAAATGGGTTTATTTGAGGTGTGACGAGAGGACCCGTTTGGTGTTCCCATCTCAGCGCATCTCTTCGACTGTTGCATGTCACTTCAGGTTGAAATACCGTATGCTGTGTTGCAGGCTAAATCTAAAGCTGTAATAATTGTAGGAATCATTTTCCACAGGGGATCACGTGATTTGTGGAAGTTATGACCGACGTATGACCTGGTTCGACCTGGACCTTTCCACCAGGCCCTACAAAGTGCTGAAGTAAGCCCAACATTGAATAAAACACTGTAATTATTTCTCAGCAATGGTCTTACCACTCGGTGAAATAAAATGTTTTAAAACGTTAAAATAAGCTCATTGTCCCCTCCCAGAAATGCAGCTGACACTTGATTTATTGAGAGGTAGCAATATTTTGGCTCGTGTCGAAAAGGAAGCATTAAAAGTTGCTCTAACCAATCCTCATAGTGCACCAGCAATTTCTAGGCCACAAGACATTTTCACCAGATAACAAACACAGGGAGTCTTTCCTGGGTGGAATAACGTCTGCAACCTGGATGACCTGGGAAAGGGCAGAGGGATGCGAGGGTGGGAGGAGCGAGGTCAGAAGTGAAGTGTCACAGTTAAGAAAATAGAAGAATAGAAGGTGTACAAAACACTCTGGGGAGGAGCTTTGGCTGCATAGCAAGAACTTACTGTTTCATGACTTGTTTCATGCACTTAGTGACTTTGAAGACTTTTGGCTTAAATACTGGTTAATGATGCACCTCTAACTGTGATTGGTGAGGCCAGATCGTATTTGGAACCCACATGGATACATTGTGTTTCGCCCACCAATCGTAACCAGGAAGCATCACTGTTCTTTTTAAGCAGTCGGGAGTTGTCAGAATGTGATTGTTGAAATTCTCCGACCTGGACAAACACCGTGATGATACCGTCATGATGATGTCGTGACTACAAACCCAGAAGGGCCTCCAGCAGTGCAAGAATGTCAGTCAAATGCTGTGTCACCAAGCAGATGAAAAGCAAAGCTACTGACCAGTTTTTCCCTTGTTGGGGGTCGTCAGAGCAACACTGCTGTTTCATCCGTTTAGTGACTTTGAAGCCTTTCGGCGGTAAAGTTGGCTGGCTTAAGCTCTTCGGGTCTTGAGTTTGAGCCCCTGTTGCACTGTTGAAATAACACCAGGTGGGTTGACTCAGCCTGTCATCCTTTTGAGGTTAGCAAAATGAGTACCAGCTTACTCGTAACAGGGGCACTGCATCAGTGGCACAGCCACACTTCTAGAAATTATGCAACCAGCAGCCACAGGCTGCATACGAAACGAGCCTTTCGGCCAGGTGGTTAATGGTGCACCTCGAACTGGTGAGGCCAGATCCGATTTGGAACCAACAATATTTGGAGCCCTTCTGGAGAACCCATGTATATATGGGTGGGTAAGGGAAGTGAGGGGTTGGCGACCTTGGTCTTTTTGGTAAATACTCCCACCATGTTAATGTGACGTCCCGGAATAAAATGATCTCCCCATCCCGCTAAGTTAATTTTGTTGCTCCGGCGACCATATTTTCTTTAAATCATTTGTTCAATAAATATAATGTCTTGTTCCGTTTCAGTGTTTTCTCATACGTGTTATCATGTAACATATCCTTCCCAGGTGTCAGAATTACTCGTGCACCTTTATTCACAGAATGTTTCCTGCGTTTTACTTTGTTTTTTCGTCCCATTCTGATAATGTTCCATTTTCCCTAACTAACCTGATAAGCTCCATCCAAGGAGTGTGGTTTCTCCTGTGCTCGAAGCTCATCGAACAACCTGAAAAATGCGATCAATAGATGAGAGCCTGGTTGCCTCAAGTGCCAGAACCTCCAAGCAGAGCTTTGTGTGCTTTTTGCGCTCACAGTTCATGAACCAAGTCATTTCACTTTTCTTGACTACAAAATATTAACTGATGGGCCCCTTGGTACCCATCAAATTTTCTTGCTTCGCCTGAACACCAATTTTCATATGGCTGACAACGGTCTTGGTTATCTTTATTTATCATTGTTTGAAAACTCCTTTAAGCTTTTATGCTCAAGCAGTTTAGTGGCTCAAGCATGTATCTTGAGATTGGTTTGCTAATGATGCTTTTGTTGTAAAGCAAGTAACGGACTGGCCTAGATGTCAATTGTATACAAATATCAGCAAGCGCACATGAACACGCTTTCTCCTTGGCTTGCTGCAGGCACCATAGGAAAGCTGTGCGAGCTGTCTGTTTTCATAAGCGTTACCCTCTCTTTGCTTCGGCTTCGGATGATGCGACTGCCATCGTTTGCCATGGGATGGCTTACAGGTGAGAACCTTTTTCTCTTTTTATTCCATTTAAGTAAAACGCAAGTGGTGCATGTGGCACGGTATACGCAACAAAGCAACTCTTGACTTGCTGTTCTTCTCCCTCTGCCCTCTCTACTCTGCTTTCCCATTTATATATCCTCGGAGAGGGAATATTCACCAACGCCCCTCCCTCGACAAACCAGTCATGCTTACTCGACGATTCTATATCCGGAAGCAACTGAAAATATCTCACACCCTTGCGATCTTTTCTACTCAGGTTAAAGTCTAACGACAACACAACTTGTTTCCTTTTTACACGACTCATTACCCAGCTTCAAGCATAAACACGTTACCTTAAACGTTACACGGTCATATATATCAAACAATTAATTCAATACCAAATCTTATGATTTTGAGCGTTAACATTGCACTGTGTCGGTTCACTATAAAGACTTGCAACATCACTCTTGTACTCCACGTTCATATGCCATGCCTGTGGGAAATGTTTTTTCGCCTCACCTGTTCTCTAAGACGGGGGAGAGACTATTGCAATTGGTCGGTGGCGGACCACATGCAGATCTACTTTAATGCTCGTCATTTGTTCTCAGTTCTACTGTAATCTATAGACCCCCCAGCGAGGCCCTGCATTCTTTAAATGCTCGGTGTTGTCGATATTGTCGTCAGTTTCTTCCGTTGTCGGCCTGATTGACTGAATATTAATTCGTTTTATCTTGATTGCAATTTACCGTAATGCAAGGTATGTCTCGTTATCTTTATTTATATTTCTGTCATTTTGACCACACTATGAAATGAAGGCAATTATTGTTTATGTAGGTTATCATTTTGAATGTTCGTGTTGTGAAGATGTCCAAATTGACAGCGACATTTGATCTGTTCTTTAATGGACAATATAAAATTGCTTTTTATCTTTGATGTCTGAGTTTTCCATCATCGTAAATTAATCCGAATGCACTTTGCTTATAAACTTTGTATTGAGCATAAATGAGCTTTACTTTCTTGTCTGACTTGCTACCTCGAAAGATGCCAAAACTCTCCATTTTCAGTCGTTTGAACTGGAAAGGTGACTCTGGTATGTAGTTATAAAGAGCTTTACAAACACGTTTGGCATACTTCTGTATAATTCACTGCACGACGTCGTCCGTTGAACTCGAGAGTTCATAAAACACGGCACGATACCCCATGCAGTGTTCAATTTCAATATAATAATAATGATTTTAACGATCGTTAATAAAAATCCATAAGTTTAGTGATCTTGAAGTAGACTCGAAGCAGTCCCGAATACCACCCTCGTATACCATCCCATTGAACCTTTATTTAAACCGAAGTACTGCAAAACTCGATGTTCTGGGAAGTATGATGACAGTTGATTTGTGTACTGCAGTGTTCAAGTATATATTTAAATAAAATAAAGATTGTAAAAGTCGTATAAATAAATTAATTCCGGTTTTACCGCCATTTCCCACAGTGTCGATT
>CM068959.1:89597801-89611575 GCA_035128595.1 Eptatretus atami
GGTTGGCCCATTGGCCTCCTCCACTCACGAGGCTCCCTCGCTGAGAGAATCTGGTGAACAGGATCAGTGTTAGGAAAACAAGCCACATGGCCAAACAGCCGCAGCTGACGATGCAGGTAACAAATCTCATTTGAGCCTCTCTCAGCAACCGCTCGATGGACACAAAGTCCGAACAGTCACAGCCAAAGATTCTCCGAAGAGACCTGGTACCAAAGGAATTAAGTCTCCGTCTGAGATCCCTGGTCAGAGTCCATGTCTCACATCCATAGAGCAAGATTGGAAGCACCAAGGACCTGAGGACTCAGACTTTCATCGTCCTGCAAAGGTACTGACAGTGCCACACCCCATAATTCAGTGAATCCATGACTCCCAAGGTCTCTTGACCTCTGGCTCACAGCCAGCAGAGACATGAATATCACTGCCAAGGTAAGTGAATCTCCATGTCAACATCTCACACAAACAGGTACAGACAGGATAGCAGCATCGAAGATGTCAATGAAATCCTAGATCTTCGTTTTAACCAGGAAACCCATAATGCTCCGACTCCTCATTCAGCACCTCAAGGGCCCCCAAAAGGATATCCAGAGTCTCTGCAAAGATGACTACATCATCTGCAAAATCAAGCTCACAGATCTTGACATTCCCAAATGACACACCGCAGCTTGATCTCTCCGACATCCTCACATCCTTCGTGCTATTCTGAATCCAGTCGATACAAGTGCTGAAAAGTGTGGGGGCCAGTAAACATCCCTGACGAACACCAGTAACAATTGGAAATAAGTCTGAGATGGTATCACCAATTCTCACAGCACTCTCAGTACCAGAGTATAGTTCAGACATAAGATTGATCAGTTCTGGTGGCCCCGCACGAAGGCCAAGAATCCTCCAGAGGGAATCCCGATTCATTGAATCAAATGCTTTGCAGAGATCAACATAGGCTGCAAGCAGCCCCTGACAAAAGCCTTGTCTGCGTTCAGCGAGGACCTGGAGAGCAAGGATACGGTCAATCGTTGACCTCTTTGGTGTAAAGCCTGACTGCTCTGGACGCTGGTGCTCAAACAGATGGGGGTGAACCCTCTCAAGAATTATCCGAGCAAAGACCTTGTCAGCTGAGCCGAGCAAAGCAGAGTCAGCCCTCTGTGGTTGTTGAAGTCCTGGCGATCACCCTTCCCTTTCCATAGAGGGACAAGGCCCATCTTCCATTCAGTTGGGATGATGCCTGTGTTCCAGGCAGAGCACAGAACTGCATGCAACGACACGAGTGCAGCATTTCCACCAGCCTTGAAAAGTTCGGCATGGATGCCACAGATCCCTGGAGCTTTACCCCACTCCAACCGGTTCACCTCAGCCTGTGTTTCCACAAACGAAGGTGGACCACAGTTGATTGGAGGGTCAGCAATAGGGATAGTAACACCCCGGACATCCAACTCAACAGCTGGTGGATTAGCCTGGTACAACCGCTCAAAGTAACCGGCCCAGCGGGCCTTCACTTCGTACTCCTGTCAAGAGCCCACCACTCTCCATTCTTAACTGCAGTACACCGAGGGATGGGCTTGGAGGAACGCAATGCGCGAATTCCCCTGTAAGCAGGATGAGAATCACGACCACAGGTGATGCTCGACCCCCTCACAAATTCCTTTCCTCACAGACTCAGACTCTGATGTGGTGGAAAAGAAAATAAAAGCCCTTATCGGTTTATTATTTTGATTTTCGGCATTCCCGTGTGCAGGCACAATAATGTGCGTGAGCATTTGGTAGTTTCCGAGTGTGTTCGATGTATAAAATGAGTAAATGAGTTCATTTCTCTTAAAGTATCCATTCCTATCAGATGATTTCGCCGAAGCCGAGGGAAGAGAGGTCGAAGCCGTTTATTCCTCATATTTGGAATACCCTGCAACCCATGGCTGCAGAAAACGGATTTTTTCGGAACTCCGGCTGCATTTCCCATCCAATCATCATGTAGGAGCCTAACCTTGTTAAAAAAATTTTTTTCCATGGGTCGGCACTCTGATGTTGAAAGTTTCGTAATCAATCGCTTTAGCGGTTCCAGAGAAAACTAATTTAAAAGCGAATGAAGATGAAAAAGTGAGGGCCTCAGCCGATGTTCTCAACACGGACAAGAGTGGTTGTGGGTGCCTATTACTGGTTCAGATGGTCTGGCAAGATAGTCTGGAGGCCTAAATGCTCATCTCTAAGCTGTCTAGCCTGGGTTCAAATCCCGACCCAACTATAAACTATCATTCTGGTGTTTCACATGCAGGGTGATTCATCAATCTGCAGCAGGTTGCAGCAGGTTGCAGCAGGTTGATCAGCATGGAGCAGGCATCTGCCTGGGGGATGGCGAGACGAAGGCCCCTGGAGTACCAGCGGAAAGTAGATGCAGCGACGCGCTGCTCCAGCGCATACTCCCATACCTGACCAGACCTTCATGAATACTGACGTGGCAATTCGCGCATGCACTGTGTGCGTTTTCACTGACTTCATTCTGACACAGAGCACTTTTTACCTGCTGTTTTAGCACTAAATCTTTAACCCAAATCGTCTTTTTAACACAATTTTCAGCATTGGACGAAAGTGTAGCAATTTCTAAATGGGTAACCATAATTGTTGTGCTCTTGGATGCACGTCAGACTCACTGAAATAGAGGAGATACGAGGAATATCCATGGATGAGTGGTGTTGACTTCCTTCCATTTCCTGTTGATAGAAGCGAGCGACAGCACACACACACACACACACACACACCCATCAAGAGGTGCTTACTTTGAGACCGAGCAGGTCTCCGTTCCACTTCCTGAAACCACGCATGTGTGATGATATCAAGTAACAACAGCAATTTACACAGACACACAGACACACACAATGGAGGACCTTTCGAACCGATAAATGCATCATCTATCTATAATTCAGCAATCTCTGTGTGTGTGTGTGTGTGTGTGTGTGTGTGTGTGTGTGTGTGTGTGTATGGTGTGTGTGTGTGTGTGTGTGTGTGTGTGTCTGTGACCGCTGTTTCTCGACAACCGCTGGTCCGATCTAATTGAAACTTGCCAGGTATATTGCTGGGGCCCTGAGGATGTGCCTTTTCAAGGTTTGATATTAATCGGACAAGTGCTTCCCAAGTTATGGCATTTATTTACCAAACCAATGACAAGACACGTTGTTGCGTGGGCGTGGCCGATGGGGAAGGGAACCTCAGCCGTGTTCCCATTACGGGTTACAACTACGGGCTTCCGGAGAGTGATGACTTCGTGTATTCTAATAATTTCTCGATTTCTTATGCGCATTTATAGATAAACACAATGCCGCAAGTTATGATCGTTTTCATACCGCAAGTTATGATTGTTTTCGTATGAGACGGTGCATAAATTTCGGTAACATCAGAGTGCTGGTATGCTCCGAACCAGGAAGTAATTTTTTTTTCTCTCTTCTCTTCTCTTTTTGTTTTTCCTTGCGATGACATTGCGAAAAGGCAAAATACGTTGGCGCTAATTGAATAATTGGCCATTAAACCTAAATTGCGAATCATCGTAACTGTGATATGCGAACTTCCGCGCCACGCACGTACGGGCACGCGAGAGCGAGAAACGGCCTGTGTGGTTGTTGTTTGTTGCTCGCGGTTGGAATGTTTATTTATTTAAAAAAATTTTTACGGACGTACTAGTCTATCTATAATTCCAGCAATGTGTGTGTGTGTGTGTGTGTGTGTCTGTGACCGCTGTTTCTCGACAACCATGGTCCGATATAATTGAAACTTGCCAGCTATATTGCTGAGGACCTGAGTATGTGCCTTTTCAAGGTTTGATATTAATCGGACAAGTGTTTCCAAGTTATGGCCATTTATTTACCAAACAATGACAAGACACGTTGCTGCGTAGGTGTGGCTGCGTAGGCCGGTGCGCCGGCCGACGATGATGTCACGTGCCGTGCCGGTTATGATGGGATCGGTCGGTGCCTTAGTTACCGTGGCGTAGGAGTGGCAATGGTCAATGGCAGCGAATGTCATGGCAAGCAAAGACAGGGAGGTAAACTTGATTTTAATAACTCTGTGTGTGGAAGTATCACAGCAGTTGTTACTTCAATACAGCGATAATTCGTGAATGCATGTGAACATTCGTATGGGCACGCACCACTTCCGGATAGTGATGACTTACTGTATTCTAATAATTTATCGATTTCTTATGCGCATTTATAGATAAACACAACGCCCCAATCCAGCCGTCGTTTACGAGAGTGAAGGAACGGACTGTGTGGTTGTTTGAAAGTTTTTTTGGTTTTTTTTGGTTTGCACGTACGGCACACACGTACGGGCACGCGAGAGCGAAGGAATGGCCTGTGTGGTTGTTGTTTCTGGCTCGCGGTTTGAAAGTTTTTTTTTTGTTGTTTTTTGCATGCACGGGCACGTACTAGTGGCATTAAATGCCAGGATTGCTTGCTTCCCTTTCTGCTCAAATAGCTTCAGCAGCGCAACCTCGAGTCTTATACTATATGTTTGCATCAATTGCTAAAAGGAGAAGTGTGTGTGTGTGTGGTGTGTGTGTGGTGTGTGTGTGTGTGTGTGTGTGTGCGCGCCGCGTTGTTTTCAGTGATGTATATATATATATATATTGTTACGGCTGTGGAAATTCGCAATCACCATTCAGGTCCCGTAGGTGAGATATTTTTAAGTACATGTATAGTTAGCCCAAACCCATTGTTTAGAGGAATTAATGTGATTCATTCGGGCTGCGACACTTTGAGTTAGTCGTTTTTCTGTTCTTTCATTATTTTCGAACCAACCATTACAACAACGCCAACCACGCACCACTACACAAGCCAACCACGCCGCATTACAACAACGCCAACCACGCGCCACTTCAACAACCACGCGTTCGGACTCGGCACACGTTGCCAGAGGCCTGGCCTTCAAAGGGAAGCAGGCGGCCCGGCCCCCGTTCCCCCCTCCTCCCCCGAACGAATGGCACCGATTGGACGGAGGACCACGCCCCTTCTGGAAGTTCCAGCATGTTCTGGAAAGAGGGGTGGAGCCGAAAACGGGGGCGGAGTGGAGGGCGGGGCCCGGGCGATAAAAGGACGGTAAAGGCGACGGAGTAAGGAGAATCGCGCGATAAAAGGGACGGCGAAGGCGACGGAGTGAAAGGATCTCGCGTCGAGTGGAGCGGAGGATCTCGCGTCTGGAAGGACTGCGGAGGATCTCGCGTCGTGTGGACTGCGAAGGATCTCGCGTCGTGTGGACTGGGAGGAACGACTCGACACTCAGGGAAGTCGCACTTCCATTTTCTTTTGGGTTCTGTGTGACGTGTGTGTGTGGCGCCATGTCCGTAAAGTAGAACTGTGTAAGTGTTGCCGAGTGTTCGCGTTGGTCGGTCGTATTACATTTGCTTTTTGTGCATCGTTCCTTTTGTTGTAAATTATTTATGTGCATTCTGTGATATATGTGTGCTCTCCGTGTGTCGTATAAATAAAGTGCTTGTGTTGAATTGTTCCCCGTTTCGCTGCGTCCTTTCCTTTGTGGGTCTCCATCTTGCTTCACGTAAAGGGTTTGAGTGGGCGCGGGACGCCCGATAATTAATCAGGAACCGTCGAGGCCGACGATAACACGCTCGGTTATCCCGATAGCACGGAACGGACCGCTTAAGCGGTCCGTGTCCGAAGTCGACCTGCGGCGAGGTGCGATCGCCCGTTTACCATCCGCGTGGGTACTTAGGTAGGTCGAGTTTGGCGAACAACCCTATCCCACGCGGGTGGCCGATTGGCACGATCGTGGTGAGGCCGAAAGGCCCACCCGTGACTGGCTCCCGGCGTTAGTCGAGAGGGTCACGACAGAATTGTCCGTCGGTGGGCGACGTGCCGCGATTCGAGTTACGTGGTCGATCGCACGCCGGCGGGCGCGAATTCGCAACAATATATATATATATATATATTATATATTATAATATATATATATTATATATTAATATATATATATATGGTTTTTTTTTTTTCAGGTAGCATTAGAAGTTGGTGTTTCGATGGTGAAACCTAAATTGCAAATTGTCGATGCTCATAAAACTCCTTACCTGTTTCAGGTTCGAAATGGACATATAAAACGTGTCACAGACAATGACATCCATTCTCAGGTGTTGGAGATTGAGGCGTCAAACGTGTGGTGAGGACGACTTATTTTTGACTCAAAAGACTTCGGTGCTCCAAAGCCAAAATGCATCTGTGTGATCCTTCATACTCCCCTACCCCCTTCCCCCCTTCACCCCACCCCATCCCCGGCCATTTGTTTGCAGCACCACATACATCACATGCCCTGCAGACCCCAGGAAGACTCTGGGAATCAAGCTACCCTTTCTTGTAATGATAATAAAGAACCTGAAGAAATATTTTACATTTGAAGTTCAGGTAGGTAAACTACTTGGCAGTCCACTGTGTACTCTATGTATTACTCATGACATCTCGAGTATCATTTGTCATTGTTTCGAAACATTTTCTGCCATTGTTTCCAGTCGATCCGAAAGCATTCCCTCTTTTCAAGGAGTTAGTATTTTCTTCCTTTTGTTCAGCAGCCATTTAAATCTCTTTTGGGAACACGACCCAGGCCAGTTTAAATGATTTTGCATTCTAAAATTGCTCTTGCTAGGGACCGAAATCGCTCTTAACACCACACCGGAGATCCCACCATCAGGTGTTGGATCGCATGTGACGTCAATGGTTTTGGCGAGGAAAAAAATGTCACGTCATTTTAATGCAGGTGTGGTTGGTATGACTCGGCTCGGCTCAGATGTAAGCCGTTGTTAACTTCTTTTTTTTATTGATCTAAGACTCATGGAGGAGCTTTTGCTTTTACCACAGGCAGGAAGAAGCGACGTAGCTCGTGAAGAAACACGGGTGAACTTTTACAGGGATAATAAAGACATTAATTGCATCATAAGCAAGTGCGGTGCAGCATTACGGAGTGTACACTGTTGGGAGAGGTCTTTTGTTAGGCATCGTTACGAAGCATTCTCCTAGGTCATTGCGTTTGGTTGGAGTACCAGTGATCGCTTGTCCTGTTTCAGGTTCTTGACGACAAGAATGTGAGGCGGCGTTTCCGTGCGAGCAACTACCAGAGCACCACACGCGTCAAGCCTTTCATTTGCACCATGCCTCTACGCCTGGATGATGGCTGGAATCAGATCCACTTCAATCTCCTGGATTTCACACGCCGTGCCTACGGCACAAACTACATCGAGACCTTGCGCGTTCAGGTATAGCGATGATGATAAAAGCATGAATAAAGTGGAAATAGTATAACAGAGGGTTTTGAGGATTAAGGGTAAAGCAGAACCGGTACTTTTATTGGTTTATTGGTGTGCTGTGCCGCCTCTGTAGATCCATGCGAACTGCCGCATTCGAAGAGTGTACTTCTCCGATCGCCTGTACTCTGAGGACGAGTTACCTTCAGAGTTTAAACTGTACATTCCTGTGCAGACCAAGGCAAAGGCAAGGTTTCCAAACTACCATTAACCCAAGCAACACTTACAGTTTTGTTTTTCAGATCAGTGTGTATTTGCTATTTGAATGATTTATTTGCAGGACGGTCACAAGATAATGTTATGAAAGACTTTTAAAACTCTGAATCACTTGTGCTGCTCAAAGTGTCCTTTTTAAGGGGAGGTATTTTGTCATGTTTGTTGCACTGTTCCTGTGGGGTTTAAACTCTCCTATAAATATGAGTTCCTTTACAAGGAACTTCATCGCATGAGGAGGCCATTAGGCCCATGAAGCCTGCATAATGGTTCCCAACCTGTTGTTGTTTGTCCATGCGCTATCCTTTTTAAATGTGAAGTGTCAAGCAAGGAAGCAGTACATAGAATTTTTAAAGTCTTTGGTACTTCTACTCGGCTGGGGTTCGAACCACCAACCTCCCAGACTCGGAGCGACACCCTCACCATTACACTACCGAGTCCTACATTCCTGTGCATTGGTTGTTCCACTTGGTACTCTCCTTGGTTGTAATCTCCATTTGCGGGTTTCAGAAAGTGGAACCGAGTCTTCCCAGGATTCATCGTATCCACCTCCGTTTCGGTAAAGGCTCACGTTTCAATAACCAAGTTGTTCCGTGAAACGTTTTTCCCTTTCTGTGCATCCCCCACGCCTCATGCGCAGAATGCACCTCACAGTAGAAGGTCGTCGTCTTCTCCTCTACACTCCACTTTACCCCTCTCTATTGGTCTGGAGCTTAGTTGTTGTTGGTTTTGGGGCAGCCGACACCCCTTTAGCTTTTTGTCGTCTCGGTGCAAAGCTCCATCTCATTGTGAGGTTGAATTCTTCTTCCTCACTGGAGAAGGTGCGGTCTTTATTATTTTTGGCACACATTCCGACTGCTTCGTGTGGCCGTACAGACCTCGGTTTCAACTTCGGAGGGGTCAGTGTCCCTTTTAGTGTCTTTGTGTGTTGTATGTCTGTCTGTGCAAGGGTGTTTCCAAACGTAAGACCGTTCTTTTTGAATGTACAAACATTGACAGGAATGTCCAAATAATGCATGAGAATATAAATCTCCCTCTTCTCATTTTAAATGCCTTCTCATTTTAAATGCCTTCTCATTCAAGCTCTAGTTTACAAACTAAGTATAGGTATTAAAGCTATAACTACAGGCTAAAGCAATCTTGCGTCGTTTACAGTACTTGTATCATTGCCACTGCCATCGAGAAAATGAAATTGGCAAAAGTTTTTTTTTTTTTTTTTCCACTTCCATGATGGTTATCAAGAAGTGCCATAAACCATTGCATGGTCCAACTTGCTCAAGTCCTGTATACCTGATGTGTGCGATGCAGGTGCACAGAACACGGAATTGCTATGATGGAACTTGAACATGTCCAGGCTTGACTTAGCAGTGTCCTTTGAGAATGTTGTAGTTGATATAATTGAAGGGCAGGGGAGCAAGTTGGGGTAATGGTGTTGGTGTTGTTAGACTCGAAAATGTTGGCCAAATGCAGGTTTTGACCTCTAGGGGATTCCTTATTGCAGGTCCTGAGTAATTTATCTGGGATGATTAACGCAATGGAGACCTTACAGCCATCCAGGAATGCATAAGTAATTAATCACACTGGGGATAAACTCTAAGCAACGGCACCTGGGTGGGAATTGCTCCTCTAATCGATAACTAAGCGTTTCATGTAATGTTTTCGGTTTTTTTTAATTGGTCTTTACCAGCCTGTTTTGATCTTTGGGAGTGTCATGGTGATTTGTCTCCAAGTTAAATAAACCAAAGGAATGATTTTTCAAATGTATAACAATTTTTGCAGTAAATACATTGTGTTTTAAAACCAATTTGTTAATACAAAATCCAGGTACATAGAGGAGTGGAAATGTCTCTTATCAATGGTTTCCTTGTGCAATTCGAGACTTGAAATGGCAAATTAGTGTGTGTGTGTGTGTGTGTGTGTGTGTGTGTGTGTGTGTTCAGTGACTCGGTTCTGCTCGCCGAGCAAATCTGTGATTCAAATCATAATTTTCATCATTTAGAACAAAGAGTGGCAATTTCAATATCCATCCATCCATTGGGACCATACTCTGTGCAGAGCGTTGGTGCTGCTTAAGCAGTCTCCTTGGCTATTGGACACAATCCTGGATGGGTCGCCACTCCGACACAGTATACCAGCATGCTGGCACTCATTTTGCCGCACTCGGAAGGATGACAGGCAGAGTCAACCCCACCTGGTATTAATTCAACAGCCGAGTGGGATTTGAACTCAGGATCCTCAGATCCCAAGCCCACCACCCTAACCATTAAGCCAACACCAGGCATCAACTTTTATCTTGCCAAAACGAAGTTTTTGCAAGATATGTAGTCAGTCTGTATGTTTTTTTGTTTGTTTTTTTTTTTGTTGTAATCACGAAAAAAAATTCTGCAGAGCACAGTTTTCATTGGAAATTTTTGTAACTTCGCATATCAGAGGCCTATGGAGGTCCCTTTCAGCGCATAAAATTTTGAAGGTCAAGGTCAAAGGTCAAGGTCACTTTTTCGCAAATCAGGGTAATCGACAAAACCCTTATTTTTTGAGTAATTTTGATCGATCGTCTTCAAACTTCATGGGAATATAGTTCATGGTCTGGCGCTCAGCTGATTAATTTTGGTGGCGATTGACCTTGACCTTCATGTGTTTTTTTTGTTGTTTTTTTTTTTTGTCTGTAATCACGTATAAATCACTCTGCAGAGCACAGTTTTCATTGGAAATTTTTGTAACTTCGCATCTCAGAGGCCTAGTAGAGGTCCCTTTCAGCGCATAAAATTTTGAAGGTCAAGGTCAAAGGTCAAGGTCACTTTGTCGCAAATCAGGGGAGTCGACGAAACCCTTATTTTTTGAGTAATTTTGATCGGATCGTCTTCAAACTTCATGGAATATAGGTCATGGTCTGGCACTCAGCTGATTAATTTTTGGTGGTGATTGGCCTTGACCTTCATGGTTAGCGCCTAAGGTCAAACATATTTGACCCCAAGGTCAAATTTTCAAGTTTTAGGAACCATATCGTGTAATACCTCAAATTGAACACCTCGATGATGCTTTCTAGATATATCAAGCTTGAGACATTATGACGTCATTTGGTGACGTTATGAGGCAAACGCATATTTTTCATGGTTACTCTGTAGAACGATTCTCATCGGAATCTCTCGTAGGCAGATATTCCTCAAGGAGTCGCTCCTGGTGGATAGCAGCTCTGTTCACCTCAGTGTGACCTTAAAGAAGTCACACGTGGTCACCTTTTGGCAAGAAACGGGTCACCCTAAGGGGACATTGGTTTTTTATTTTTTTTTTGTTTTTTTTTGTTTGTCTGTAATCACGTATAAAAAATTCTGCAGAGCACAGTTATCATTGGAAATTTTTGTAACTTCGCATATCGGAGGCCTATAGAGGTCCCTTTCAGCGCACAAAATTTTGAAGGTCAAGGTCACTTTGTCGCAAATCAGGGGAGTCGACGAAACCCTTATTTTTTGAGTAATTTTGATCGGATCGTCTTCAAACTTCATGGGAATATAGTTCATGGTCTGGCGCTCAGCTGATTAATTTTGGTGGCGATTGGCCTTGACCTTCATATGGTTTTTTTTTTTTTGTCTGTAATCACGTATAAATCACTCTGCAGAGCACAGTTATCATTGGAAATTTTTGTAACTTCGCATATCAGAGGCCTATAGAGGTCCCTTTCAGCGCATAAAATTTTGAAGGTCAAGGTCACTTTGTCGCAAATCAGGGGAGTCGACGAAACCCTTATTTTTTGAGTAATTTAATCGAATCGTCTCCAAACTTTATGGGATGTAGTATATGGTCTGGCGCTCAGCTGATTAGTTTTTGGTGGCGATTGGCCTTGACCTTCATGGTTAGCGCCTGAGGTCAAACATATTTGACCCCAAGGTCAAATTTTCAAGTTTTAGGAACCATATCGTGTAGTACCTCAAATTGAACACCTCGTGAGTGCTTTCTAGATATGTCAAGCTTGAGACATTATGACGTCATTTGGTGACGTTATGAGGCAAACACATATTTTCATGGTTACTCTGTAGAACGATTCTCATCGGAATCTCTCGTAGGCAGATATTCCTCAAGGAGTCGCTCCTGGTGGATAGCAGCTCTGTTCACCTCAGTGTGACCTTAAAGAAGTCACACGTGGTCACCTTTTGGCAAGATACGGGTTTTTATTATATGGTTAACCATAATTGTTTTGTTCTCAAATGCAAATCGACTCACAGAAATATAGGAAATACAAAAAATATCCATGGATGAGAGGTGTTGACTTCCTACCATTTCCTGTTAGTACAAGTGAGCGGTGGCAGTGGTTATTCCACACACACACACACACACACACACACACACACACACACACACACACACACACACACTCCTTTTACCAATAGATGCAAAAATCTCATAAACTTTCTCTTGTGGTCCCAGAACCAAACAAATATATATATAATATATATTATATATATATATATATATTTAACAGTCTATACAGCTCCCACTCCCACCATCCATCCCCTCCTCCCAAACATGATTAATAGTAAATATGATCATTTTAAACTTACTCTCTGCATTCATAAGGCCCAGACATGACTTTCCCATCTGTGTTAAGAAGCAACCAAACCAGATACGGTGTCTCCCAAAGTGTACCTGCATGTTGGGAATGACTGCATCGTCTTTCCGATTGCAAACCCATTCAATAAATTACCAAGCCTGCCATATTTACACGACACAATATTGCAAGGTTCATAGTCCACTCACTGGCAGGGATGATCGGAAGGTCGGGTAGAACACATCATCCACAGCCTGCCCACAGGCCCACATCGTCAGTTTTTGCGTTATGGGCTGCTCGATAACTTTTTGGGAAAAATGATCGGAAAGTTCTCCAAATCTTTCGTTGTGCAGAGGCACACTTCAGATTTCTCTTAGGTACTTTTCCAAGTATTTTTGGCTTCTTTTAGAAGTTTTGTGAGCCATTTCAGGTTACAATCCTTGTCTGGTATGCATGATATACGTTCCCTGCCCAGATGACCGTTGTCGCTAAGGGTTTCTGCGCATGCACTCCAAGCATTCTGGGGTGGAAAATGTCCTTTTGAAAGTTTTGGATTGTAATGAAATGCTTGGCTTAGCTCGTTTGGCATTTCCCATCTGAGCACCGAGTAATTTATGTTCCAGGTTCACGTCCCATACAATGCATTAAATTATTATTTATTTGAGACAGAAATCGAGGTTTATGGAGGAGCTAAACAGCAGAGTGCAGTATGTTGCCAAAGGGGCATCGGCATCAGACAGATAAATAACCCACAAACATTGGAGCACGAGAAGAGGAGTGGGATGGAGGAAGAGGAGTTGGAGGCTCAGCAAGAGCAGAATACTTTGGAAGTGGGTATAGGAGAAACCATGAGGTGAGCAGCAATCTTTAAAGATGAGGGAAGAAAGACCGTGAGAGTCGGTCCCGCAGACGAGGGAAAAGTTGTGTGAAGGAATGACAAATCATCCAGGCCAGACGTGGGACAGGTAACCAGGTGTGGGCTCCTGAAATAGCATGTGCGTTGTCCATTGTCGTGTGATGTGCTTTTAATCCATGGTCACTCCTGCAGGTTGTTTCCAGATTGTTTATATAAATATATATATATATATATATATATTTCCCTCCCCATCCCTCCTTTCTTCTTTCCCACCTAGTGATGAAGAGTTTACAGCAGCATGACCTGCTGGCAAGGTTTCTGCATCTCGATGGCCCTGTACAGATTTTCCCCATTCATCGACTGCTTCATTATAATGCACATCTTCATGTCCATCTATGTGGATGTTTGACACTCGAGCATGGTGTGTTTCTGTTTAAAACATATCTGTCCTTAAGCTTCACTGCAAATGGTGTAAACATTATTTACTTGTTTATCGTTTTGGGGGAGGGAGGAGGGAGGATGAAACACAAGGAAACCAGACACAGGTGGAGGCCATTCAGCCCATCATGCCTGCACCACATCAACACCACACTAAATTTATAACACAAGATCCAAAGAAGGAAATGTAAAAAAAAAAAAGGTTTTTTAAAAAATAAAGTGTTTTTGTGGGGTTTTTTTTGAAGTTTTTGTATTTTTTCTTGCGCATATATTTTTCCCTCAGGGGAGGGGCCATGGGCTTGGTTAAAAAACACCCCCTGACATCAACCACAACACCCCCTGACAAGACCCCTACCAACAGCATTCTGTACACATGCACACAATTACCCGTCAATGCTCAAGCTACCTAAAAGTCTTAACATCCCCATACCCCTCTATCTCCATA
>CM068959.1:89647436-89671411 GCA_035128595.1 Eptatretus atami
GGCAAAAACCTGGAATTTGGCAAAGATGTTCTTGTTTTACAGTCATGGCAAAACCTCCCACTGCCGGAACTCATAACCGTTTCAGCGATGACGTCCGAATGCATGATGGGCACAACGGTCCATGTTTTTGGAAAATTATCATGGGGGCCTATAACGCCCACAAGTAAATGCTAGCAGATGAAACGGTGGGATTACTGTTCCCTGTGAAGTATCACATACTCTCGGATACAATGCCTTGCCTGGAAAGCACCAGGATGACAGCCTGTACTCTGACCATATTATTTTAGGGACCACACCTGATGTGGACAACTCAGGGGTGAGTCCACTAACCACCACTGACCTAAGTTTCCATCTTGTTTTACCTCCGCCTCCGAAGGTGGACGGAGGTTATGTTTTCATCCCTCTCTGTCTGTTTGTCCATCTTTAAATTCTCAAAAAAAAATTTAACTCAAAATTTGATATTGGGTCATTCTTGGTGCAACCTTCTGCCATCTTTCAACTTTCCTTCAGGTGGGAAGCCGAGGTATTTGTGATGGCGTACCATCGACTTTGCTGTCGTTTGATGAGGATCCGAATCTGGATATGATAATATTAAAAGTGATTTTTCGTAATTGAGATATTGGGCCCAAAACGACATAGTTACAGCATGATACCTAAAGTACAATATCCGGTGTGTGTGTGTGTGTGTGTGTGTGTGTGTCAACAAAAAAAATCGGGATATTTCAAAAGGCTGTGTTCAGATTCTGACAAAACTTGTGGATGAGTTGGGTCGGTAACAAGAACAGGTGTATTAGATTTTGGTTCAAGTCCGGATGCGGACCTGGCCCATCACTCTGTTCAACCTGGTGGAGGTATGTTCTCTACTAAGTGCCGTTCTAGATACTGTATATATCGCCGTCCATCTCCTTCTCCTCCATACTGGATACATTTTTTGCTCTTGTAGTCATAAATTTGCACGGGCTATACTGATAACAGTGAAACCATCAAAGACTTTTGAGTCTTGCTGCTGTTTCATCAAAGCAACTCCGACTGTTTGTGCGGTTCTCCAATTATTAAATTTTGTCGATAAAGTCGAGGCTCGTCGAAGAGCTTTTACTCTTCGCTGGGTGATACACTCACCGTCCCTTTGCAGGTTTTAATACGTCCTCTTGTCGTTTGAGCAGGCTTTGTGGTTCAGTTGTACAATCAAATTGCAAGGTGGTTTTGTTTATTTATTTTGGGCGTGTATAAAAGCTTGCATTCGGTGTTTCTGTGTACTATTGGATTGCTCTGAGAAATGCCGGTTTGTTTTCCATCGGGCTTTTAAAAATGTGTGACAGTTATGTTGTAAAAGGCAAAATTTGGGATGTTCTCTTGCATGGAGTGAAAATGCTTGCGGAGATGGAGGCGGTGAAGGAAGGAACAGGTGGAACGGATGTGAGAGCATGGACTTTGAGAAAAGGAAGAGCAGAGCTTCGACTCGAATGACAGGCATATAAAGATTTACTGTCGAGCCTCTGCTCTATTATTATTATTATTATTATTATTATTATTACAGCTATCTCTTGAGAATAGTTGGACCAAATCTGGATGATCAGGTTCATTAATCTATCCCAGGCCTCAGGTACCTAATACAGGTATTTAATTTGTTTCGAAGCAGGTGAGATGTATGAACTGACCTTTTTTACTTCACATGAAATGACGGTAAAGGTTTTAATAAATGTTAAATATTGTTACAATCTGCCAGTCTGTTCTGGTTGCCCGGTTCGAATACGGCTTGTCGTGTTAAAAAAAAGACCGCAGAGGTCCGGTGGGTCAATGATTCCGGGTCAGATCACGGCCTTTTAATCTCCACGACCGTACCCACTGGAACCGGTGAGCCATCCAAGCTCTATGCCGGTAGGCGACCACGTGACCAATCTTAATCTTAGGCCGAGCAACCTAAGTCACATGATGCGATCCAAGTGCTTTCAAACGCACTCCAACTAACCTGCAACCAGCATAAACGAAGCGGCCAGGACAAACGGAATTCACCCCGAGACCAGGTATATTTATTAAAAGCAAAAGGCTCGAGGAAAGGAAACAATAATGAAGCTAAGGACAAAATAAATAAATGGCCACACAACAATAATGAATCAATGTCTTTTTAACCCACGACCGATTACTGCGATAATACTGTCCGTTAAAGAAGAATAAGAATATTGTTTTGTCTTGTAAATTTATTTGAATATTTTTCATTAACTGCTGCATTACAACTAGATAATAATCATAATAACTTATCTGGATGAGTTGATTCCTCAGAGGACCTTTTTCTGACTTTATTTATGCTGAAAAAGTTAGGTGCCAAAGGACCTCGCGTCAGAATTGAACAGTTGATGCTCCACAAAGGAAGTTGATTAATTAGAAAATGTGCGATCGTTGGTACAGGGATAGTCAAGGATGTTTGGGAGCAAATTGAAAATTTTGTGGGCAAACGTCAAGCTCGCAACGTCAAACCTCTCGGAGCCGCAAGACGTTCGGCCTGTTGCATTCTTTCGTTGCACTTCGTATGTCTTTGCAAGTCCTCTCAAGTATAGTATCGAGGAAGTCAAGGTGCTCGCAAATACAGTTGTCGAAACACAGTGTAGTAACTTACAGAGCACTGTTTTTATTGGCCTATCATACTTGAAGTCTTCTGTACTTTAGGCCCTGAATATTGATATGACTCTTTCCAAAACATCACCCAGAGAATTCCTCGAAAGACAAATTGTGCTCTGTTAGTTTGTTTTTATTGGCATGATACACCAAGTGGTATTTTAGGCACACTGTCAACATCCGTATGGAAATTGATGGGTGCTGTGAAGAGTTGCTCTTTTCTTCAGTTCTCTCTGTCTCTGTCTCTGTCTCTGTCTCTGTCTCTGTCTCTGCTCTTCTCTCTCTCTCTCTCTCTTCTCTCTCTCTCCTCTCTCTCTCTCTCTCTCTCTCTCTTTCCATGCAACACATGTTGTAAAGGCAGATGACAACTGGCTTTGTACTATTTTTGTTTAGATATACAGACAGAAAGGAATTTGTCAGTGCCGCATACACATTCAAATGTGTCCCAATTCATTGTGTGCCTTGATCAGAGCACCGACATTGTCCCAAACCCGCGTTGGTTTCACAGGCAGGGTGATTCATCGAAGTGTGTGCCATCCCTCGGGTGGACGTGAAAGATCCCACGGTGTCCTCTATGAAGAGGAGACGAGCTATTGCCGGCACCCTGACCAAATTACAAATTGCTGCTCTCACCTACAGGGGGCACTGCATCGGCGGCGCAGCCACGCGCTCCAGCCAATGATGCCACTTGCAGCCACGTGAATGAAAATGAAAAAGGAGAAAAGAAAAAGAACTTGCAGTGACTGAGATAATATATGTAAAATTAAGAAAAGTTCCTTCAGTGTTGATAGCAGCTACCTGGACAGGAATTCTTCATGAGGTGCAGGATGAAATCAATTACCGAGTTCAATATGGAAGGCATGATTCATTGTTCTGAAGCAACTTGGCAAATTATTTGTTAAGGAGAAAAGTTGATGCTCTTGTTACAACTTTTAGAGTAAGATGTGCTTGTAGCACTCCTACCCGAGTGAGGGGGGGGGGGGGGGGAGGAGAGCGTGAGGGATTCTGGCAGACATGGCGCCCAGTTTAATGTCCAGCTGAGAGACGGTACACACATTGATGAATCACCCTGCTTGTGAAGCTTGTGAAGCTTGTGAAGCACCAGGATGACTGTTTACATAGCTCGGTTGAGATTCGAACCCAGGCAAGTCAGCTCTGAGGCGAGTGTGCAAACGTCGAAGGCCTAAGCTATGCTGCTAGTCCCACTGTACAGTAAAATCCTCACAAAGGATGGGATTTTTAAAGAGGTGCAATCTCTTACAGTAAACGCATGAATCAAATTCTATAAGGCAAAATCTGTGCAACGACATTCTGCAAACAAAATCAACGAGAAAGCATCTGAAAATGCAATGCACGTCCATGTCTGCTTTGTTTTTGGGCTTCTTCTTCTTCTATATGCTGAACATGAGAAAAACAGCTAAAAACTCGAGGGGCACTCGGTAGAGCGCATCCCTCTGCCCCGTAATGCCTGATCCACGAGAACATATTGGGCCAAATCAACACATTTTTGAGAGATCGTGCTATATTTTCGTTTAGCTCTATCTCTCAATGGTGAAGAATCACTTAAAAATTTATCAGATCCAGATCCAGATCTTCACCAAAATTTAAACAGTTCATCCTTGTCACACACCAAAATTTAAACAGTTCATCCTTGTCACACACCAAAACTGTCCACAAAATTTCATTCAGATCCATCCTCAACTTTTTGAGATATCCTGTACACAGACAAACAGACAGACAAACAAACAAACAGACACAAAGCGGTGAAAACATAGCCTGTTTCACCTTCGGTGGCGGAGGTAACAATGCAAAAAAAGGCGATTTTAGGCAACCTTGACCTTTTGACCTCAAAAGCAATGTGCTTCAGTGACTCAATATACAAACCCTGCTAAAATCGCAAGTCAATCAGATGGAAAATTGATTTTGTGACTTTGACCTTTTGACCTCAAAACAATCAGCTGCTAGCGTTTTATTGGTGAACCTATTCAGTGACACAATATGCAATCCCGATTCAAATTTCAAGTCACTCGCATGAAAATTGATGATTTATGCGACCTTGACCTTTTACCTTTTCATCTAAAAAACACACAAACAATCGGGTTCTCGCTTTTGATTGTTCAACCAATTCAGTGGCCCAATCTGCACATCTGTAAAATTTCAGGTTTATTGGATGGGAATTGACGATTTTATGTGACTTTGACCTTTTGTCCAAATTATAAGTCAAATCACTCCTAACATCCAATCCTCCTGTTGCTCGTAACAATATTTCATTCGAAGGACGGTAAGCTCTGTAACGCAGGAAAACTGCTGACACTGACCCTGCCGTATGTTTCATTCGGATACGATTCCACTGGGAAACTTGCACATGACAAGACAACACAACAAAACATTCTACCACTGTTTCTATGAGCAATCAATACTAGGAAGTTCTTTTTCCCCCCCAACTTCAGATGAAATTGTCCAAAATAACCAGGCACAAACTAAAACCAGATCTTAAAGAATCCTGTGTTGGCGCTTGCTTGTGGATGTTCACCGAAGATAATTTGCACACAACCCTTTCCATAACATTGCTTGTAGAGCTTTTCGTAACAGCATATTATGAGTTGTTTATGACACATCAGGTGAGCAAGATTGAGCATACGGGTATAACTCGGTGTCTGCAGATATTCCTACATTTCCATGTCCTCGTTCATTCTCTATCTTTGCCTTCCTGCTGCTACGGAGAACAAGGCCCAAAACACAGCTCTCCACCCTTTCCTATCCTGTGCTGAATGTGCTTATTCCATCGCAATCGCAGCTTCCATGAGATCCTGATCCATTGCTTGCTTTCTTCTGGTTCTTGGTCCACCCCAATGGCCTTCTACCGCTCATCCTGCTTTGGTATATTCTTCTGGCTCATCCTTTCCTCCCCCATTCTTTCAATATGTCTGAACCATTTCAGTCTAGGTTTGTGTATTCTCACACGTGCTGTTATTTGTTCAACTCCCTCTCCCTCTCTGATTGATCTGCATCACAAAATGCTACAATATTGGAAGTCAAGAAAAAATAACACAGCGAGGCCCTCATGGTTTCTTGCTGCCCGTAGTACGATGCACCCATATTTGCGTTTCCAAACAATTCGGTCCTGTATTTATAGTTCTGCTTCTTGTTATCATTGTGTTTGAGCTACTGCTTCACTTACACAAGTTCACGGAGATTGGAAGAGTGGAACATTTTTCAAACACACAATGTCCATCGGTCGCCAGAATGTGTCCCTCAAATTTGAACCCCAAGGCAACATGCGGCCTACTCCAAAACAGGTTCTCTTTCTCCAAGCGAGCGAGTCAATAGCGTTAAAAGCAGTTAATGTGTAACTTCCCCACATGCCTCGTTTAAGGCAATTCTTCACCGTCGGATGCACTATAATCACTACTTTTAGGATTGTGGGATAATGAGATCTAATGCAACCATTAGAAGGAATAATTCATTGATTAAAAAATTTAATTCATTCTAATTGCCATCCAGACTGGAATTGCTAACCATCATCAGAGAATATCAAATTGAAATGCATGATTTTTTGAAAGTATCTTGTGCCTGGTAAAAGATACATTTTTTTTCTCGAGTGTGGTCAGAACTCACCGAGGTTGCACAAACTTGTTTACATGTTCTTTGTTTAAGCTGCTTTTACCACGATCTCTTCCTCGTCCAAACAGAGCGGTTATGTAAAGCAAGTGATTTTTATTCCTTAGAAACCCACTCCGATTGTCGATGTTATAGCCCCCAACGGCAGGTGGCTGGACAGAGCGGACTACCATTAAATACACTATCTGACCAACAGTCATGGGACACCTTTTTGCACCACTGGAGATAATCGCTGCTCATTATAAGAAAGAGTAGGTGTGACCCACACGGTCTAGTGGTTTACACCCAGGTGGCACGGCCTCGATTTCTGGTGTGGGCACCGCCCGAGCAGGAGTTGTGACCGCTTGTGTAGCGACTCAAGTAAAATCGAAAGGTGTACCCGAGTTCGCTCGATCAAATGATAATGATGAGAAAGAATTAGGGGAAGGGAACAGTCTAATTGCTTATTTTAAATTAAAAAATAGAAAATTCTTTGGAATACCTAATGTTCTGATTCTGATATACCATACTCCGTATTATAGAGTGTCGGTGCTGCCAAAGCAGATTCTTGGAAAGGGTTATACTAGATGGTTTACCATTTTTGCCATTGCCTTCCCAGCAGTCATTGGGGCAGAATTTGTAATTAGTTCACCGACTCTTCACAAAGGACACCGTGGGATCTTTAACAGCCACCAACTAATGTCAGTATACAGAATGCCAGTTTTATGTCCACCCAAGGGGATGGCACACACATTGATGAATCACCCATCCTGCAAAACACCAGGATGACAGTTTATAGCTGGGTCAGGATTTGAACCCAGGCTGGACAGCCAAGAGGTGAGTGTGCTTACCTCCAGGCTATCCTCTCAGCTCATAACCTAATATAGTGGTTCTAAATTATAAATGTGAACCTTTTAAAATGTGATATTGTACACCTGGCAGCAATCAGGTTGGTTCATTGGTGTTTTGATTTGAACCCCGAGGCCTAGCTCATGGTATTGTGACATCATAAACCCAGGTTCAAGTCCCATACACCATATGTGCTTGTTCATTGTCTAGTAATTTTGTAATTTATGTAAAAGTACATTGATGTCCACTAAAGCCATTTTTTGTTTTTCTGCATGTGGTTTATGTACAAGCTACTCCGAAAACCAGATCAATGTTTAAAAAACAATTAAAATTAAAAATATGCAAATTCTGATACTTATGGAAAGTAGGAATTTACAAAGAATCTTAAATAGTAACTAAATGTCGTTTTCATAAGGGACATTGGGCATGCCAATGTGCGATGGGATGCAGGCTGTGGTTTGCAAGGTGATTGTTAATGGGGTAAAAGGGGATGTAATCAGGTATGTTGTACACAGACAAACCAATATTATGAATCTGTAAAAGAGTTGTACACACTCTGACTGTGGTTTACAACATTTCCAAAAAGCCCACATTTTTAGGTAAAAAAAAATTGCCCGGACAGACATGTATTGCTTGGATCATATCATGGTACTTGTCCTGAAGGACTTCTTATTCTTCTCCTACTCCACCACGACACGGGTAGCTGTTATGAATACAAATACATTTTTTTTAACCCAGAATAATTATTTATTATATCTCCTACGATTTGGCTATTTAATTAGTTAATAATTGTTCATCTTCTTTACTGTCAACATTCTGACGTATGGCTTGACTGCAATCAAAACACGTTTAACAGTTTGATCTGATAGTTGCATTGAAGTTTTTAAGGGTTACATCTTTTAGAATGACTGCATGAACTCTCACCTGGTGGTGGACGCAGAAGCTCGCAGATGTCCAAACATGCCACATCCTGAGCGTTCAGAGGGCGTGCTTGCCATTGCGGTAAGAGCAAGGGAGGAGGAAGATGAGGAGGAGGAGGAGGAGGAAGAGGAGGAGGAGGGAGTGGTTACGTTGGAGGGGAGAGGTAGGGGATAAAGAAATCTTTGCTAGCCCTCAAAAAGGAAAGTGTGCAATGGTGACATGGATTTTTGCAAATTCCTCCTGAACACCAGTCCTGGACCGTGTTGTTTGTTTGAGAAAAAAAGCCTTTTTAAATGTAAAAAGGTTTAATTTTCTTTCCAAACATTAGGACATTAACAAAACAAATGTAATTCAGCCTGAAGAACAAAGTACACAGCCAAACACAGCTTGTCGAAACAATATGCTTCGTCAATCAAAAGCTTGTCAAAACAACACAGGACAATAAACCAACCTTGGTCCTCATGCCAAAACACATTGCCATACAAGAAATGCTTGCTGTTTCTGCCATCATCAGAGGGACAAAATGGTGGATATTAAATTTACAAAAAAAGATACCCCTGACTTAAAGGCTGCAATAAGTGTGGCTGTCCTCAGGAAAGCCAGAATACAATGCTGGGCTCATCCAATTCTCAAGAATTGAGCTCTCTCACCTTCTCCTCCTTCCAAGTCCAGGTGGGGTGTGGTTATGTCATTCTATGTTGTATGCTCTCTCTCTCTCTCCATCCCCCACTCTATATACAGTAGATAGCTCTGCAGCGTTCTCTGCCTATGGCATCCAAGGCCAACTCTACACACGGCTTACTTACTGATTTCCTCTGCTCTCGTAACCAATGTGTGGCTCTCAATGCAATCCTTTCGTCTCCTCTCCGTGTCAAGGCTGAAGTTCCTCAAGGCAGTGTTCTGGGCCTAGTCCTATTCCTGATCTTCATAAATGATCTTTCTGACTCTCTGGAAAATCCCCTTTATCGATTTGCTGATGACTCCACCTTCTACCGTGACATTCTTCATCCTTCAGATAGGCAGGCTGTAGCCTCTTCCCTTTCTTCAGACTTTGACAAAATCGCAAGCTGGTCAAACGCTTGGAAAATGTCTTTCGATCTTGAAAAATCTCAAACTCTCACTATCTCTCACTAAAAGGACTATCTGGCTACCCCCTCTCCACCACCCCCATCTTCTTGCCGACTGGGCATCCTCCATTGTACAAAGTCCTTTCTTCGCACAGCTGAACTTCTATCCACCTACAAGACCTTCATCTGCAGCTTGATGGGGTACTGCTCTCCCCTCTGGGCTGGCTCCACTGCCTCACATCTTGCTCAGCTTGACACCATGGAAACAAGGCCTTCAAGATTAGTGGAATATCCCACGATTAATCTGAGTCTCTGGGCCTACCACTTCATCACAGAGAGGTCGGTGGTCTCTCTGTCTTCTACCACCTCTTTTAAGGTCTTGCGCCCTCTGCTCTTTCCATGCTTTGTCCCCCCATCCACGCCCAGGTTTCTACAGTGTACACACGGTCCACCATCAACCCCATCTGGTGAAACGACCTAAATCCAGGGTCACTGCTCACCTCCACTAATTTGTTCCTCTTTTTTCCTACCTGTGGAACAAACTTCCACATTCTCTTCAATCTCATTCTACTCCTCCAGGTCATCAAACCAGCTGTTCACCACCATCTTAGATTGTAACCAATCCAAAACCATGATCTTTAACCCCTCCCCCCACCCAATCCTTCATTCATCCAAATTTCCAGTTTTCCCTCCTTGGAGTTTCTTTATGTATCCATCTTGTCCACCCCATGCATCCTCTCCACCCCCCACCCCCATTTCCTCCCCACAACCTTTGCTTGGCCAAGTACTATCTTGGCCTTTTACTCTGCTGTTGGTGTCCCCCCCCCACCCCGCCTCTCTCGACGGCTCCCTTTGCATCCTTTTATGCCCTGATACATTCAGTGTACTAACTCTTCCACAGGTATCGACTATGCATACAAAAAAGAAAAGGAAAAAAAGAACAGCAGAACAGGTTTTTAGGACACATGAGCTGATGTCATTTGGTCCAGTTACATAATCAGAGTCGAGGATTACCAGAAACTTCTCCACCTTCTCAGGTACTCAAGACAGAGTCCAGGAACAGTTGGGTGTGACTGGGTAGGATGGTAAGAGAGAGAGACAGACAGAGACAGAGACAGAGACAGAGACAGAGACAGAGACAGAGACTCAAGATTTTGAAGCAAACACAAAATTGAGGCCTTCTCATGAGCGGAGTTAGCTGTGGTGTCATTTTAAGTTGGGGAACGGATGGAGGGGGAGTATACTGCAGAGACAGACTTACCAAGGCATCACCAGGTTTTAGAGGAGGGAGGCAAGTTTGAAAGTTCAGTCTTGAGGTTGGACAGATGCCATTTTCTGCCTCTCTTGGGAATGGACAGTGGACACACACTTGTTGTGGGCTTTGTGGAATGATCTGAGATTGCCTACGGTCGGATTTGCCTTCTAGGAAGAGAACTGCCTCATCAAGGCAACTGCCTCATGCAAGGCAACTGCCTCATCACATGATTAAGTGTACCATGGGCAGGAGGATGGGTATGATAACTGAAGATGACATGGGATGAATCTGTGCATAAGAGATATAGCAGGTTTTTGTGGAATAATTCCCAGGCTGAGTTAATGTCCTGGCCCATGGGTAGTACATATAGACAACCAGTCCTGATGGCTGTTTGTCGTCCCTTTCAGTTTGCCTGAGTGAAGTGCTAAACTTGGCGGCACTGAGGATGTTCTCTGAAAATGGCTCCAGAGATGTTGACCTATTCAAGCACATGATCAGATGAACCAATTGGAGCAGCGAAAGAGCAAGAGATATTGGTTGGGAAGTTTGTCATCACTAAATCCAGAAGGGAGGATTTGCCATTGGGAGAAATTTGGGTAGAAAAGTTTACAGACTGAGTCAGTCCATGGAGTAACAGAAATCCTTTGCAGAAGTGCCATAGCTGGTGAGAGAGGTTCCAACACCCAGCTAATTGGCATGGTGACAATTTAAATCTCCACATTTAAAGAAGAAAGAGTTGGGATGAGTGATTAGAAGTTGGTCCATGTCATCTGAGAGAGAGAGGAATATAAATGGAGTCGTCACTGTTTGGAGCATGGTACAACACACAGCCAAAGCTGAGGTGGGAGCAGATGGGAAGTTACAGCCAAAGGTACTCCTGGGGTTTTTGAGGTGTAAGAGCAGTACACGCATAGTGAGAAATGGAGTTGTTGATGTACAGTGTGACTCCACCGCCAGGACGGGGTTCGGGTCAGTCAAACCGGAGAACACAATAGCCAGCGCCATGATATATGTTGATTGGGTTGACTGCAGATAAGTGTCGCAGTTGGAATTGTGTTTCCTGCTTCCGTGTTCCCAACCGACTTGGTCGTGTGTATTTGCCTGTCCCTGAATCAACTTGGGTTGTGCGACCAAACCTCATTGGTGTTCCCTGCTGATCATCTTACCCATTGGCACAGGTAAAGAGACACTAAGGAAACAGGAATGCCCTGTGGGAGGAAGGATTCTTTGAAACAGATGATGTCTGGTTTGTTGGCAGCGGTCTGGGATGAATGGATCTGTCATGTTGGAGTGGAGCTCTTGGATGTTTGATGTCTACATGGTGAATGACATGGGAGGAGGAGTAGCTGTTAGGAGTAGAATTTTGAGAGGGAACTGGATGAGGGGGAAGCTAAGAGGGGGAGAGACGAGGGAGATGCTGACGAGCGTGTGGGGCGATCTGGTATCACTCGTACACCGTGCCGGTGATGTTGTTCCATCCATGTACGTGTTGGCGTAGCACCAGTGGCTGTCATGGTGGTGTTCCACTCAAATGGTTCAACTCCCCAAAACAAAAACTTAGATGTTTTAGAGTTCTTCAGGTTCAGTTCTGCTACAGAATGTCTCTGATGAGTTGCTTCACCGCTGCCACCATGAAGTGAATATGAATGGACAAAGGCAAAGTAGAGTCTCTGAGTGGTTTACTTCATATCACCATCAGTATGCAGGAAGAGAGCAAACCGTATCCGGCACACGTATTTTCTGCTTGCACGCAACAGGCGTAATAAAGTAGGTGCCGAATATCACTACAGAAAGAGCAACTTCAGATTCAACCGACACATGGAGCAAACCCAGAACCAGAAAGTTTACTTCCAAAGTGAGCATCCTCTAATCTTTGTTCTCCCTGACACATCACCACACAGATACTGATTTTTCTGTCTGAAAAAGTCAAGAGGTTTCTGACCAACCTTGACATCTTTTGGCTTTTAGGCTTGATGGCATCAGTGCCTGAGTTCCCAAATATGCTCTGATATACTCCGTCCTTTCCAGCAAGTCCTTCATTTTTGGCTGCCTACAATCTGTTTGAAAGGTAGGAAGCATCGCTCACATCCAATAAAAATGGTGCAAAGACAGATAGACTCAACTACCGGTCAGTCAGATGGAATCCATAACTGCTGCCGGCATTGTTCTTCCTCTGTTCTAATTGTCGAATCGCAAATCATTTTTGTCGAGGCGACTCACCTCTGGACATGCTACTTCTCCTCTCACACTCATTGATGAAGCCCTGAATCAGAAACTGGAGGTCAGAGTTGTGTCTCTGAACATATCCCTCAACTTTGACATTGATTTGCACCCAGTGCTGCTTGCTAAGCTCTCTGCCCGTGGCATTCAAGGCTTTATTCATATCTGGCTGGCTGATCACTTCCACGCAGGCGTGCACATAAAAAATGTGCAATTCTCGTTGGCTTCTTATAAACCGCTGTACCTGTGGAGGCTGGAGTGTCTTCAGGTCATGCCTTGGACCCCATTCTCCTCTTCGTTATTATGAATGTCTTCCTCTTCGTTTACCTTATAAAATTGTCTTTTCCAATTTGCAGATGTCTCGATATGATGTCATCCAATTCCACATCTTGGTGACATGAGTGGCAGTGACATCCATTCCTCACAGCAGATCTCAAAAAGATTAAATACTGATGCAATACCTGGAACATGATTTTTAATCCTGGTAAGTGCCACATCGTCATTTTCTCTCTGTAAAGGACAATCAGGTGAACCCACATATTAATTCTGTGATTAACCTCTGGAAGAAATTCAATCCCTTGAACTTATTGGTTTTACCAACAACCAAAACTATATTTCTAAGCTGGTTGCTAAAGACAGACGTCAACTGGTCATTCTACACTTGAAAGTGAACTCTGATTGACGAGACCTTTGTTTGAAGCACAATGGAGTGTAGTTTCCCATTATTAGCCAGCACATCTCAATCTCACGCAGCGTTCTTGGAAGCCGTGGAAACTAAGATTCAGGAGCATCAGTCATCAAAAGGCTGTCACACAGTGCTTGCTGCTCTCCCACTGTGGAATGGTTGGTGATCTTTCTATCTTGCACTCATTTAGCCTTGCTCTCTATGCCCTTTAGGCTGCCCGTGCCACCTTAACTCTACTAGGGCAAACATTCATTTCATAACTCTCTCCCTGTTACATTTCAAAGTCAAGCCTTCTTTCCGCTCACCTGCATTCCTTTGTCCCTTTCTTTTCCAGCACATGCTCTCCAATCTGTGTGTGTGTGTCCAAGTCCAATAATGTTCATCTCTTGACTGCTTCAATTTTACAACTCAGTGCTGTCTCCCATTAACATTCATGATCTTTCCCCCCCCCCCCTTCCCATTAATCTAATGCCATACTCCACCTTTTCTGACAGGCCATGTGTAAATCTATACAATGGCCACAAGCTGTTACCTTCTGCCATTTTGTATTTGTGTAAATTACTTATCCTGTGTTATGCTCCTCGATGTGCTTGGAATTTGTATTGATGTAATAATACGCTTGTTCTTCCGTCCATCCGTCCGTCCGTATGTAACATTCCTTTCCGCCAATTAGTCGGAGAACTAGCTTGATGCCACTCACAATTGTAACCTGAAAAATCATACAGCCGCCATTTTGGTGATATACCAAGCCAAATACTTCAGAGCTGTCACATTCACAATCGCCATGCCCCTCCCTATAAGTTTTCCCTTCAGTGTAAAATGACCAAAGCGACTGTTGAAAAGATCATCAAATATCGAAAGGTTGGAGCTGGTATGCGTCACCGGCCTTGTGAAGGCCGCAGTAGTTACAGGCCTCAGGCTTCAGTCCTTGTAGGCCTCTGGCCTCTGGTATCAGCCTATGGGCCAATGCAATTGCAATTTATCCGAGCTATATAACCATGATGCAGTATACTGTATATGCACAGAGGCAGTGGGTATGTTTTTGCTTCAAACGCGGCTTATTTTTTTATTCTCAGGAGCGATCAAGGCAGTGGTCTGTTGCCTATACACTGCCAAATAACTATTTGGCATTCTCTCGAGCAAGGGCTTTTACCATGGAAGTTCCGTGTGTCCTTGCTATTATTTCTGAACATTTTCTCTGAACACCTCGACCAAGGACCTTTAAACTCGTATCATTATAAAGGTCTTTATCCAAGGAGTTCTGGGAATCTTGTGAGATTGTGAAAGAGAACATGTCATTATTTACTTTTAATGGTGTGTGTGTGTGTGTGTGTGTGTGTCCATAACTCCAAATCCATGAAACCTAGCAGCCTGAAACTTTGCATACATACTAAGAAAACTCCAAGGAAGTGCAAGAGTGAAAATTGGGTGTTTGGGTTTAATTAAAACACCCATTTTGAAGATAATTAATGTCCTTATTTAATTATATCCTTCATCAGACACTCCTCAGCCACCTCAATTTCTGGGGTCTGAAGGCGTATCCTGGGTTACCTAACTGGGGTCTGAAGCTGCCATGTTTTTTGGCCTTCTCAATCATGCCTTGACTTGGAACAGGCCGCAACAATTTCTTCACGATAAAGTTTTTTTTTTTTCACTTTCCTCACTCATATTATTGAATTCCTGTTCATCATTGCTGTGAATCGCTGGGTACATTGCAATGCTTATAAACACCTGGAGACATCAGCGTTCATGGCTTAATTTCATTTCTGCACATGTGATCACCACGAGTATCTCTTAAGATAAGCGAAATTACAAAATTTAAGCTCCAGAATCGAACATAAGCTCCAGAAGTTTCGACTGCGAAAAAGTGTAAATTTGTCCAATTTTGACATATTTGACATTTCGGGCATCTCCGGGAGGTGTATGTTTAATTAGACAGTTTGGTGATTGCTAATCATGTGCCAAGCGCTCCGTTTATCATCAACCGTTTCATTGGAGTGTTTAAGCCACTTGGCGAGCACTCTACAATATTCGCACTGTCACTGAATGCTATGTCGATCGACTTGAACAAAGTTCAGGGCCACTCGTCTGCATTGGCCATGTGTTGTTCTGCGGTGCAACATGTGGTAGTTGGCTCGCTGAAAATGTGAAATTTTATCTTACTGGACGTTTCCCCTTTTTGTGCGTTCTTCCATTATATGACCTGTCACTTCGGCATCGATAAATACAAATAAAAACTTAACGTTTTGTTTATAAAACTTTCTTCAACCATTTCATGGATTGCTTGGTGAAGCCACTTGGCACGCATTCTTCAAGCTTCAATCAATGGCGATACCGCAGTTTTATGCCAGAGATAGGAAGGCAAAATAAATTTTATGATCACAATGAGTAAAAAATGTTTACAGTGATGAAGTAATGGGTGTCTCATGTGCCGGAATCCCTTTTCCCCTCCCCTCTCCCTCTCCCACCCGTGTGCTTCTCTCATCCCTATCCCACCCCTCTCTCTCCCTCTCAACCCTACCCCCTCTCTCCCACCATCTCCCTCTTTCTGACCGTGCCCTCTCTCTCTCTCTCCAACCCCTCCCCCTTTGTTGAGGGGACTTTAGCATGTATGAATCAGATTCGGAGTGATCCGAACAAAGGGGTGCAATGGTCGCTGCATGTACGAGCATGCATGCATGCAGGCACACCTTTGCCAGGTAGATCGGCATCGGTTTTATTCCTCACTGAGCCCCGGACAGCTTGCAACTGCAGTTCGTTTGTTGTAATATTCCCAGGTATGTTTTTTCAGATCTCTGTTCGGTTCTTCTTCATCATTCCCTTTCCTTCAATGATCACTGGTACAATTTCAGATCTCTTCAACTTCCAGGGTCTTTTCACTTCTTTTTGGAATCTTGATATTTGGTCATTTTCTTGATTTCTGTGTTGTTTAGGCCAAAATATCTGGGTACTGAAACCTCAATTAGAAGATAGAGATAGACAGAGAGACAGGACAGACAGACAGATAGACAGACAGACAGACAGAGTGAGAATGTGTGTTCGGTCATTTAGCATAACATATTCTCTTTGTTAAGGCCCAGTCACACTTTGACGTTTTAGCCAGCGATGGCAACGTATTAGAATGTATGTAAAACGCTGGCTTACGTTGAACTTTTGATGTTTTTTTTAAAGATTCGGACGTATTCATAACGACTTGGTCTTATGCATAACGTATTAGTAATGGACACAGAACGTTTCGTTGTGTTATAGATAACTTATACCAACGAATGCTGAACCTGTTGTCGGCGTTCACAACCTATGCCCAACGATAGTCTAACTCATGCATAGCGCGCTGCACGCATCGCCGACGATGACGTGGCGTAGGTTATGGAAAGGCTGCCGCACAACGATTCAAATCATAACCGCCGCAGAAATGGAAGTGTCAACATCGCAGTCACACCTTGGCGATCTTGCCAGCGTATGCCGACCTTGAAAAATGCGTCTAAAACGCGGCGCACGTCGAATACGGTATGGGTAAGTTTGGTATGCGTGAATAGAACGCTAAAGTACGCTATCATACGTCCTATTAAGTGGAGTACGTCTTGTAATTTTAAACATGTTGAAAATTTAACGACGTACTTGCGTATGACACACGCTCCGCATGCGATGGGAATAAGTTGTACGCACGATATGCGATCGTTGACACACATCGACACACGTTACTTGTAAGGTGCTCATAAGTCGAAACACGTCAAGGTAATGGTTAGCGTCAGTGTTCCAGACTCCCGGTTTTTTTTTTCTTCGGTATGACGGTGTTCAGTGTACAGTGCGGTTATGATTTAAATCGTTGAGCGGCAGTCTATTAATTATATTATATTACAACCGCACTAGAAATCGAAGTGTCAACATCACCATCATACCGAAGGAAGGAAGAAAAAAAAATTAAAAAAAAATAAAACCAGGGAGTCTGGAACACTGACGCTAACCATTACCTTGACGTGTTTCGACTTATGAGTACCTTACAAGTAAAGTGTGTCGATGTGTGTCAACGATCGCGTAACGTTAGTACAACACGTAACTCATAGCTTAGAAATAAGTTTCGGGTACGCTAACCATTACCTTGACGTGTTTCGACCGATGAGCACCTTACAAGTAAAGTGTGTCGATGTGTGTCAACGATCGCGTAACGTTAGTACAACACGTAACTCATAGGTTAGAAATAAGTTTCGGGTACGCTAAACATTACCTCGACGTGTTTCGACTTATGAGTAACTTACAAGTAACGTGTGTCAACGATCGCGTGACGTGCCACCAACTTATGGCGAGCGTTATGTGGAACGTGTGAGTCATACGCTGGCATAAGTCGTAAAATTTCAAGCATGGAAAGCTTTGAGGACAATCGAAAAGTACAACGTTTAAAGCCAGCGTGCAACGACGTATGGCAGTGTTTTTCAGCGTGCTCTCAATGTTATCAAAACTTACCCATAACGTATTCGACGTGTACCAGCGTTTTAGACAATTTTTCAAAAATCGGCATACGTTGGCTAAAACGTCAAGGTGTGACTGGGCCTTTAACCCCCACCCTCCTCCCTCACCTTTCTCTCTCTCTCTCTCTCTCTCCTCTCTCTCTCTCTCTCTGTCTTGTCTCTGTCTCTGTCTCTGTCTCTGTCTCTGTCTCTGTCTCTGTCTCTGTCTCTGTCTTGTCTCTTGTCTCTGTTGTCTCTGTCTCTGTCTCTCTCTCTGTCTCTCTCTGTCTCTCTCTGTCTTCTCTGTCTCTCTCTGTCTCTCTCTGTCCTCTCTCTGTCTCTCTCTGTCTCTCTCTGTCTCTCTCTGTTCTCTCTTTCTCTTCTGTCTCTCTCTGTCTCTCCTCTTGTCTCTCTCTTCTCTCTCTCTCTCTCTCTCTCTCTCTCTCTCTCTCTCTCTCTTCTCTCCTCTCTCTCTCTCTCTCTCTTCTCTCTCTCTCTCTCTCTCTCTCCCCCCTATCGCTCCCAGGATAGTTCATTTTGGGAACAATAAAATGCAGTGCTCTCCTCCCACACCTTTGTCTGTGTGTGTGTGTGTGTGTGTGTCCCTCCCTCTCACGTGTGCACACACGCACACACACACACCCTTCCTCACACCCATCTCTCCCACAGTGGATAGCAACGTTTGTGAGGTGTCATTCTCCGCACCCTCTCCCCCCATTTCTTCGCTCCTCCCTCTTCAATCCCCCCTTCCTTACCCCTACGAGCTTCTTCTCCTCCTCCCCACCCTCCTCTCTCCCTCCCTCTCCCCCCCACCCCACCCTTAATATCCCCGTCAACGAAAGTGACAGTTTGCATTTGCTAGTAGTTAAATATTCCGCTGTTTTGATGAATTAATGAAGATGGATGTAACGATCGATGTGGAATGCCCTTTGCTTTCATGAGTGGGGGGAGGGGGGGGATGACAGAGACTTGGGGTTTGGAGGAGGGGGAGAGCAGTGATGGACAGAGTTGGGAGGGGGAGGCTGAAGTTTGGGGGAGGGGATTGAGGACTTTTGGTATGGGGTGGGGGAAGAGGTTGAGGACTTGTGGTGTGGGGTGGAGAGGGGGATTTAAGTCTTGGAGTGTGGAGGGGATTGAAGCTTACTGTTGGGAGGAGGAAATTGAGGACTTGAGGTTGTTGGGAAGTGGAGGTTGAGGACTTGAGGTTTGGGGGACTTTTTTTTTTCATGGAATGTCGAGGCTCGTATGAGAGCTAACACACAGAATGTACAACAAGGGGAGCAGGAGATAAGAGGGGTGGAGAAGGAAGGCAAAAACAGTGGGGAACAGAGACGTGAGGATGAAGTTGATTTGGGGTTTTTTGAGGGTGAGCGAGTTGAGGATTTGAAGTCACCTTTTACATTGTGTGGATGTTTTGCGGATCCCTGCAAGTAAAAATATAATAAAGAAGAAAGACCCGAAAATAAACATTTTTTTATAGCCCTTGAATATCATTAGCAAAATTAGTTTGTTAACAATTCATAAGAATGAAAGGTTGAATTGAGAGTGGAGAAAACCTCAAGTAAAATGAATCACCACTTCAGGGCGAGACCTCCGTTGGAGGAACTTGGGAGGTGTGGGATTATGGAATGTTTGGAAGTTTGCTGGGCGGATTTTCGCTTGAGCCCCACGGGAATGTAACACGAAGTGGTCCACTTTGCCGAATGGGGAGTCAGGTTTGGGGACCTGAGACCTTTCCCATCCGGGAACCTCCTCCGAGAGCACATCTTGAAAGCAGGGCAGTTTGGAGCGCAGTGAAGTACTCGACTTGGATTGGAGACCTCTGTGGAAGTCCAGGTGTTATCAGCTGAGGTGTGCCAGGATAGCTCATTTTGGGAACATGCTTTACCTTTGATTTTTTTTTTTTCCTGGTCATCAGATTTGCTTCCTTGTGGAGTTGAAATCCGAAGAAAGCTGCCGATCTGGTGCTGCGTCAACAGAGGACACCGCATCTCGGAGCACACTGCAGTCCTTCAAATGGCAATGCAAATCCGGGTGTCTGGTCTACATTTAAGGTGTGGATGGACGTTCAAGATCCCACTGTTTCTCTTAAAGAGAGTAGGTCATGATATTGTATCCCAGTACCCTGGGTAAATTCCCTGCTTAGTGATGAATAGGAGATTGGAAGTTGATTATAAATAATGGATATGGATGTTGTTAGATTGAATTGATGGGAAGTCCTCCACATACAAAATATGTCAATTTATACGAGTTGTGGATATGGCACAGGCATGATGGGCCAAAGGTCCTCTTCGTTTCCAAAAAGATTTGCAAGAAATTTGAGATTTTCCATTAAAATCCAAGACTGTACATCAGCTCAACTTTGCTTCTGTCTATTAATTATCATCTATTAGTCTCGAGATGTCAGGAAAGCTGTGATATGAAATCAAATCCATCAAAAACTACTACCTGGTGCAGTGTCAGGAGGGGATTTTTCGACCATTGTTGGTCGAAATTGGCACAGTGACCTCGTGATCCTGTATAGATGGTGAACCCCCGAAAGATCAGACCAGATAGACAATTTGAGTGGTCCTGATGAAACCCATACCACAAGCTCAATCAATATCATCTTGTACTTCACCGTGTTTTGTGGGTTTTTTTGCCACCAAACTCTTTTTGCTCTTCTTATACCCTCTGATGACTTCAAGAAAGGGGTGCATCACCTCTGCGTCCACACCGTCACAGTATTTGTCAGCGCTTTGATTTTGAGATTGCTCGGTGATGAAAAACATGAAACTGTTCATCTCATTAACCATGTAGCAGGATGAAAACGGGGCCATGATAAACAGGGTACATACCCAGTCAGTGATGAGGTGGAACGGACCAGCACACGTATAGTGAACGAGATGCTCCGCTAGCATGTGCTTATCGCCACCACCCAGACACCCTCCTCACAAACATCCATTTCCTTCCATATCACCTAGACAATAGGCTTCATCATCTGACTTTATTTAATTGTCGATATGGCATCCAAATTCCTGCTGATTTTCTGGAATAGTTCATTTATACCTGCTGTTGGCCATCACCTGATCACAGTGGAAAGCTGCACACATCAATTACTCCTTATTTAACCCTGTTGTTTGTTCTGTGCAGTAAAGTACACCTTACACGAGTATGAAGAACTGGCCAGATGTGTTTGTCTGCAGTGGACTGTGACCATTTGGTGCCAAGCAATGTTATTTTCATAAAGCAAAGGGAGATGCAAATACAATATATATATATATATATATATATATATATATATATATGGATGTTGCTTGAGAACCTGAAGATGGAGTGGGTGGAGAAGAGTTGCAGGAGTGATGTGTGACAGAAGGGTAGCTGCAAGAGTGAAG
Organism: Eptatretus atami; assembly: GCA_035128595.1. Classification (NCBI taxonomy): domain Eukaryota; kingdom Metazoa; phylum Chordata; class Myxini; order Myxiniformes; family Myxinidae; genus Eptatretus; species Eptatretus atami. The sequence continues at coordinate 89,668,466 of CM068959.1, forward strand.
GGGAAAGTATATAAAACAGTAGTGAGACCAGCTATGTTGTATGGTTTGGAGGCGGTGGCACTAACAAAAAGACAGGAAGCGGAGCTGGAGGTGGCAGAGTTAAAGATGCTGCGATTCTCGTTGGGAGTGACGAGGATGGACAGGATAAGGAATGAGTATATTAGAGGGACAGCGCAGGTAGGACGGTTTGGAGACAAAGTGAGAGAGGTGAGATTGAGATGGTTTGGACATGTGCACAGGAGGGAAGCGGAGTATATCGGGAGAAGGATGCTGAAGATGGAGCTGCCAGGCAGGAGGAGAAGAGGAAGGCCAAAGAAGAGGTTCATGGATGCGGTGAAGGCGGACATGCGGGTGGTTGGAGTGTCAATGGAAGATGTGGAGGATAGAGCGAAATGGAGACAGTTGATCTGCTGTGGCGACCCCTAACGGGAGCAGCCGAAAGAAGAAGAAGAAGATATATATATATACATACACATATATATACACATTTATATGTATGCATATATATACATATATATACATATTTATATATAATTTTTGCTTTGAGCCGCTCAAAACAATTGGGTACAAATAAATAATGAATGAAAGTGGTGCACTTGAACTTGAGAACTTCATTTGCTAACATCCATGCTGCGATCTAGATTATAAAAGGAGCTATGTGTGTTTGTGTGTGTGTGCGTGCATCCGTGTGTGTGCGTGCGTGTGTCTGTCCGGCCGTGTGCGTGCGTGTGTCCGCCCATGTGTGTGCATGCGTGTGTCCGTGTGAGTTCCACCCATTGGCTGGACAGTTCGCCTGACTCCACCCACAATTTATATACTATGGCCACCAATTTCAGAACCCTTTAGAATTACCTTTTCTCTCAAGCAGCACTTTCACTGCGGAGGTTCTGGAAGTTTAACTGTTATTTCGCACTATTTTCTCAAATTGAGAGTTGAACAGGCGACTGTGTCCTGGGTTTTTGTGACGTCGATGATAGATAGCATGATAGGGGAGCAGAAAACGTTGCATATTCCGCTGTTTCGACGTGGGAATGCCCGTTTCTTTTATGAGCGTGGGAGAGTGAGAGTAAAGATGGGACAACTTTGGAAGGGGTAGGGAGGATGTTGAGGACTTTTGGTGAGAGGAGGGATGGGGGTTTGAAGCTTGAGTGCTGGAAGGAGATCGAAGCCTCAGGGTTGGAGGAGAAGGGTGAGGATTTGGGGTTGGAGGGGGGGGGAGAGCAAAGAGGGACAGAGGCAGGAGTTAACTTGTCAGAATTGCATGTGTGAGCGGGGGGTGGGGATGGGCGGGCGGTGTGAGGGTGATGCAATCAGGGATGATGTGCTAGTGATCAGTTATTATTAATTATCGGCCTTCAATGAGGATCCTTGAGGAAAAAGTCAGAGAGAAGATCATTTGGTCCAACGTTTCTGTGCTGTTGTGCACTCCTGCTAATCCCAGGTGTCAAGCACGTCATGCCCACAATGCAGCAAACAACAATAAAACAATTTGAGGAAATGGAAGCAGAATACGAGGGAATAGGAGGGTGACCTTGGCAAATGTAGAGAGAAATTAATTGTTTGTTTGTTTTTTTTCTTACGTTTATTCATGTGAAAATATTTTTAAGAAAAGACTAGAGAGCTGAAAGAGGGTTGACAGGATGGCCTCGAGGTACACACACTCACCCCTAAGCTATCTAGCCTGGGTTTGAATCCTGACCCAGCTATAAACTTCCATCCCGGTGTTTCACAGGTGGGGTGATTCATCAATGTGTGTGCCGTCCCTCGGATGGACGTTAAACTGGGTGTTCTGTCTGCCAACATTCGTTGGTTGATATTAAAGATCCCACGGTGTGCTTTGTGAAGAGAAGGCGAGCTATCTCTGGCACCCTGAACAAATTACAAATTCCTGCCCTAACCAGTCCAATTTCAAGCCTGGCCAGCCAGTTCATGAAAGACTTGGACCAAGCTTCACCCAGCCAACCTCACAAGAATGTGGGAATCATTGTGGCTGTTACAGAAAAAGATGAGGGTGAGAGTATGGGGTGAAGATGAGGATGTGTGTCGTGGGGTGAAGATGAGGATGTGTGTCGTGGGGTGAAGATGAGGGTAAGTGTCGTGGGGTGAAGATGAGGGTAAGTGTCGTGGGGTGAAGATGAGGATGTGTGTCGTGGGGTGAAAATGAGGGTAAGTGTCGTGGGGTGAAGATGAGGGTAAGTGTTGTGGGGTGAAGATGAGGGTGTGTGTCGTGGGGTGAAGATGAGGGTAAGTGTTGTGGGGTGAAGATGAGGGTAAGTGTTGTGGGGTGAAGATGAGGGTAAGTGTTGTGGGATGGAGGTGGGAGTGAGGGTAAATTTTCCTATAGCCGTCTCTTATCTCCTTCAGAGGAGCTCTCTGTATTACTGCAGCAATAACCCGACAGCAAACTTTCCAACACAATCACAATATTCAACATTATTTATTAATGTGAATTTTTCAGTTTCACCTCAAATCAAGATTTCTCCACTGCACTCACTGTACAAGCGATTATTTCCCTCGCCAGAGGAGAGGATATTACATTTAGGTCTGTTTGTTAGTTTGTACCAACAGAACGTGAGTGGGTGCATTAATTACATTCGACCTCAATACACTTTTCGACCCCTTAAGACCCTTTAGAACCCCAAACCTTTTAAGACCCCTAAGATCCTTAAGGATCCTAATACCCTTAGTACCCCTTTCTACCCGTTTGGACCCCTAACACCCACAAGAACACGAAGACTACACCCTTTAGAACCTTTAGACTCCGAAGACCCTTTAGATCTTGTTAGACCCTTAAGAAACCTATATATCCATTTACATCCTTTATAACCCTTATACCCCAAAAGAGTAAAAGCGTTGAAATCTGCAAATGGCAAGTCGACCAAATACCAGTAAGTGTATGTATTAAAGTGGATCAAATGTACTTCAAATGTTCAATAAATAAATTCT
>CM068959.1:89674023-89692132 GCA_035128595.1 Eptatretus atami
ACCCGTCCCTCTGTGAATTCACCCGTTTACATGACACTTGTGGGGCTTTGTCATCGTGTTTCGGTATTTCCTCAAATATACACATATACACATGTACACATACACACATATACACTCAAATGCAAAATGTATTCTGACATTGGGAGAACGAGAGGCGATTGAGCGTTTGAACGAAGAGGGTGCCCATGAAGGGAGCACATTGTACTCCCACCTGTGGCATGGTAGCAGGTAGCGAAGTGTGCGAAGCAGTTGGAGCGATGACCAACGGGTTATTTCACTGTTATAACATGTCAGCGTTCTACTCGTGATCTCAACGTCTGATAGTTGAGGAATGATAATGCGCACGACAGTGGCATCAACGACGGTGTCCCGACATTCTCTGGTGGCCCTTCTGGCATGAAAGACCTCTTTGTAAAGCTCTGATGCTGTCCGTCTGTAAGGGCATGTTCATGAGGAACCAAGATGAACGACTCAGTTTACACGGACTATCTTGAGCAAGTGAAATATCCAGCAAGATCATGTAACCAAAGTTATTGACTCAGATTCGTAGCATTAAGGATTAAATGATTTTTTTATTTTATTTTTTTTAAACCCAAAATTCCATTTTCTGATTTATTCCAGCAACTTCCCACCGTTTCTTGTCCAAGTCAAGATCAACAACAGATCCCAACCGAAGGATCAACAGATAATTGTCAATGGCACACTTCTTCAAACATGTCTCTGCAACTTGTACCGAGATGATGGGGGATGGGTGTGGGTGCGAGGGGGGGCTAAAGTTGATACTCAACCAAAGGACCTGCAGGGGCCACTTGAAGAGCTCACATGCACCGATGATCCCGTGGAGCTTTGTGATGCAGAAACCATGCTGAGAATGACTAAGCACTTTAAACTAAGTTCTGCTTGTTCAACGGATATGCTTTCCTGCTCAAAAGAATCATGGCTCACCGACTGTGTGACCTCTGGTGCTTCTTGGGGGAGGGGAGGAACGGTCATCTCTATAATGTTTTTTTCATAATCGATGAACCGTTCCGATATCTCTAAAATGACAGACTAGATAGGTTTTTGAAAATTGGCGACTTTCACAACTTTCGTGACCTCTTGACCCTGACCTCGAACGGGAAAAATATGTCGTTGGGTATCACTCATCGGACCTCTACCCAATACCAAAATTTCATCGAGATCGCGAAGTAAAAAGTTTTCTTTGTACCGGGAGGTGTTTTTTGACCATCTTCCGGTTTACGTTGGCGGCCAAACGGACGGAAATTCAAAATCTGTCGGTTAGATACAAGATAATTATTTTTTACTATCATACTCAAATAAATTGCCGAATAATCTTTGTAGAAATAGCAGACTAGATTAGGGTTTTGGAAAATGGCGATTATAACTTACGTGACCTCGTGACCTCGTCCCTGACCTTGAACCGGACAAAATTATATCGTTGTGCAACACTCATCGACCTCTACCCACATACTAAGTTGTTCATCAAGATCGGAAGAAAAATTTGTTGACGGACGGACGTACAGACGGACGTACGGACGACGGACGGCGGACGGACATTTTGGTCCGGCTTTTTTTAGGTCATTTCTCGGTAGAGATGCCTAAAAATATGAGATTTTGAGAGGTTTGAAAAGCCATCAGCAGTGTAGTTGATGAGGGATGTGCATATATATATAGCAGCGAGTTCCACAGTTGAGGAGGATATCTGAAGAATGTTCCATCCTTAAAAGTCTTATCCATGTGAACTTGCAGGAGATGTCACTTGTTTGGACTGTTAACTTCTTTGGATGTTGTAAGTTGTGATTCTGGTTAAGAATAAGCCTGGTGTTGGCTTAACGGTTAAGTTGGATGCTTAAGATCGTTAGGTCCTGAGTTTTGAGCCCCTGTCGACCATTAATTAACATGAGGTTGGGGTTTGGGACTCAGCCTATATCCTTCTGAGGGTTGGCAAAATGAGCACCAGTGTATGGTAATAGAGTGCACTCCATCATCGACATAGCCACGCAACCCATTAAGTGGAGGGAACCATAAGCCACAGCGCCACCCGGTAGTTAGTCGGTTAAGAAATAGAGTCGGGAACAATGTATTATGTACGAACTTTAAATCATCATGGCACCTGCTTTACCCAGAGTGTTTTGTTACTGCTGAAGCAGTTTTCTTCGCTCGGCTGCTAGGGGTTACAATCCTGGATGGGTCGCCACTGCGACGCCATGATACTGACTGAGTATGTTGGAATTTTTTATTTGTTTTCAAGGTGCCGGCGATAGTCTCGTCCTACTCTCCGTGAAGGTCACCGGGGATTTTTAATGTCCATCCAACTTAATGCTGGCAGATTGGGACACCAGACGTTAAAGGGTATCACAATATTTTAAATAGAAATGTTGGTTGAGGATTGGAGTGATGGTTCACAAGTTTATGTCACAAAGTTATTAAGTTTCAGAAGGCAGACAGGCAAGCATATGCTAACAGTGAATTCATTTGTCCAAGTGAGTGTTATAGACATGGAACTTTCAGTGGTTCCCTCAGCAAAGATATTGGAATGGAATGCAGGAGAGGAGTTGTTTTTCTTTTGAGTTACCGATGAATTGGCTGGCATGGCATTCTTGACTGAGAGGTAAGAAATTGATTCAAACAGAAGGGAAGTATGAGAGAAGGTGGGGAAAAAAACAAAGGTGTAACTCAAGATCTGACTAACGAGACGATGTTTTGGTTTCAAACTTAAGAATCTTTTCAACAGTACGGGGCAGATATCATGTACGTGCCTTTTGAGCTACCAGTCTTGTGTTTGATTTTCGACCACACTCTAAAGTGTCAAACTTGTTGTATTACAGGCAAGCAATTCAACATCAGAGTGTGTGCCCGTCACTCAGATGCACATTAAAGCTTCATCCATTTTGGCAAGTGGGCCAAATGCCTCGTTCTGGTCAAATTTCCCTGTTTATTCCTTGTAAGCTGGGTGTCCCTTCTGGCGTGTTGTGACTTTAATTGATAACACAATTCCTTTCAACGAAGAGAAGGCGAGTCATACTGGCACTGTGTCCTAGTTATTGGGCCATATGCTCTGGGAACAGCCACGCCCCTGGGTTAATGATGCAACAGCAGGCAAGTTCAAAATGGAATACGATTATATATTGCATTCACTAATGATGACTGTGATTCATACCTTATCCTGAACAGCAGGCAGTGAAAAATTGCTGGCTCTAGAGATGGAGAAAAAGTCAGTGGAAAATAAATTTAGCCCTAGTTTTGAGTTTGTCCGGACAGAGGAAAAACACATTTTGGTGTTGAGAGTTGTATTCATTGAAGGAAGGAAATATAACACCTTTACTTTTGGCAAGTTATGTTAATATTATGCCAAAGAGCATTGGTGGGACGAGAGGACTGTGGTTTCCATCCATTAAAATATCACCAATTGTCTATTTGAAATAACCCTCCTTCGGTGGCGGATTTGTTCCAAGCAGGTCACGCTTCTTTGAGACATCCCCTGTTATTTGGGTGGGTGTATAGGCATGAGTGCTGCCTCGATTCGCTCCCAAAATAAAATAAACACGGGTTTCACAATATATGAAATAAAAACATCCGTACGCTTATGTGCATATTAAATTATTGGTTATTTTCGCTCGGAAATTCCAAATTGCACACGCCTCCCTCGAACCCAGAGGAACAAAATCCACGATTGGCGAAAAAAACACCCCAATCAAAACTGCATAGAATCAAACGAAACTTGCCAAGCACCATTTCCTGGTGGCCTTCATTAATCCTTCAAATGTTTTCAGCTTCCTCGCCGGTCAAATACCTCTCAGGGATAGAAGATACATATTGACAAACAAGGTTACTTTCCCTCCATTGCATAAAGATAGGCAAACCAGGCAGTTCCAAAAACAGAGTGAAAACAAGCTCAAATGAGCTAGATCCTCGTCCTCTTAATGATGACGTCATAAAACGAATATGCGGCATTGTGATGTATCAGGTTACGATAAATAATTATTGTGCTAATGCCTCGGGCTTGATCCCTGCAACAAAAATCACACTAGCTTGCCTCGTTTCGGAGATAATGGTTATGAGGCGATTTCCATTAGCGGCGATATTGATGACGTCAAACTTTGTTTTTTAGGAAGAATTTCCAAAATCGGAGAATGGTTTACTGCCTGCGCGTAGGGCTTTCTGGCATACACATGGCAAGTTTCACGAAAGATCCGATAAAACTCTGGGTGTGTAAACAAAAAATGTCAAAAAATAGGAATGACTGTCATAAAAATTGATAATCGTCATAAGTGATGTATTCATTATGTGCGGTTAATTTCATCTCTGCTAATGCCCCGTTCGTTCCCGCAACAGAAATTTCAAAAAGGTTGGCCTAGTTTTCAGAGATGATTTTTTATGGCGATTCCATTATGCGGAGATATTTTGACATGATAACTTTTTTTCTTAGGAGAATTTTCAAAAATTCGGAGATGGTTTATGGTACTGCGCAGAGGTATTTTTACATAATATATGCCAAGTTTCAGGAATTTTCGGATGAAAACTGTAGGCTTTGAAACAAAAAAGTCCACAAGAAGAAGATGAAGAACAACAACGTGAGTAAGACTTAGAGAATCCCCTCCACGAGGATCTAAAATTATTTTGTTTGTTCGATTTTCCAAGGAACCTGCACACATGGGAGCGGCTATCAAGTCCTATCAGCCTTCACAAATGCTTATCAGGCTGGTTGTTTGGTCCATCCTGAATCTTTTTAAATGCTGAGTTGTCAAGCAATGGTAAGCGGCAGCTTTACAGTTTTTTAAGTCATTTGGTATGACTGCGGCAAGGATTTTCAAAACTACTGACCGTCCCAGACTGAGAGTGGATGCCCTCACTCTTACAACCTCAGCCTCGAGCCTGGTCAACAATGACGGCCCGCACGGCCAATAAAACCCACTACCTTGGCGATAGTAGCACCACGCTCCAACCAAATGAAGCTAACCAGTCATATTATCAGGCATACCATTTAATAGGAGTGTTCAGGTTCTCGATGGTGTGGTTAATCTCAAGATACATAACCAGACTAAATAGTTACTATTTGAAACCGCATGATTCCCAGACTAGCTCCAGTGAAAAGGCCCGAAAATGCGCACACCTTGTCAATATTATTCGAAGTTGGCAACTTGGTGAAACAAACTTGGTACAAATTAACTTTCTCAATGTTATGGATTAGAAAGGTCAATCAGCAAGTCTGTGAACAAAAGTTAACTACATGCATTGAAGTGTGAAGCAATAGGTGATACCAAGACATGAATAGATTGTGATTGTGCCCGTGTACTCTCAGCAATTCAGTAACAACACTCATTGATAGAATGACTTGTACAAGTACTTCAAATGGAAAGGACAGTTCTCAACCTCCCAAGATATAATCCTCCGGTCCATACTTTCATTTCCTTCCAGTAAGCCACTCCAGGTGTCTCACTAGATTCCAATGGCAAAGTCAAGGAAAACCTGTTGGAATGAACTTCCACCGAAGATGTGTGTGAGTGACAACACGGTACACCTATGATACCTTGCAACTCCACCACAAGACCATCTTTAGCAACTGAAATTTGGCCAGGACTTAAAACTCAGCTGGATGAGAAACATTCGAGAAATGTATCCAAACAGCAAAGCTCTGATTACGGAATGTCGGAGTGAATTACAAGGTAGCATATTGCTTCAATATATGGAAAAATCAAGCAAAGTTTCAGCATTTTTTTTAAGTGTTACAAATGATTTTGTTGCTCTCCCGTGTGTAATCACAGGACTACACCGTTTAAATGTGGCGGTGCCATCAAACACGCCCTGCTTCCAACGGCAACCAAAATGGACGGATTCATGATCAGGGAGCTGGTGGATTGGTGGAAAACAGGCCTTACACTCATTTCAGTGAAGGCAAACTTGATCTACAGGATGGACCTGATGTTAGACCTCATGGTAGATAACGTTGTGTAATAGTATAACTACATACAGGAACAATCTTTTATCACAAGTAATAAATATTTTATATCTCCTATGCTCGTCAATATGCCAGAGATTGTCACTCGGATGGTGTTGCTTGCTGATGGACAAGTGTTTTCTGCATCTGGTATCAGCGCATTTTTACATAAGCTATATCCACAACGTATGTTATTTACACTTGCTTGCGATGCCACGCATCGTGTTTCAGCAGCTTGTGGCCGCCAATTTCAATGAAACCTTCGTGGCCTACTCCAAGTTTGAACACCGACTGTTTCGTACTTTTATGTTTGTTCTCTGAGTTTAACTTGAGATGAGAGGTGGGGGTAAAATTTTTTACAACAAATTAAGTATATATAAATTACCAGCACGTTTTCAGCACTCTCACTGTGCTGCACATTGGAACATCCCAGTTAGACAGAGGCAATATTAATGTGGAGAAGGCTGTCTGCTGTCGATGACCCCTCTTTTGAATTTTTACAGACATGCCATCACATCAAATTGTGATGTCCCCCACAGTAACACAATATTAATTGCGCAATACAACAATGAACTGGGACACAAAGAGAAGGCCATTTTGAACCATCATGCTTGCACTACACAACACACATTCTTATCAGATTTAACTAGGGTATTGCTTGATTTCATGGGGAGGGGGATCGTGGGTGGTGTGAGGAGGATTGGAGGAGAGAGAACAATGGGGTTCAGCAAAAGGGACATCAACAGGGTGTTTCTTTTATTTTTGTTATTTTGAGGGAATGAAAAGCATTTTGCTGGGCAAAGGAATGAGTCAATCGACCAGGTCATATTGTCTTTTTTAATGAGACCTCCAACGGACATCACAATCGCTAATATGTTTACAATGTTCCATCGATATACTTCGCCAACAACTGGTTCCTGCCAATGTCGACCTAATAGCCTCGAGAACCTCGAATGCTTTATGTTACAATTCAGTCCAGTTAAAAACCTATCTCCTGTTTCGACTTGCTACTAACTTCCTTTCTAGTCGCGAACCATTCATGCATTCGACAACTGAATGCATAACCTCTGTCTGCACTTATCCTGGATGCTAATTTTCTCACTTTTCTTTACTCTAAGCTTTAGCTGCCTTTTATCCTTCTGCGTCTGTCCATCTAACAGAAAAGCTTCTGCAATTCTTCATTATTCTGAAAACATTCTCTATGAGTTCCCTTCATAACACCTTGTTTTCTACGTATATAAATACCCCGTCTCCTTCAGCCGCCCTTGTAGCTTAGGTCTAGCGAGCTTCTAAAAACCAATGTAGTTCAGTCTGTACGTCTGAACCCTATTGGCAGGGTACGCATTTCCGACAATTTAATATATTTATATTTATATTGAATGACTAAAATTATGAACCTACCAAAAGTTGTAGGTGGCCCTTTGACAGAAAATCTTTGATGCTGTTGTGGCATGAGAGCCAATGTCCTCTGGAGATAGTTCTATCACAGATATCTGTAGGCTGGCAAGAAATTATTGATCATCACTGATTATAGGACCTAGTGGCATAACTTCTTTCGCCTACAACTCACTGTTATAGTGGTACGCACATATACTCTGCGTACTTCTTGATAGTCTTTCTTCATCCATATATGCAGCACTAAGGCTGCGGGACAGCATCAATTGGCTGAGGGTGCGGACTACTTCTGGATTGTCCCTCACTGACTCACGGAGGAGGTATCATCAATTTAATCAGCTCAAAGTCCTCCCTTGTTGTATTTTGAACCTGAACCCTAATTGTTATTCTGTGGGATTAGAGGGCAATGTTTATGCTCCCCTCATGACATGTACTTCATCATCCCACATGACATTAGTGCTACATCCTTGTGAATAATCATTCTCAAACTCATGGAACTTTCACTGTAATTTCTACTTTTTATATGCCTTTTGGGTGAGTGCTATATGGTTTGGTAAACATTATCGCTCTTATTGCTTCTCTCCATTTTCCTTCCTGTTTTCCTGCTATTTATTTTAAGATTTTTTCCCCTTCTTATGAAGTTGCTGAATTATGCCATTGGTACAGCAAGCTGGTCGGTTGTTTTGTTTTTCATTTGATTCTCCAATCTGTTTTCTTAATATGGTATTTTTGCAACACACCATTAAAAAAAAGTTCTTCCTTTTCCAGCACAGATATCCTATCACTGAATTCTACTAATCCTTTTGAGAACTCATTCAATCATCCATCAGGACCATACTCCGCCTTGCAGAGCGTTTGGTGCTGCGTAAGATCAGTCTCCTTGACTATTGTGATACAATCCTGGACGGGTCGCCATTCCAACAGGGAATACCAGCAAGCTTGGTACTCATTTGCCGACCTCAAAAGGTCAGCAGGCAGAGTCAGCCCCACCTGGTAATTATTCAACAGCCAGTGGGATTTGAAACTCAGGCATCCTAGATCCCAAGCCCACCAACCATAACCATTTAAGCTAACACCAGGAATAACTCATCAATTGAAGCTTTCTCATATCAATCATCTATTTATTTTTCAAGCATTTCACGACATATGTGCCAACCAAATTCATCGTATCGTTCTGGAAGTTGAACATCTTACCAACCCGTCAACAGGAACAGTCAATATGGTTTGATGTCCACGTCCTGCTTAGATTGGTGTGTTGTGTGTTCAGAAACTGCAATGTACGAGTAGATAGAACTTGAATAAAGAACATCTTACAAAAAACAACAACTAACCTGAAGAGAGAATTCTGAGTTTGCAAAGCCCCTCACCAGGACTGTGTTTTCTGTGTAGTTTTGTTGTGTGATGTTTTGTGTGCTGGTGCGTTTTAGGTGTGGTATATACAACGATGCATTGACGACGTAAGGTTGATCGTTCAATAATGTGACAACAGACTTTTGGTTTCATGTATGGGATTAACTTGCAATCGTATGTTTTTATTGACCTAGTCACGTTCCATAACTTTCTCGATGTAATGCATGTTCAATAGTCTGCTACTTTACAGATGCACTAACGTTCTTAATACACGTACTCACATTCTTAATAGTACATATTAATTTTAAGAACAGTACTTCTAATTAATTTTCAACCCTTTTCGCCTCTTGTGAGCTATTTTCCCTTTTCAGCACCACTGGGATAGTTTTGTCTCATCCTTGGGAAGGAGTCCAAACACATTTCTGATTTTAAAAACCACAAACATTCTGTCCGTGCACATGGGTTAGTCAATTCACTAATGAGGGGTGTTTTGTTGATTGTACAATAAATGTAGTTGGTTTGCCAAACATATCAATATGTATCAACATGAGGAATTACACATATCTTCATTTTTGTGATTATTGGTGCTTTGATACATTAAACGTGGTTATTATTCCACTTGCTTTCTCGACTAATTACTAACCTCAGCCCTAATCTTATAATAGTTCTGTCTCGTTAAGAATCAGGGAAAACATTTTTTTAATGATTCATTATATGTTGACGGTGCTTTCTTTCTTGAGATGGGGCATTTCTTTGCGCGTTGTCACCACTCACAAGTTGATATGTTTTGTCAGCAAAGTGAGACTGCGGGCCCCGTCTCGAAAGATATGTGAACCCGTTCAGTCATGTGGGGGCCCATGTCATTGGGGGTCCCATACAATTGTTAGGTTGCATGGCCTCACGCAGACTCTGCTCGGAGCCTACGTTGAGGTCGGGGGGCCCTGGGCACGGGTCCTGCATGCTCGTTGCGTTAATCCGCCACTGCCAATAGCCAACAATGCGCGGGTTTCACGAATAGTGCTGAGAAGAAGGAATTCAAACTAGAGATCATGGAACACATTACCCCACACAGTCTGAGAAAAATAGACATGGAAAGGGTCTGGACATGGAAGGCCAGTGGCAAATTTAATTGTTGAGATGGCATAAAACGATGTAATATTTTGTCCAACTATGCTAAACGGAAGGTTTTTGAAAGTGCCCAAAGGCAATTGTGTTCTACAGTGTCAAGTTATAATTCAATTGAATGAAAAAAAAATTCCCCCCCAAAACCATTGAATTGAAGTTTACTGCCGTTTGATGGCGCCATCTTTTACACGACCTTATTTAATACGCTAAATTATTTATTTGCGCCTGTTGTTTGTGTCCTTTATGATGTCCCTAAAGACAGTATATTTCTTGTTTGGAAAGATTTTACATTTTTGTTGAAACTGCTAGACGGCAGACAGAGTAAAAAAAAAAACTACCTCATTCTCTCTGTGCATGCGTGATCTCATGAGATTCCATACAAATTTACCGCATTCAAGCAAAGTACTGCTAAACTACAGCTTCGGATTCCTGACTTCATGTTCCAATTCAGTTCAAAATAAAACATTCAATGCGAAATGAAAGTGTTTGTCGATCATAAATGTTTGTAGACAGCCCAAAGTGACCCATTTGCTTAACCCGCAGTAAACTTGTATCAATGAGATGTTCACAAAAAGTCACAACTTTGAGGCAATTAACAGGCTCCGTCACGTGTTGGGAATGAGCACATATTCACAGATACGCCACATCCATTCACACCCAGAGATGCATGCAGACCTATTGCCCCACAGTTGTGCTTTGTGAGTGGCATCCAGAACTCTGAGTGCTCCTTGCGGAGGGAGCACTCTGCCGACCGTGTGTCGTGCCCCCTCTCATTGTGATGCCCAATGCTGCTCTGACCCGGCCAGTCACTGGAGATCATGATAGAGCAGTCACAGTTTGAGTCACTGGAGATTGCAGTCACAACAAAGAATGCAGAGGCTCAGAAGATTTCAGAGGGGGACAATGCTCTTAGTTTGAGTTGCTATTATTTGTATATCTGATCCTCATTCGCAAATCTTTTTAAAGCTTGGCAGGGCCGACAAGGTAGTCGGCTTTCAGCACAGTTTGACCTCGGTGACTTAATCTCACCATTAAACCCTTCGTTTTAATCTTTTGGAGAACATCTGGCCTCAATTGGATTACCGTCAAGGCACAAGTCCAAAAGCCACAGCTTCAGCTGTCTGAGCACAAGTACTTGAAAAGGAAGCAAATTAGCACCTCTCATCATGTGCAAGTCCATACTTGTACTTTCCACTGACTTCTGACAAGTTACATTATTTTAACAAAGTCCATTCTGCTGGTTGTAAGAATGGAATGATCACGGATCACAAGGGCAAGTGTTCAAACGAGCATACCATGGGTACTGCACCTATTCTCCATCTTCGTAACAATACCCCTACAAAGGGACGGCATGCTCCAAGGTGGCATTTCCCCTGGTGGTGCTTCAGCACAGTAGTTTCATTGTGCGACCCAGTCACCTGGAAGAGACGGCTCAATGGCGAGCACACAACAAACAAAAACTATCCTGCTGCCCCAACAACCAATTATTTACGTGGAAATAACAACCCCATCTTTCTCTTTGTAGGCTTCATGATTGGCTGTAAAAAGCACATGATTTTTCACCCCCAGTAACAATAATTTTGGTAAAGTCCCCAAATTTTAATTTGGTCCTTCGAGGAATTGTTACTGTAATGAAGATGTAAAGTGAAAAAATTCAATAATATCGGATCCTTCCCTCAGAGCTTTCAAGACAGGCTGTTAGACACCATCTCAGATCATCCCCATCCACAACCCTGATCTTTCCACCCCCATTAACCCTCTCCAAGCCACTTCTTTCCAAGGTTCCAGTATTCCTTCCTGAGAGTTTGCAGCTATATCCAGTCTGTTAACCCCATGTGGTCTATGTTAGGCCTGATCTTTCCCCCACACCCTTATTTCTCCAAGTCTCCTCTATTTTCCCTCAACCCTTCTGTTGGGTGTGTCCCCCCTCCTACTCTACTGTTCCTTTTGCTCTGTTTTTTTATCCCTGTGATCCTAAATCCCCACCCCTGAGGCATTAACCAAGGGTCAAATCCAAAAGAATTGTGTTACATATTTCATGGCGTCTCCCAATGTTGATTGCAGACACAAAATTTATTTTAAATGTTTCAAAATGTCCGTAATTGCATTTTCCAATATTTGACCTTTTGACCCTGGGGGGGGGGGCGCAAACTACACTGCTGTTGCACCTTCGTACCATGTGTTTTTTTTCAAAAAGCGTGGGATAATAATCATACTATAATATAGCATGTATAATATAGCATGTAATAATATAATATGCATGTATATATAATATAGCATGTATAAACATACATGGAGTATGTACGTATGTCTGTTGCTGGAACTCCAGGGATTGCATTTTCCAAAATTTAAATTGGGAACATGACATTTTTGGGGGAACTGAAAACTAGAATTAATTGTAAAAGATAAGTATGTGTGCAAAGGATCATTTCATATGGAAGCAGAACATGGTTATAGAGCTGGAAGAGAATATTTATGGTATTTACGGGGGCTTCCTGTTTTTGCTGCCCGTCAGAGACAGACACTTGAGATCGTAGTATAATTCATAAAAATAAAACAATAAAGTTGTTCAAATATTGATTAACGGTTTCGATTCTAGTGCATGTGTAATACATGTTGAGAGTTATGCTTTGGGTTGGTGTCAAACTTACATCGATCTTGATCTTCAGATGACTTGCTTTCTGTGTTAAATCAACTCAAGTGATTCTGCAACATGGATAGCACATACACTCCTGGTCACAGAGCAAGGTTAGAAATAAAACATGTGGGGCATTCAGAAAGTTCTCACAATAGTCCAAGACACACTAAATTAAAATAATGAGCCGTAATCATCACCATCAGTACTACTACTACTACTACTACCTTTTTGGGATTGGTCTTATAATGTTTTTGGCCCAATCTTTTAAAAACAAACTGCCAGGCCTGATGTTTAACAAAAGTGACAGGATTTTGTAACTTGTTCACGGCGTGCGCGCAATAGCTCGCAATTGACATCGTGGATCTTTAACACCCACCAACTAATGCCGGCAGACATGATGCCGAGTTCAGCGTCCATCTGAGGGATGGCACATGTATTGATGAATCACCATGCCTGTGAAACACCAAGATGGTAGTTTATAGCTGGTTCAGAATTCAAACCAAAGCTAGCGAGCTTAAGATGAGATGAGCATACCTCGAGACCATCCTGCTACACAAGGCATTCTCGTACATAAAACAAATTTTCAAAAAATACGCTGGTGTGTCTTGGATTATTGCGAGCTTCCTACTGGTGGACCATTTTGAAACATTCTACATAATCAATCGGGGTCCTTAAGGAGTATTAATTTCAAGATTATCACAATAACTTTAGGAACGCCCTCTGTTTAAACCGTTAAAAACCTTTAAACCTTGTATTCATTAAAATTCATAACTTTTATCAATACTGTACCTTTTTGTAACACTAACAATGTGTCATGTGACATTCTCAAAGGTTTGATTGAGGACTGCCTTGAAAACTACAAGGTGTGTCGCATAAAAAGTTACACCATTTTAAATGTTTATAACGTTAAAGAAAGGCAACTCAAAGAGGTTCTGATTGTAATCTTCTTTGGTCCAGGTTGGTTAATTGATTGAAAACATCTCAGCAAGGTGAAGAACAGGTGAACTAGTGTTCATTGTGGAATAATATCATTGGAGGCATTCTACAGTTGTCGTTTTTCAGAAGTTTTTAGAACCATATTTGCTGATTACAAAACTTTTGAATTGCTCTACTAATTTACTTCAATTTCATAATCATTTGAATAATAACAAGAAAGTTAAGCATTTAAACCGTGTTATTATTTATGGGACACGATTACAAAATTGTCCCTATAATGGCTTGCCGGTCCATGGTCTGTATTTCACCTTTAGGAAAAGGCCTTGAAACACTTTTCTGATGCTCGAGCCTTCGTAATTATTTTTTGTCTATGCAAGCAAAATATTTTTATCCATCATGTATTTGTAATTACCTCCAACACATAATTCACCCCAGTTTTGTCTGTCTGTGAGCAGGATATATCAAAAAGTTGTGGGCATACTTGAACAAAATTTGGTGAACAGGTTGAGGATGTGACAAAAGACAAAATGATTCAACTTTGATGAAGATCCAGAGCCGGATCCAATAATTTTGAAGCGATTCATCACCATTGAGTGACAGGGCTAAAAACGATATATAGCATGATATCTCAAAACGTTCGGACAGATTTGGACGAAACTTGGTGGATGAATTAGGTAGGTGACAAGAACAAACGATTAAATTTTTGAGGTCCGGATCCAGATTCGGCCTTCCGTGGGATACAAAATGTAAACTGCTCAGCCTGGCGAAGACATGCGGTCTACCGAGTGCCATTCTAGTTTGTAATGTAAACACAAATAACGTTCAGAGAATCTCTTAGAAGCAAAAGCGAAAACGACCATCCAATTTAAAGATAAACGTAAGCGATTATAAAAACTTATTTTTATAATGACAAATGAAAAACTTAAAATCAAAATTAAATAGGTGAGTTAAACTTACAATAACTCCACAAATTATTTGCTTAATATGCAATACCGTTCAGTGTTTGGATAAAACCGTTTGTCAAATGCATGTAATCATCAACCGGGTTTCACAGAGTCATTACATCGAGTAGATGAGCAAAGCTTTGTTAATTGGTATGACGTAATCAGTGCAGATTGTTTGTTAGTGATGAATTCAACTGTGTGCGAAGCATGTCATGTGTTGTGTAAACAAACACTTGGTAGATATATCTTTTTGCAGCTCAATCTGGAGCAATCTCAAAATGCTGAATGAAAGAGAAGTGTGGAAATGTGGTTTAATATAAGAGTTCAACTCGAATATTAAAAATAAACTCAAAATTGGAATTCGCAAGTAATGATTCCAAAGTGCGTCATAGGGAAGGAACGTGCAAATCAATTAGTGATTTGTGGACAAAGATAACACGGAAGACCATGTTTGTGTTTTACTGCTTAATCCTATGACGTGATGCAAATGACGATGACATTGTTCTGAATCTGTAAACAGACAAACATGAAATGTAATAAAGTTTGAAAACTGACGAACACTATTGCACTGTTGCTATGCACACAGCAAAACCAATCCTCTTAAGTAGTAAAACTGTTTAACACTTGTGATCCTTATCAAAATCAAATATAAACAAAGTTTATAAATAAGTCAGGCTTTATTAGTAAAAGGCAATAGTTCACAGGTATCTTCTTTAACTGAAGTTGTACTAGAAGTCATTCTCACACCACCATGCGATTGAGAAAAAGGGTCCTTCATTTCGTGTGAGTCTTCAATAGATTTGTGTGTGTTATCGGTTGATTCATGGGAGTCAAAGGACTGTCCAAACTGGATCACAATGGCAGTGATAGCGAGAAAAGCAAGAACCTGCATGATGTCGAACACAAATGACATCCCGCCCATCACGAACATCCAGAAGAACGTATTCCATTAATCACAACATCCAGCAGAAACTTCAATCAATCAATATTATTCAGCAGAACATATAAATGAATCACGAACATCCAACAAAACAGAACATATCAAGTAATAACAAACATCCAGCAAAACAGACATATCAAGTAATAACAAACATCCAACGAAACAGAACATATCAAGTAATCAACGAACATCCAACAAAACAGAACATATCAAGTAATCACGAACATCCAGCACACAGAACATATCAAGAAATCACTCACATTCAACAAAACGGAAACTATCAAGGAATCACTAACATCCAACAAAACAGAACATATCAAGGAATCACTGACATGCCAAACAAACAGACATATCAAATAATCACTGACATTCCAACAAAAACGACATATATATTAATACTGAAGGACCAATTTTGTGCTCCTCCTTGCGGTCGCATCACGTTTTTCTCGATACTGTGACCTGGACTGAAGAAACTTCGTACCTGTAAGAGTGCATCGCACATAGTGGCAATAGTCAACTTCAACTCTGAAGCAGAATAAACACTTTTCGTTGAGACGGGGGCGAGGAGTGAAGAGGCGGGGCGGGGGATGAAGAGACGGGGGCGAGGAGTGAAGAGGCGGGGCGAGGAGTGAAGAGGCGGGGGCGGGGATGAAGAGACGGGAGCAGGGAGTGAAGAAGCGGGGAGCAAGGTAAGCAAATTTTTTTGGGGGGTAAGCAATTGAAAGGGAGACTGGGGGAAATGGGCGGGGGATGAGTGGGCGGGGGCTGGGGTGAATTAGGCGGGGTTGAGTGTGAGGGGGTGACAGGGGGGCGGGGCAAGTGGGCAGAGAATCAAGAGACGGGGGGCGGGAGTGAAGAGGCAGGGGCGGGGCGGGTAATTCAATTTTTGGGCGGGGTAAGCAATTGAAGGCGGGGGGTGGGAGGCGGGGGGAATGGGCAGGGCGGGGATGAGTAGGGCGGGGCTAGCACGGCCTGTCCAGTCCATGTCCCTCGAGTGGTTGAGCTGGTGGGTGGTGAATGAACGGAATCCGTCTGTGACGGGGTTTCGGCTAGTATCAAGTAATCACGAACATCCAACAAAACAGAACATATCAATTAATCACAAACATCCAACAAAACAGAACATATCAATGAATCACTGACATGCCAACAAAACAGAAATATCAAGGAATCACTGACATCCAACAAAACAGAAATCAAAATCCTGACATCAACAAAACAGAACATATCAATAATCACGAACATCCAACAAAACAGAACATATCAATTAATCACTAACATCCAACAAACAGAACATATCAAGGAATCACTGACATGCCAACAAAACAGAAAATATCAAGGAATCACTGACATGCCAACAAAACAGAACATATTCAAGTAATCACGAACATCCAACAAAACAGAACATATCAAGAAAACACTAACATTCAGCACACAGAACATATCAAGTAATCACTCACATTCAACAAAACAGAACATATCAAGTAATCACTAACATTCAGCACACAGACATATCAAGTAATCAAGAACATCCAACAAAACAGAACATATCAATTAATCACAAACATCCAACAAAACAGAACATATCAAGTAATCACTAACATCCAACAAAACGGAACATATCAATTAATCACAAACATCCAACAACAGAACATATCAAGTAATCACAAACATCCAACAAAACAGTACATATCAATTAATGAACTAACATCCAACAAACAGAACATATCAATTAATCACTAACATCCAACAAAACAGAACCTATAAAGTAATCACAAACATCCAACAAAACAGAACATATCAAGTAATCACAAACATCCAACAAAACAGAAACATATCAAGTAATCACAAAACATTCAACAAAAACAGAATATCAAGTAATCACAAACATTCAACAAACAGAACATATCAAGTAATCACAACATCAACACAAAACAGAACATATCAAGTAATCACAAACATTCAACAAAACAGAACATATCAAGTAATCACAAACATCCAACAAAACAGAACATATCAAGTAATCACAAACATCCAACAAACAGAACATATCAAGTAATCACAAACATCCAACAAAACAGAACATATCAATTAATGACTAACATCCACAAAACAGAACATATCAATTAATCACTAACATCCAACAAAACAGAACCTATCAAGTAATCACGAACATCCAACAAAACAGAACATATCAATTCATGCTGTCTCTTGTTCTCTCTTTCTCGTGTTCCTGTTGTACTGACGCGTCCTGATGCATTCTGTGTTCTAACTCTTCCACGAGCCTTGACTTTGTGATGAAAATCACAACTACAAAAAACCCATCAGAGTCTCAATTAATAACTAACATCCAGTTCGAATAATATTCATCATCATCCAAAAGAACATCCAGTGTGCACCCATCATGAATATCTATCCAATCAAATAGATCCATCCATCACAAACAAATTTACAATCACATATACACCACTTATTCAAATGTAGCCGAACACATGTACCCTTCACTAACATCCAACGGAATAACGAGCCAGTCACAACATCCAGTACAAAGAGAGTTTAATTTAACCAGCTAGTCAGGGTACAGAAAGCCAACAGTTCTTTTCTACCTGAAAGCCATCACGACGAAGACCAAGGAAATCCACCACTTCTGTTGAAGAAGAAATTCCAGGTCCGTATTTAAAGCTCAGCACTTTGGCTTTGATCTACACATGGACAATTTGATTGGCTGGGCACCTGGAATTTTTTTTTAAGTTTGTCCCTCTCCAAATCATCATCCTCTCTAATACACCTTCACCCTCTCCCCATTACCCCTAACTCTATATCGCCCCCCCCCCCACCAAAAA
>CM068959.1:89693817-89718301 GCA_035128595.1 Eptatretus atami
CTCATCAGCTCACCCACACTCGAGGGACATGGACTGGACAGGGCGTGCTAGCCCCCGCCTACTCATCCCCCGCCCCTGCCCCATTCCCCCCCGGCTCCCACCCCCCGCCTTCAATTTGCTTACCCCCGCCCAAAAATTTAATTACCCCGCCCCGCCCCGCCTCTTCACTCCCCGCCCCCCGTCTCTTGATTCCCCCACTTGCCCCCGCCCCCCTGTCCACCCCCTCACACTCAACCCCGCCTAATTCACCCCAGCCCCCCCCACTCATCCCCCGCCCATTTCCCCCGTCTCCCTTTCAATTTGCTTACCCCCCAAAAATTTGCTTACCTTGCCCCCGCTCTTCACTCCCTGCCCGTCTTCATCCCCGCCCCGCCTCTTCACTCCTCGCCCCCGCCTCTTCACTCCTCGCCCCGTCTCTTCATCCCCCGCCCCGCCTCTTCACTCCTCGCCCCGTCTCAACGAAAAGTGTTTATTCTGCTTCAGAGTTGAAAGTTGACTATTGCCACTATGTGCGATGACTCTTACAGGTACGAAGTTTCTTTCAGTCCAGGTCACAGTATCGAGAAAAACGTGATGCGACCGCAAGGAGGAGCACAAAATTGGTCCTTCAGTATTAATATATATGTTCTGTTTTGTTGGAATGTCAGTGATTATTTGATATGTTCTGTTTTGTTGGCATGTCAGTGATTCCTTGATATGTTCTGTTTTGTTGGATGTTAGTGATTCCTTGATATGTTCCGTTTTGTTGAATGTGAGTGATTTCTTGATATGTTCTGTGTGCTGGATGTTCGTGATTACTTGATATGTTCTGTTTTGTTGGATGTTCGTGATTACTTGATATGTTCTGTTTCGTTGGATGTTTGTTATTACTTGATATGTTCTGTTTTGCTGGATGTTTGTTATTACTTGATATGTTCTGTTTTGTTGGATGTTCGTGATTCATTTATATGTTCTGCTGAATAATATTGATTGATTGAAGTTTCTGCTGGATGTTGGTGATTAATGGAATACGTTCTTCTGGATGTTCGTGATGGGCGGATGTCATTTGTGTTCGACATCATGCAGGTTCTTGCTTTTCTTCGCTATCACTGCCATTGTGATCCAGTTTGGACAGTCCTTTGACTCCCATGAATCAACCGATAACACACACAAATCTATTGAAGACTCACACGAAATGAAGGACCCTTTTTCTCAATCGCATGGTAGGTGTGAGAATGACTTCTAGTACAACTTCAGTTAAAGAAGATACCTGTGAACTATTGCCTTTTACTAATAAAGCCTGACTTATTTATAAACTTTGTTTCATATTTGATTTTGATAAGGATCACAAGTGTTAAACAGTTTTACTACTTAAGAGGATTGGTTTTGCTGTGTGCATAGCAACAGTGCAATAGTGTTCGTCAGTTTTCAAGCTTTATTACATTTCATGTTTGTCTGTTTACAGATTCAGAACAATGTCATCGTCATTTGCATCACGTCATAGGATTAAGCAGTAAACACAAACATGGTCTTCCGTGTTATCTTTGTCCACAAATCACTAATTGATTTGCACGTTCCTTCCCTATGACGCACTTTGGAATCATTACTTGCGAATTCCAATTTTGAGTTTATTTTTAATATTCGAGTTGAACTCTTATATTAAACCACATTTCCACCTTCTCTTTCATTCAGCCATTTTGAGATTGCTCCAGATTGAGCTGCAAAAACGATATACTACACCAGTGTTGTTTTACTACACCATGACATGCTTCGCACACAGTTGAATCTCATCACTAACAAACAATCTCGCACTGATTACGTCATACCAATTAACAAAGCTTTGCTCATCTACTCGATGTAATGACTCTGTGAAACCCGGTTGATGATTTACATGCATTTGACAAACGGTTTTATCCAAACACTGAACGGTATTGCATATTAAGCAAATAATTTGTGGAGTTATTGTAAGTTTAACTCACCTATTTAATTTTGATTTTAAGTTTTTCATTTTGCATTATAAAAATAAGTTTTATAATCTGCTTACGTTTATCCTTTAAATTGGATGGTCGTTTTCGCTTTTGCTTCTTAGAGATTCTCTGAACGTTATTTGTGTTTACATTACAAACTAGAATGGCACTCGGTAGACCGCATGTCTTCGCCAGGCTGAGCAGTTTACATTTTGTATCCCACGGAAAGGCCGAATCTGGATCCGGACCTCAAAAATTTAATCGGTTTGTTCTTGTCACCTACCTAATTCATCCACCAAGTTTCGTCCAAATCTGTCCGCAACGTTTTGAGATATCATGCTATATATCGTTTTTAGCCCTGTCACTCAATGGTGATGAATCGCTTCAAAATTATTGGATCCGGCTCTGGATCTTCATCAAAGTTGAATCATTTTGTCTTTTGTCACATCCTCAACCTGTTCACCAAATTTTGTTCAAGTATGCCCACAACTTTTTGATATATCCTGCTCACAGACAGACAAACTGGGGTGAATTATGTGTTGGAGGTAATTACAAATACATGATGGATAAAAATATTTTGCTTGCATAGACAAAAAATAATTACGAAGGCTCGAAGCATCAGAAAAGTGTTTCAAGGCCTTTTCCTTAAAGGTGAAATACAGACCCATGGACCGGCAAGCCATTATAGGGACAATTTTGTAATCTGTGTCCCATAAATCAATACACAGGTTTAAATGCTTAACTTTCTTGTTATTATTCCAAATGATTATGAAATTGAAGTAAATTAGTAGAGCAATTCAAAAAGTTTTGTAATCAGCAAATATGGTTCTAAAACTTCTGAAAAACGACAACTGTAGAATGCCTCCAATGATATTATTCCACAATGAACACTAGTTCACCTGTTCTTCACCTTGCTGAGATGTTTTCAATCAATTAACCAACCTGGACCAAAGAAGATTACAATCAGAACCTCTTTGAGTTGCCTTTTCTTTAACGTTATAAACATTTAAAATGGTGTAACTTTTTATGCGACACACCTTGTAGTTTTCATGGCAGTCCCGTCAATCAAACCTTTGAGAATGTCACATGACACATTGTTAGTGTTACAAAAAGGTACAGTATTTGATAAAAGTTATGAATTTTAATGAATACAAGGTTTTAAGGTTTTTAACGGTTTAAACAGAGGGCGTTCCTAAAGTTATTGTGATAATCTTGAAATTAATACTCCTTAAGGACCCCGATTGATTATGTGAGATGTTTCAAAATGGTCCACCAGTAGGAAGCTCGCAATAATCCAAGACACACCAGCGTATTTTTTGAAATTTGTTTTATGTACGAGAATGCCTTGTGTAGCAGGATGGTCTCGAGGTATGCTCATCTCATCTATAAGCTCGCTAGCTTTGGTTTGAATTCTGAACCAGCTATAAACTACCATCCTGGTGTTTCACAGGCATGGTGATTCATCAATACATGTGCCATCCCTCAGATGGACGCTGAACTCGGCATCATGTCTGCCGGCATTAGTTGGTGGGTGTTAAAGATCCCACGATGTCAATTGCGAGCTATTGCCGGCACCGTGAACAAGTTACAAAATCCTGTCACTTTTGTTAAACATCAGGCCTGGCCAGTTTGTTTTTAAAAGATTTGGGCCAAAAACATTATAAGACCAATCCCAAAAGGTAGTAGTAGTAGTAGTAGTACTGATGGTGATGATTACGGCTCATTATTTTAATTTAGTGTGTCTTGGACTATTGTGAGAACTTTCTGAATGCCCCACATGTTTTATTTCTAACCTTGCTCTGTGACCAGGAGTGTATGTGCTATCCATGTTGCAGAATCACTTGAGTTGATTTCAACAGAAAGCAAGTCATCTGAAGATCAAGATCGATGTAAGTTTGACACCAACCCCAAGCATAACTCTCAACATGTATTACACATGCACTAGAATCGAAACCGGTATCAATATTTGAACAACTTTATTGTTTTATTTTATGAATTATTACTACGATCTCAAGTGTCTGTCTCTGACGGGCAGCAAAAACAGGAAGCCCCCGTAAATACCATAAATATTCTCTTCCAGCTCTATAACCATGTTCTGCTTTCATATGAAATGATTCCGTTTGCACACATATCTTTACAATTTAATTCTAGTTTCAGTTCCCCCCAAAATGTCATGTTCCCAATTTAAATTTTGGAAAATGCAATCCCTGGAGTTCCAGCTACAGACATACGTACATACTCCATGTATGTTTATACATGCTATATTATATTTTATACATGCTATATTATATTATATACATGCTATATTATACATGCTATATTATAGTATGATTATTATCCCCACGCTTTTTGAAAAAAAACACATGGTACGAAGGTGCAACAGCAGTGTCAGTTTTGGCCCCCGCCCCCTAGGGTCAAAAGGTCAAATATTGGAAAATGCAATTACGGGTACATTTTGAAACATTTAAAATTAAATTTTGTGTCTGCAATCAACATTGGGAGACGCATGAAATATGTAACACAATTCTTTTTGGATTTGACCCTTGGGTTAATGCCTCAGGGGTGGGGATTTAGGATCACAGGGATAAAAAAAACAGAGCAAAAGGAACAGTAGAGTAGGAGGGGGGACACACCAACAGAAGGGTTGAGGGGAAAATAGAGGGAGACTTGGAGAAATAAGGGGTGTGGGGGAGAATCAGGCCTAACATATGACACATGGGGTTAACAGACTGGATATAGCTGCAAACTCTCAGGAAGGAATACTGGAACCTTGGAAAGAAGTGGGCTTGGAGAGGGTTAATGGGGGTGGAAAAGATCAGGGTTGTGGATGGGGGATGATCTGAGATGGTGTCTAACAGCTGTCTTGAAGCTCTGGAGGGAAGATCCGATCATTATTGAATTTTTCACTTTACATCTTCATATACAGTAACAATTCCTCGAAGGACCAAATTAAATTTGGGGACTTTACCAAAATTTATTGTTACTGTGGGTGAAAAATCATGTGCTTTTTACAGCCAATCATGAAGCCTACAAAGAGAAGATGGGGTTGTTTCCACGTAAATAATTGGTTGTGGGGCAGCAGGATAGTTTTGTTTGTTGTGTGCTCGCCATTGAGCCGTCTCTTCCAGGTGACTGGTCGCACAATGAAAACTACTGTGCTGAAGCACCACCAGGGGGAAATGCACCTTGGAGCATGCCGTCCTTTGTAGGGGTATTGTTACGAAGGATGGAGATAGGTGCAGTACCACATGGTATGCTCGTTTGACACTTGCCCTTGTGATCCGTGATTCACTTCCATTCTTACACCAGCAGAATGGACTTTGTTAAAATAATGTAAACTTGTCAGAAGTCAGTGGAAAGTACAAGTATGGACCTTGCACATGATGAGAGGTGCTAATTTGCTTCCTTTTCAAAGTACTTGTGCTCAGACCAGCTGAAGCTGTGGCTTTTGGACTTGTGCCTTGACGGTAATCCAATTGAGGCCAGATGTTCTCCAAAGATTAAAACGAAGGGTTTAAATGGTGAGATTAAAGTCACCGAGGTCAAAACTGTGCTAGAAAGCCGACTACCTTGTCGGCCCTGCCAAAGCTTTCAAAAAGATTTCGAATGAGGATCAGATGATACAAATGAATAGCAAACTCAAACTAGAGCATTGTCCCCCTCTGAAATCTTCTGAGCCTTCTGCATTCTTTGTTGTGACTGCAAATCTCCAGTGACTCACTGTGACTGCTCCTATCATGATCTCCAGTGACTGGCGGGTCAGAGCAGCATTGGGCATCACAATTGAGAGGGGGCACGACACACGGTCGAGCAGAGTGCTCCCTCCGCCAAGGAGCACTCGAGTTTCTGGATGCCACTCACAAGCACAACCTGTGGGGCAATAGGCTCTGCATGGCATCTCTGGGTGTGATGGATGTGGCGTATCTGTGAATATGTGCTCATTCCCAACACGTGACGGAGCCTGTTATTGCCTCAAAGTTGTGACTTTCTTGTGAACATCTCATTGATACAAGTTTACTGCGGGGTTAAGCAAATGGGTCACTTTGGCTGTCTACAAACATTTATGATCGACAAACAACTTCATTTCAATTGAATGTTTTATTTTGAACATGAATTGGAACATGAATCGGAATCCGAAGCTGTAGTTTAGCAGTACTTTGGCTCTGAATGCGGTAAATTGTATGGAATCTCATGCAGATCACGCATGCACAGAGAGGAATGAGGTAGTTTTTTTTTTTACTCTGTCTGCCTGTCTAGCAGTTTCAACAAAATTGAAAATCATTCCAAACAAGAAATATACTGTCTTTAGGGACATCATAAAGGACACAAACAACAGGCACAAATAAATAATTTAGCGTATTAAATAAGGTCGTGTAAAAAGATGGCGCATCAACGGCAGTAAACTTCCAATTCAATGGTTTTTTGGGGGGGAATTTTTTTTTCATTCAATTGAATTATATACTTGAGCACTGTAGAACACAAATTGCCTTTTGGCACTTTCAAAAACCTTCCGTTTAGCATAGTTGGACAAAATATTACATCGTTTTATGCCATCTCAACCAATTAAATTTGCCACTGGCCTTCCCATGTCCAGACCCTTTCCATGTCTATTTTCTCAAGACTGTGTGGGGTAATGTGTTCCATGAATTCTCTAGTTTGAATTCCTTCTTCTCAGCACTATTCGTGAAACCCCTGCATTGTTGGCTATTGGCAGTGGCGGATTAACGCACGAGCATGCAGGACCCGTGCCCAGGGCCCCCCGAACTCAACGTGGGCTCCGAGCAGAGTCTGCGTGAGGGCCATGCAACCTATACAATTGTATGGGACCCCCAGATGACATGGGGCCCCCACATGACTGAACGTGGTTCACAATCTTTCGAGACGGGGCCCGCAGTCTCACTTTGCTGACAAAACATATCAACTTGTGAGTGGTGACAAACGGCGCAAAAGAAATGCTCCATCTCAAGGAAAGAAAGCACCGTCACATATAATGAATCAATTAAAAAATGTTTTCCCTGATTCTTAACGAGACAGAACTATTATAAGATTAGGGCATGAGGTTAGTATTAGTCGAGAAAGCAAGTGGAATAATAACCACGTTTAATGTATACAAATGCACCAATAATCACAATGAAATATGTGTAATTCCTCATGTTGATACATATTGATATTGTTTGGCAAATCCACACTACAATTTATTGTACAATCACAAAACACCCCCTCATTAGTGAATTGACTAACCCATGTGCACGGCAGAATGTTGTGGTTTTTAAAATCAGAAATGTGTTTGGACTCCTGTCCCAAGGATGAGACAAAACTATCCCAGTGGTGCTGAAAAGCGGAAAATAGCTCAACAAGAGGCGAAAAGGGTTGAAAATTAATTAAGAAGTACTGTTCTTAAAATTACTATGTACTATTAAGAATGTGAGTACGTGTATTAAGAACGTTAGTGCATCTGTAAAGTACAGACTATTAGAACATGCATACATCGAGAAAGTATGGAACGTGACTAGGTCAATAAAATACATACGATTGCAACGTTAATCCATACAATGAAACCAAAAAGATCTGCTTGTCCACATTATGAACATCAACCTTACGTCGTCAATGCATCGTTTATATACCACACAAACGCACCAGCACACAAACATCACACACAAACACACAGAAAACAAGTCCTGGTGAGGGTCTGCAAACTCAGATTTCTCTTCATGGTTAGTGTTGTTTTTGTAAGATTTCTTTATTCAAGTTCTATCTACTCGTACATTGCAGTTTCTGAACCACAACACACCATCAAGCAGGACGTGGACATCAAACAATCTGATGTTCCTGTTGACGGCGTTGGTAAGTGTTCAACTTCCAGAACGAACGATGAATTTGGTTGCACATGTCGTGAAATGCATTGAAAAATAAATGATGTTGATATGAGAAAGCTTCATTGATGAGTTATTCCTGGTGTTAGCTTAATGGTTATGGTGGTGGGCTTGGGATTCTAGGATCCTGAGTTCAAATCCCACTCGGCTGTTGAATTAATACCAGGTGGGGCTGACTCTGCCTGCTGACCTTTTGAGGTCGGCAAAATGAGTACCAGCTTGCTGGTATTCCTGTGTCGGAGTGGCGACCCGTCCAGGATTGTATCCAATAGTCAAGGAGACTGCTTAGGCAGCACCAACGCTCTGCACGGAGTATGGTCCTGATGGATGGATTGATGAGTTCTTCAAAGGATTGTAGAATTCAGTTGATAGGATATCTGTGTGGAAAAGGAAGACTTTATTTTTAATGGTGTGTTGCAAAAATACCATATTAAGAAAACAGATTGAGAATCAAATGAAAACAAAACATACCGACACAGCTTGCTGTACAAGGCAGTAAATTCAAGCAATATCATAAGAAGGGGGAAAAAACATTTAAATAAATAGCAAGAAAACAGGAAGGAAAATGGAGAGAACAATAAGAGTCGAGTAAGTTTACCAAACCAATAGCACTCACCCAAAAGCATATAAAGTAGAAATTACAGTGAAAGGTTCCATGAGTTTGAGAATGATTATTCACAAGGATGTAGCACTACTGGTCATGTGGGATGATGAGTACTGCATGATGGGGAGCATAAACATTGACCCTCTATCCCACAGAATAACAGATTCAGGGTTCGGTCAAATACACAAGGGAGGGACTTGAGCTGATTAAATTGATGATACCTCCTCCGTGAGTCAGTGAGGGTAAATCCAGAGTAGTCCGCACCCTCAGCCAATGATGCTGTCCCGCAGCCTTGTGCTGCATATGGATGAAGAAGACTATCCAGAGTCGTCAGAGTATATGTGCGTACACTATACAGTGAGTTGTAGGCAGGAAAGAGTTATGCCACTGGTCCTATAATCAGTATGATCAATATTTCTTGCCAGCCACGATATCTGTGTAGAACTATCTTCCAGAGGACATTGGCTCTCATGCCACATCAGCATCAAAGACTTTCTGTCAAAGGGCCCACCAAACTTTTGGTAGGTCATAATATTTAGTCATTCAATATATATAATATATTATGTCGATGCGTAACCCTGCAATAGGGTTCAGCGTACAGACTGACTACATTGGTTTTGAAGCTCGCTAGACTAAGCTACAAGGAGCGGCTGAAGGAGACGGGGATTTATACGTTAGAAACAAGGTGTTATGAAGGGAACTCATAGAGATGTTTCAAGATAATGAAGATTGCAGAAGCTTTTCTGTAGAATGGACAGACGCAGGATAAGGAGCTACAGCCTTAGAGTAAAGAAAAGGAGAATTAGCATGGTAGTGCAGCAGAGGTCTTGCATTCAGTGTAGATGCATGGAATGTTCGCACTAGAAAGGTAGTGCAAGTCGAAACAGGAGATAGGTTTTAACTGGACTTGAATTTGTACCATAAAGCATTGAGGTTCTCGAGGGTATTAGGTCGACATTGGCAGGACCAGTTGTTGGCGAAGTTATCGATGGACGATTGTAAACATATATAGCGATTGTGATGTCCGTTGGAGGGTCTCATTAAAAAGACAATATGCTCTTGGTGATTGCTCATTCCTTGCCCAGCAAAATGCTTCATTCCCTCAAAATTAACAAAATAAAAAGAAAACACCCTGTTGATGTCCCTTTGCTGACCCCATTGTTCTCCTCCTCAATCCTCCTCACACACACACACCCCCCCTCCCAGTGAAATCAAGCACATACCCTGTTAAATTGAATTAATGTGGTGTTGATGTAGTGCAGGCATGATGGTTCAAATGGCCTTCTCTTGTGTCCAAGTTCATTGTGTATTGGCTTAAATATGTGTACTGTGGGGGACATCACAATTTTGTGTGATGGCTGTCTGTAAAACAATTCAAAAGGGGGTCATCAAGGCAGCCTCTCCAAATTATCTGCTCTGATCCTAACCTGAGGATGTTCCAATGTGCAGCACAGTGAGGAGTGCTGAAACCGTGCTGGTAATTTATATTATATTAATTTGTTGTAAAAATTTTTCCCAACCTCATCATCTCAAGTTAACTCGAGAACAAACCATAAAAGTACGAGACAGTCGGTGTTCAACTTGGAGTAGGCCACGAAGGTTGCATTGAAATTGGCGGCCACAAGCTGCTGAAACGATGCCGTGGCATCGCAAGAAAGTGTAAATAACATCGTTGTGGATATGCTTGTAATATGTCGCTGATACCAGAGGAAGAACCACTTGTCCATCAGCAAGCAACACATCGAGTGACAATCTCTGGCATATTGACGAGCATAGGAGTTATAAATATTTATTACTGTGATAAAAGATTGTTCCTGTATTAGTTACTTTGTACACACGTTATCACATGAGGTCTAACATCAGGTCCCATGCTGTAGATCAAGTTTGCCTTCACTGAAAATGAGTGTAAAGGCCTGTTTTCCCACAATCCACCAGCTCCTGATCATGAATCCAGTCATTTTGTGCCGTTGGAAGCGGGCGTGTTTGATGGCCACACGCCACATTTAAACGGTGAGTCCTGGATTACAACACGGGAGAGCACAAATCATTTGTAACTATAAAAAAAATGCTGAAACTTTGCTTGATTTTTCCATATATTGAAGCAATAGCTCCTTGTAATCAATCCGACATTCCGTAATCAGCTTTGCTGTTTGGATACATTCTCGAATGTTCTCCATCCAGCTGAGTTTTAAGTCCTGCGCCAAATTTCAGTTGCTAAAGATGGTCTTGTGGTGGAGTGCAAGGTATCATCAGGTGTACCGTGTTGTCACTCACACACATCTTCGGTGGAAAGCTTCATTCCCAACAGTTTCCTTGACTTTGCAGTGGAATCTAGTGAGACACCTGGAGTGGCTTATGGAGGAAATGGAAGTCACGGACCGGAGGATTATCATCTTGGGGGTGAGAAACTGTCCTTCCATTGAAGTACTTGTACAAGGCATTTATCAATGAGGTTGATTCCTGAATTGCTGAGAGTACACGTGCACAATCACAAATATATTCATGTCTTGGTATCACCTATTGGTTCACCTCAATGTGTAGTTAACTTTTGTTCACAGACTTGCTGATTGACCTTTCTAAATCCATAACATTGAGAAGTTAATTTGTCAAGTTTGTTTCACCAATTGCACTTCGATAATATTGACAAGGTGTGCACATTTATCGGGCCTTTTCACTGGAGCTAGTCTGGGATCAGCTGGTTTCAATAGTAATCTATTTGTCTGGTTATGTGATCTTGAGGATGTAACACACCATCGAGCTGAACATCCTTATTAAATGGTATGCCTGATAATATGACTGGTTAGCTCATTTGGTTGGAGCGTGGTGCTACTATCGCCAAGGTAGTGGGTTTTATTGCCGTGCGGGCCGTCATTGTTTGACCAGGCTCGGCGGTGTAAGAGTGAGGGCATCCACTCTCAGTCTGGGAGGTCAGTAGTTTGAATCCTTGCCGAGTCATACCAATGACTTTAAAACTGGTAGCTGCCGCTTCCTTGCTTGACACTCAGCATTTAAAAAGGATTCAGGATGGACAAACAACCACTGGGTAGCAGCATTTGTGAAGGCTTGTGGACTTGATAGCCGTCTCCTGTGTGCAGGTTCCTTGGATAAATCACAAACAAAATAATTTTTAGATCCTCGTGAGAGATCTCTAAGTCTTACTCACGTTGTTGTTCTTCATCTTCTTCTTGTGGACTTTTTTGTTTCAAAGCCTACAGTTTTCATCGAAACTTCCTGAAACTTGGCAATATATGTAAAAATACCCTGCGCAGACAGTAACCATCTCCAATTTTGAAAATTCCTCCTAGAAAAAAAGTTATCATGTCAAAATATCTCCGCTAATGGAAATCGCCTAAAAATTATCTCTGAAACTAGGCAAGCTTTTTGAATTCTGTTTGCGGGAATCGAACGGGGCATTAGCAGAGATGAATTACCGCACATATGATACATCACTATGACGTCATATCAATTTTTATGACGTCATTCCTATTTTTTGACATTTTTTGTTTCACAACCCAGAGTTTTCATCGGATCTTCGTGAACTTGCCATGTATAGCAAAGCCCACGCGCAGGCAGTAACCATCTCCGATTTTGGAATTCTTCCTAGAAAAAAGTTGACGTCATAATATGCCGCTAATGGAAATCGCCTATACCATTATCTCCAAACTAGGCAAGTGTTTGAATTTTGTTTGCGGGAATCAAGCCGGGCATTAGCACAGATATTATTTATCGTAACCTGATACATCACAATGCCGTCATATTCGTTTTTATGACGTCATCATTAAGAGGACGAGGATCTTAGCTCATTTGAGCTTGTTTTCACTCTGTTTTGGAACTGCCTGGTTTGCTACTTTATGCAATGGAGGGAAAGTACCTTGTTTGTCATATGTATCTTCTACTCCCCTGAGAGTATTTGACCGAGGAAGCTGAAACTTTGAAGGATTAATGAAGGCACCAGGAAATGGTGCTTGGGCAAGTTTCGTTTGATTCCATGCAGTTTTGATGGGGTGTTTTTTTTCGCCAATCGTGGGATTTTGTTCCTCTGGTTCGAGGGGAAGGCGTGTGCAATTGGAATTATCCGAGCGAAATAACCACAATTAATTTAATATGCACATAAGCGGTACGGATGTTTTTATTTCATATATTGTGAAACCCGTGTTATTTTTATTTTTGGGAGCGATCGAGGCAGCACTCTATTGCCTATACACCACCCAAATACAGGGATGTCTCAAAAGAACGTGGACCTGCTTGGAACAAATCGCACCGAAGGAGGGTTATTTCAATGACAATTGGTGGATATTTTCAATGGATGGAAACACAGTCTCTCTCCCACCAATGCTCTTGGTCATATATTACATAACTTGCCAAAGTAAAGGTGTTATATTTCCTTCCTTCAATGAATACAACTCCTCAAACACCAATGTGTTTTCCTCTGTCACGGACAAACTCAAACTAGGGCTCAAATTTATTTTCCACTGACTTTTTCTCCATCTCTAGCCAAGCAATTTTCTGCTGCTGTTCAGGATAAGGTATGAATCACAGTCATCATTAGTGAATGCATATATAATCGGTATTCAATTTTGAACTTGGCCTGCTGGTTGCATCATTACCGGGGCGTGGCTGTGCCCGAGCACATGGTCCCAATAACTAGGACACAGTGCCAGTGATGACTCGCCTTCTCTTCGTTGAAAGGAATTGTGTTATCATTAAAGTCCACAAACACCAGCAGAAGGGACACCCAGCTTTAACAAGGAATAACAGGGAACTTTGACACAGAACGAGGCCATTTGGCCCATCTTGCCCAAAATGGATGAAGCTTTAATGTGCATCTGAGTGACGGCACACACTCTGATGTGATTGCTTGCCTGTAATACACAAGTTTGACACTTTAGAGTGTGGTCGATAAATCAAACACAGACTGGATAGCTCAAAAGGCACGTACATGATATCTGCCCCGTACTGTTGAAAGCATTCTTAAAGTTTGAACCAAACATCGTCTCGTTAGTCCAGACTCTGGAGTCTACACTTTGTTTTTCCCCACCTTCTTCTCATACTTCCTTCTGTTTGAATCATTTCTTACCTCTCAGTCAAGATGCCATCCAGCCAATCATCGGTAACTCAAAGAAAACAACTTCTCTCCTGCATTCCATTCCAATATCTTTGCTTGAGGACCACTGAAGTTCATGGTCTCATAACATCTCACTTGGACAAATGCAATTCACTGTTAGCATATGCTTGCCTGTCTGCCTTCTGAAACTTATAACTTGTGACATAACTTGTGACACATCACTCCAATCCTCACCAACATTTCTATTTTAAAATATTGTGATACCCTTTAACGTTCTGGTGTCCCATCTGCCAGCATTAGTTGATGGACATTAAAAATCCCCCGGTGACCTTCACGGAGAGTAGGCGAGCTATCGCCGGCACCATGAACAAATAACAAATTCCAACATACTCAGTCGAGTATCATGCGTCGCAGTGGCGACCCATCCAGGATTGTAACCCCTAGCAGCCGAGCGAAGAAACTGCTTCAGCAGTAACAACACTCTGGTAAAGCAAGGTGCATGATGATTTAAAGTTCGTACATAATATTGTTCCCGACTCTATTTCTTACCGAGCTAGCTACCGGGTGGCGCCTGTGGCTTATGGTTCCCTCACTTAATGGGTGCGTGGCTATGTCGATGATGGAGTGCCCTCTATTACCAGTACACTGGTGCTCATTTTGCCAACCTCAGAAGGATGATAGGCTGAGTCAACCCCACCTCATGTTAATTAAATGGTCGACAGGGGCTCAAACTCAGGACCTAACGATCTTAAGCCATCCAACTTAACCGTTAAGCCAACACCAGGCTTATTTCTTACCGAATCACACCTTACACTCCAAAGAAAGTTACAGTCAAACAAGTGACATCTCCTGCAAGTTCACACATGGATGAAGACTTTTAGGGATGGAACATTCTTCAGATATCCTCCTCAACTGTGGAACTCGCTGCTCTATATAATATGCACATCCTCATCACTACACTGCTGATGGCTTTCAAACCTCTCAAAATCTCATATTTTAGGGCATCTCTACCGAGATGACCTAATAAAGCCGGACCAAATGTCCCGTCCGTCGTCCGTCGTACGTCCGTCTGTACGTCGTCCGTCAACAATTTTTCTTTCCGATCTTGATGAAACTTAGTATGTGGGTAGAGGTCGATGAGTGTTGCACAACGATATAACTTTTGTCCGGGTTCAAGGTCAGGGACGAGGTCACGAGGTCACGTAAGTTATAAAAATCGCCATTTTCAAAACCTATCTAGTCTGCTATTCTACAAGATATTCGGCAACTTTATTGATTATGATAGTAAAAAATATTATCTTGTATCTAACCGGACAGATTTTTGAATTTCCGTCCCGTTTGCCCGCCACGTAACCTGGAAGATGGTCAAAAAACCTCCCGGTACAAAGAAAACTTTTTACTTCCGATCTCGATGAATTTTGGTATGTGGGTAGAGGTCGATGAGTGATACCCAACGACATATTTTTTTCCCGGATTCGAGGTCAGGGTCAAGAGGTCACGAAAGTTGTGAAAGTCGCCATTTTCAAAACCTATCTAGTCTGTCATTTTAGGAGATATCTGGCAACGGTTCATCGATTATGATAGTAAAAACATTATAGAGATGACCGTCACCCCCACACGGGGGTAATTTTTATATTTGCTTTTTCTTTTTATGTTAATTACCTCTTCTTTCTTTTAATTGCACTTGAATATTTTGCTGCTAAATGACAAGCACAATGTAAGAAATTGATTAATTAATAATGCATTCAATCATTAATTCATATCATCATCATCATCATCGTCGTCCACCATCCCAGTGTATCTTTACAGGTTCTATCTGTGCTTACTCTTGTGAATGTCTCATTATCTCAAACACATTCCTTCTGATCATTTCATTCACTTTCAGGTGAAAACCATGGAGACGATTCTAACAAGACTGAAGGGCAACAAGTCGAGGCCTCTCATCCTCCAGGTACAGATAAGCTCATACATTGGTGAACTTCACTCTATGTAAGCTGTTACTGATCTTATACGTAATGCCAGCCTTCATTATCATAAAACACTCTCTGCAGTAAGTGGATTTATCCATTGCTAAAGTTTCTCATACAATATCCAGCGATAGACATCGAAGATGCTGGAGTGACTTATGGAGGCAATGGGAGTCATCGACCAGAGGATTATCATGTTGGAGGTGAAAATAAATGCTATAATTGGTAATATTGAGTAGAACAAAGTGCTCAGTAACTACAATAGAACTTTAAATCAAAGGAAACCATTTCAGGCCTCAGAATGTAAAACCAAGGACTTGTCCAAAATTACTTGGAGGAAAACATACTGTTATGTTTGTTGGGGGGGGGGTAGATATCACCATCGAGCAGATAGGAATGTATAGAGCAGCATGGTCCTTGTGGTGCGTGATAATAGTTAGTCTGGGATTATGGTTAAGGAAATCATCCGTATAACCTCTATGTCAACCTCGAATGGAGGGGGGGGGGGTTGTTGCTGGGAGACTCTGCACGAGAACAAGGGGCTGAGCTATGAACGGCTTCAGGGGGAATTATAGACAACTCCCAAGGGGGCGGAGCGTTACCTGTGGAGAAGAGGAAGGAGCTAACCAGTGAGTTGGAAGTCAGGAGAACGCGGCAGAAGTCTGAGGAGAAAAGGGGATCTTGCGAGTTTGAAGACGTCATCCTGCCTGCCCGCCTGCCTCTGCCTGTATTCGTCACCCAGAGTTTGTTTGTCGACCTGCCCGTGTGCCTTTGTCTCATTGTCCTGGTCTTCATCTCCCCATCGTCTGCTCGTCTCATCGTCGTCCTCCTCGTCCATTGCCTGCTCATCTCCGCTGCCGCTAGAGCTGAGTCCCCGTTTTTTGTTCTCTTTTCCCGTCAGTGACTGAGTCCGGAATGAGGCGCCTTAGTTCCTTTAGATTCACCCTTATTCTCATTGTATATGATTATTCATTAATTGCATCCCCTTCCTCCAAACCTCCAGTCATCTCCTCGCGATTCCACCATCCCTGAGTTATAGTTTGTGGGTATGGGAAATAAACCCGTTGGTTTTTTACCAGAGCTAAGATTCTCGTGTCTCTCCTCATAGCTCACGCGCGCGTTGTCCGCCATAATTCAGAACCTCGTCTGAGGGAGTAAAACGCCAGCTCGGCTCATCCGGCCAGCGTCGGTGTTAACTAACCTGGACACGACAATACTTTTGATATAACCATAATGAGGATCATAATGATCATGACAATGTTTGTTTTTCAAGTTAAAATTAAAATTTCTTGTATATTTAAATTAATAACGAGTTTATTGCAAGCAGATTTGAATTGAGAAAAGAATGAATTATTCAAGTGAAATCGAAATGGTAATCTTTGCAAAAAAAGTACTTTGATATTGCTGCATGGTTGATGCAAACACCCCTCTGAAATGGCAACTTTTGCACTCTCCTTGACTAGATCCTGCAATTGGAGGCCTGACACATACAACTAGCAATGCAGAAGAGAGACACAGCTCAGATCCTCAAGGTGAAACAAACAGCTCATCATTCAATGGAGTTTTATCTGCCTTGTAACGCATAATGATCTAATCCTTGAAAACAACTCCAAGCTTATCTAAGTGTCTTGTCTGTGCAGTCGATGTAAGCGAGGTTCCCAACGAGTCTTATGGAGGAAATGAGAGCCATGGAGAGGAGTATCACCTCAATGGTGAGCCTACAAGAAACGTGGGGCTTTATAAGATATAATCTTTGAATGCTCACCTGGTGGGCATTGCAACATGAAAACTGCTTATATCCCACAGACTATCCTGATATGAACAAAGTCTCCCCTAAACGAGTGTCTGATAAGACGCCGACGTTTTCTCTGATTAACCATTAATCTTGCCCTCTTTGGGTTCGCTTTAGCAAGCTTCGACTCACTCGTGGCTGCTCGTGCTTCCGCTGGCTCTGGGTACGGGACGCGGACGGTGGGCAGACCTGCCTCCGCTTCGCTGCTCGTTCTTGGAGCGCTCTACAGGCCAGAGAACTGCATTTCTGCGTGGAAGGTTTTACGAAGCACTCTCACTCCGTGTCTCCTGCCTCCGCTGACGCGGCAACGCCAGCTCGTCCGAAAACACCGAATCCAATGACTTTTGCATCGACACCATTTATTCAAAAACAGGGCAAGCCAGGTTGTGGGGGGGGGACTGCGAACGAAGCATAGTTGTGTGATGTTGTGTGTGTGTGATGTGTGTGGTGTGTGTGGGTGTTGTTGTGTGTGTTGTGTGTGTTGCTGTAGTGTGTGAAGGTGTGGGTGTGTGTGAGCCTGGCGCCTTGGAGGGTTTGAGATTCGAGTACCGATTTATTGGATTCTTTACCTTTTTGCACTGTATATTCTCTCCCATTGGAAAAATTGTTTGTGTTTTCCCCAGCGCCTTGGATCAACACACCACCCCTTCGTCGAATCGCCACACGATACCCTCCTCTCAGCGGGAGCCTACTATTATCGACTCTTTGTGTTAAATAAACACTATTTACTCATGTAAAAGGTGCTCGGTTTCGTGCCAACCATTGTATTTCGTCGTCCGACCGATTGCTATAATTAGAGGTTCCAAGAACCGACCACGCCTTGAATTATAAAAATAAACGCGCCTCCATGCGTTTGGCTCATGCTTACGTTGGCGGGATTTTGTTTCAAGGGTCACCGTGAAACGCACATGGATACATTATTTTACTTTTTATCCTTATATATATATGATATATATATTATATTAATTATATTATATATATTATATATATATATTAATATAATGAAGACCACAAGGGGAAAACCAGAGATGTCACTTTTTATAAATTTCAGGGTTATTGCACCTGCCAATAGTTGGACAATAAGGTTTCCTCTCACAATATTACTTATACAAATACCAGGGTGTCACTTAATTTATATGGTATAAAGTTTAGCCGTGCAATGAAAAAACAAAGTGTTGTCAAAGCTGACAAGTAGAAACCCAGAGTTGTCAGTACTTTACTCCTGGTTATCTCCCTTTCATTCATGTTAACTGTTCCACCATAATATTCAGAGTATAGAAACTAAAAAATGAAAGGTTGTAAAACTTTCACACAGCTATAAACTCTGAGCACTACTAATGGCCTATTTGGTTATATCATGGGCTCCGTAGTTGGTGCATATGTGTTCAAGCCTGGTCAAACCTTTATTGTGACTTTTATGGGACCCACGCCGTGGCTTAATGGTTAGCGCTCTGAGTACCCATCCTCATTCGATGTACCCACCGCCCAATCAACCTGCTTAGGTATATGAGGGAGTCACATGAGGTGACTTCGGCTACGCGGGGGTGGTTTATCCTTGGTTTCCTCCGGTTTTCCATCATATTAAGTAGTACAGTAAGAAATGGAGAATCCTTCATATAAGCGAAATACCCTGAGTATGGCGTTGAACACCAATCAACAAAAAAACAATGACCGTTTAATGTTGAAAAAATACTGTGATCACCAAAGTCATGTAATGTATGCTAATAACCAACAAGCATGAATTTGCTACACATCTGGGTTAAATGCATGGCATTTATTAAACAAGGGAATAACCAGTGATGTCAGTTTGCAACATTGATTCGTTTTTGCTCTAAATTAAATAACACAGAAGCTTGGCAAATGCTACATGCTTAATTTGATCGGCAACGATGATCACTCTTCCTTTTACTGGAAAAGGAACTAATCGTCAGGTCCGTAAATCAGGATGTAAATCGGTGGTGTACTAATTTAATTAATTCTTTGGGTCTGTACTTTAAGGGGATTATTATAATTTTTCCTAAATGGCAGGGAACGTCATTTTTAATGGTCAGGCAGAGGTTTACGGATGGTTTTAGGTGGGCTGGACTTGTGATTTATCAATTACAAACAACGGAGCGTGGTTTAAACCGGTATTAGTATTGATTTTTCTTAGTAATACCACGATTAGATATGTATAATTTTATGACTTTCTCGTTATTTCGTCTATTTCTATTTATTGAATTAATCTTAATTCTATCTATCGATTATAATTATAATAAATGTACAGATGACTATGTAATATTCTGAAGGTTAATATTTACTAGAATGTAAATACATAATGTAGACTCTTATTGTTATCTTGTCCAAACCGGGTCGCAGGAGAGCGAAGTTCATCCTGATAGTGGTAGTGCAGATGTCCTAGGTGCCTTTATGTCAAAGTCGACGTATTTAGCTATATTTAAATTTTAGTAACAAGTTTTATGAAGTCATGTTTGAAAGTTTTGTAGAATCCACAGTGAGAGAGCCCTCTGAATTAATTGTAATATATTATTTTAAGTACTTTTACCTTTTATATTACAATTTTTCTAATGTCTGCAGAGGACTGAGCGAGGTCACTTTTAGGTAGTTTTGCGGCCAATAACGTCAATATATTAATATCTTGGTATGATAGAATAGAATTTGTTGTAAGTAGCATTCGGTTCCTGATGATTCGAGAAGGTGCCAGTGTATATATAATTGTTACACATCGTATGTTGAAATAAGAAATAAAAAAAGTTAAGTTATGAAAAGTGACTTGGAGTTACATTATTATGTAGTTGGGAGATTCTTCATCGCGTGCAGCTAGACGTGCATATAGTATGCGTTATAATTAATTTATTCTATTTTATAAATATTTCTGAATCCTAGTTTAATGTTGTCACTAATTTATTTTATTATTAATTCGGCAGTGTCATTTAGTTAGAATTTAAGCGTCCGATTGTTACCACGCAATCTTATTCTCGTTTTTATTTCTGGTTTTATTTCTACTAGAGTTGGTCGGACCGTAGATGGTCATTTTTATACTAAGGTTAGGGGAGATTGACTGGAGCGTTCCGAAGTTTAATGATAGTTAAAATAATTTTGATATTTTAATATTAAATCTGTATGATAAGATTCTCCATCTATAAAATTAATTTTTATTCGGTATATTAATAATGTATCAGATATAGATGTCGTATTTTTATCTTATGATGAAAATGATTGCGAGGATACAATGATGACTGGCTTTGTATCCGATCAATTCATAATTTTTCTTGTTTTAAGTTGGCAAAAGTGAATTGTTATAGAATCGGGTGTTGTTCTTCATTCGGATGTTTATGTAATTAAAAATATTAAAGTCTCTTTTTTATTTCTCATTTGATACCACTAATATATTTCAATTTTTAAGCTAGCTATCATATCGAAGTGAAGGAAATATAGAAGGAATAAGAGTTATTTTATAGTGAAGAAAATCCTATAACATTCTGTATTTCGTTTGCGTGAAGGACGATGGGCGTAAATGACATGATCCGTTTAATCAAATTTTTCATGTAAAAAGTGAAATGATTAATAAATTTTCAGTAAATCAAAATACATTACAACTTTAGATGAAAGTCTATGTTTCTATCATAATTATCAAGAGAAATGCGCAGAATCATAGTGTGATGAATGAAGGAGATGATGAGCGAACATAAGAAGGCCTTTCTAGATGTGAGATCGTGCGCGAAGTGCTGATCGCAATGAGGATTTATTCATTAATTTTTTTAAAAACTGAAAAAATCTGGTAATCCCAGTTAGATAAATTTTCTGTCTAAATCGTACTTATTTTTAAATCTAGATCTGTCGACTGTATATCTTTATTATCTTCGTTCATAGTATTATCAAAAAGATCAGAAGAGTACTTCGAACGTGTTGAGCGTCGCATATCTTTAAAAAAAATAATTTGGTTTGCAATTTTTAATGATTAGCCTTGTCTAATTTGATTCTTAAAATCAAGAGTAAGTATTATACTAATTGATCGGTCGTATTTTTTAAAAAAAAAATCGGTATTTTATAATCTTCGTCTTTCTATGTATTTCTGTCTATTTGGATATATTTTGATTCGGTTTATCTATATTATATTATCTAATAATTCTTATTGTATATATTTTTTTATTATTTTTTTCTTATATATATTTCTTATCTATAAATATTATTTTTATATTTTTTTTTTTTTTAATTTATTTATATGGTCCATTATATATGTTGATTTTATTAATAATTTTAAATCTGTATTATTTAAAAAGTGTGAGATAATATTTTTTACTTTAAGATGATTTTAAATTTAATTTTATTTGTTCGACTATTTATCTGTCTGGTCGTATTAAAAATAACTAATCTTTTTAATCTATAGATATTAGATCGTATCGGTTTATTTTATTAATTTTGATAATCTATTTTTTTATTATTAAATCGTCTGATCGCTTATATTTTTATTATCTATCTGTAAATCTTCTATATCATATATTTATTCCTTATTTTCTTTTAGTTATAAAAACTTATCTATCTCGTGATATTTATTTTAATTATTTCTACCTATCGGGGTTCTTCTGTATAAAAAGTATGATTTTTATAGTTTATTTTTTATTTTTTCTATAATTTTATTTCTATTTTTATATATTTTTTGGTAATTTTTATATTATTATCTTGTATTTTTAGTGTTTTAAACTATTATTTTTCGTATTATGTTATTAAAAATTTAGTGGTCGTCGCGTGATATAATAATATATTTTATCTATGGTATCTATAATCGTATTATATTTTATTAGTATTTTTTTAAATAATTCGTTATATAATGATTCGTTTTTTATCTGTTATACGTATTATTTAATAATATATAATTTAATTGTAATTTCATTAATTAAATGATTAATTATCTCTATTATTTTATAGTTCGTTGTATCTTCTTAATTAATTCTTCTATTTATATTTTAAATTATTAATTTATATAATTTAATGGTATTTTATTGTATTATATCTTATATATTTATTTTTTCTTATTCGTGTTATTATTTCGTTGTATTTAAATTAATTTTTTACTGTTCTATATATTATTTTATATTTTATTTTATATTTTTTGTTTCTTCTCGTTCTCTGTATCGTATATTAAATAGTTGTTTCAACATATGTAAATTTTTTTTTATTATCCTATCATATTAATAAAGTATTATGTATTAATGTATAAAATTTGTATTCGGTATGAATATTTTAATATTTTTTCGCTCTATATAACTATTATTTTTTATTTATCTAATTATTTTGTATATTTATAATTATTTAATTATTTAATTATAATTCGTGATACTATTTTATCGTTTATTGATTATCTATAATTTTTTTATCTTCTAAAGATTATTTATAAAATTACCTTTTTTTATTTATTTATTTTATTTATATTATTATTTTGATTTTTTCTATTGTATATTTATTATATTATATTTTTATTTAAATAAATCATCTGTGTATTATGAATATAATCTACGTTTTCGCGATTTCGTATATCTATATGTATTACTTTGTATTAAATCGTTATAATATAATATCGTCTAAATATATTTTAAATCGTCTTATCTATAATCTAATTAATAATATTAAATTATTATTTAATTTTTATTATTTTCTTTTTTTCCCTAATCTTTTATATATTTTTTTTTTATTTTATATTTATATAAAAAATTTATATTATTATTATATTGTATTTCCGGTATAAAAATTTTTTTTATCACTATAAATATCTATTGTTAAACATTTTTAATTTTATTATTAAATTTAATAAATTATATCAAAAATCGTAATATTTTAAAATTATTCCCCATTTTGTCGTAATTATATATATCGTAATCTATTTAACTTTTAATAATTTAATTTATATCGGTGTATATTATATTTTATTATTATCTATTTTATTTAAAGTATTTTTTATTTCGTATGCTATATTTTATAATTAAAATTCGGTATCTTTATTGTTTTATTATTATATTGTATTTTCTGTATTTATTCTTTTTTTATATTTTCGGCTTCGTCTATTATATTTAAAATTTTAAAAATCTCTGTTTATTTCTATATTACATGTTTTAACTTATTTAAAAACATAATATTATATTTATAATATTATTATTTTATTTTAATATATTATTTCGTTGTCTTGTGGTTCGTTATGTTATCTATCCCGGTATTTTTATTTTATGTTATAGTTATATTTTTATTATAATCTATTATGTCGTACGTCTATCGTAATCTATATATAATATTTTTTTTTAATTATTATAAAGAATTTATATTTTTTATTTATAATTTATATAATTAGATTCATAATCTCTATTATCCTTGTATATAATAGTATTTATGTTTTTATATTTCTGTCTCGTTCGGTTCATGTAATCTTATCTATTTTTATTATGTTTAACCCATATTTTTCATGATTTTTCAATACTATTATTATCGTAATCTTCGGGTGTGTAATTTTTATTAATTCTTCGTATCAGCTGTAATATATATATCTATGTGTTAACTGCGGTATATAATTTTTTATAATATTAATGATTTATATATAATCTTATTATATTAGTGTGTTGATAAAATTTATATTTTGTCTATTATATTTATTTCTATCTTTATTTATTAATTAAATGATAAATTTTTATATCTCATCCTGTT
This sequence comes from Eptatretus atami, assembly GCA_035128595.1. NCBI lineage: Eukaryota > Metazoa > Chordata > Myxini > Myxiniformes > Myxinidae > Eptatretus > Eptatretus atami. The sequence continues at coordinate 89,717,758 of CM068959.1, forward strand.
ACTTTTATTTTTGTGGCTTTTACTGTATATTTAATAGTTTATTATAAGTTCTTCTTATCGTTATTATATATTTTAACTATTTTAATATTAATTATAATAATAATTTTGTATATTTTATATTTTTTTTTTTTATTATATTTTATATTCATATATGATTCTATCGTGGTTCTATTAATTTTTTTTAAATATTATATAATTATTATCTCGTGTATATTTCTACGTCTCCTATTTTTAAATTTTTAAACTGTCCTCCTACTCTTCTCTTTTATCTGAGTATCTACTTCTCTCGTGATCGTATAATAAATTTTTAAATTTAGATATTTCTATTGATATTTATTATATTTTAGTTTAAGTCGATTCTGGTGATTTTTTTATATCGTATTTTTTAATTTTCTATTTTAAATGTATATTATAACTATAATATACTCATATTATCTTATTTTTTAATTTTTTATTAAATTTTATTTAAAAATAAAAATTTTTTTTATCTATTTAGGTAATAAATTTGCAGTTATTAAAAGCAGTCCACCAAGTCTGAACTTTG
>CM068959.1:89718326-89730958 GCA_035128595.1 Eptatretus atami
GAGAGAAGACACCTTCCTCTATTCATTGATGTCATAGTTTGTTTGTTTTGGAGCTGTCTGGTTTTACTTTTTATCCTTGGGTATACAGATATATATATATATTATATATATATATATAATATATATATATATATATATATATATATAATGAAGACCACAAGGGGAAACCAGAGATGTCACTTTTTATAAATTTCAGGGTTATTGCACCTGCCAATAGTTGGCAACATAAGGTTTCCTCTCACAATATTACTTTAACAAATAACCAGGGTGTCACATAATTTATATGGTATAAGGTTTAGCCATGCAATGAAAAACAAGTGTTGTCAAAGCTGACCAAGTAGAAACCCAGAGTTGTCAGTACTTTACTCCTGGTTATCTCCCTTTCATTCATGTTAACTGTTCCACCATAATATTCAGAGTAAGAAACTAAAAAATGAAAGGTTGTAAAACTTTCACAGCAAACTCTGAGCAACTACAGATAGCCTATTTGGTTATATCATGGGCTCCGTATTGGTGCATATCGTGGTTCAAGCCTGGTCAAACCTTTATTGTGACTTTTATGGACCCACGCCGTGGCTTAATGGTTAGCGCTCTGAGTACCCATCCTCATTCGATGTACCCACCGCCCAATCAACCTGCTTAGGTATATGAGGGAGTCACATGAGGTGACTTCGGCTATCGCGGGGGTGGTTATCCTTGGTTTCCTCCCGTTTTCCATCATATTAAGTAGTACAGAGTAAGAAATGGAGAATCCATCGTCATATAAGCGAAATACCCTTGAGTATGGCGTTGAACACCAATCAAACAAAAAAACAATGACCGTTTAATGTTGAAAAAAATAATCTGTGATCACCAAAGTCATGTAATGTATGCTAATAACCAACAAGCATGAATTTGCTACACATCCTGGGTTAAAATTGCATGGCAATTATTAAACAAGGGAATAACCAGTGATGTCAGTTTGCAACATTGATTCGTTCTTTGCTCTTAAATTAAATAACACAGAAGCTTGGCAAATGCTACATGCTTAATTTGATCGGCCAATGATCACTCTTCCTTTTACTGGAAAATAAATCTATATGACAGTTATTAAACAGTCCACCAAAGTCTTGAAACTTTGTTTTTCAGTTTCTTCAAAATTGACTTATCCTGACATCTCTGGTTTTCCCCTTGTGGTCTTCATATATTAAACTAATTAGTGGTACCGTTGGTCCATTGGACCAAATTTCATTGGTCTTCATGGCCTTGTGGCATATCTACCTGCTGTATTGCTTGAGCATTAGCTTTCCTTTCACTAAGCGCAAGTGAGCTTGCGCTATGGCGGGGGATTATATGTTCGTTATTATTATTGCAAAATTATACTACTATTATTATTGTTGTTAATATTATTAGTATTAGTTAATATATGCTTTGTAACAATGTTATCATTATTTTTGTTATTATTTATTTTGTAATTAGAATGCCATGCCATGGAAGGACCGATTAAGCTGCTCTGTACACTTTAACATGCCATGTGCTGAAAACATGGGAACGTTCTTTGGATTAATAGCCTAATCAATTCAGGAGATCATGACAATCGTTTCTGTGCATCACACTCCATAATCAGAAAGCTCCAGTAGAACTCCGCACACACACACACACACACACACACACACACACACACACACACACACACACAACACACACACACACACCACACACCACACACGTACTTGGCCAATATCAGCAATTCTTCAGGAATCGGCAGATTGGAGTCAGTGTGATTCCCGACTGCAGTACTTACTGCATAAACCCAAAAACCTTCAGTAGCTTCACCCAATTGTTTGGGGGAAATTCAAGAAACAAATTATATAAACAACGTTGCAATATCGATGTTTCAAGGAGATGTACATAAATATTAATCTTTATAAACAGCTGCCAATCCTCATGTGACGTATGGGAAAAAATTGGTCTTGTAATTTAGAAAACACGTTAATATGGCAAACAGCTCGGAAATCAGGTGTTATCAAATATATTTTGCTTTGAAACTCACAAAGAGAAACCATATAACCTTCGTAAATCATGTACCTCTACCTTGTAGCAATACCGACTGTACATCCCAATCCGGATGTGAATGTACCGTTTTCGACTGTAGGGAGCTCAGCAAGTAGCTTAAGCAATCAAGCAAGCACACCAATTAAATGGTTGATAAGGAACGGCTGGCCAGGCTGTGACTGTCTACCATATATGATCCCTTTAAGTTTAAAGCCGGTCTTCACCGTGCCACAGTAGTTAAAGAAATAAAATGAATTCGTTCAAAGAATGTCTTTATCCATAAAAAAGTTGCTGTTTAATGTAGAACAACCCTGGAGACATCGCAAAGTTTAATCGCCCATGAAATAAACATTGCAGATAATCCGCCACGTTACGTCCTCGTCTGTGCATGCGACACGTGGTACGTCGGTTCACAAAATCGTATCATATACTGCATGAAATCGCCCCAAGCTCCTCATTTGAAAACTATGGCACTTATGAAAGTGATGTACAGTATATCGTGAATCATAGCCATGATGAACAGTCATTTCATCATATGAGTGAGAAAAGTGGAAAAAAAAAACTATCATAAAGAAATCATGCCTGGTGTTGGCTTAATGGCTAGAGCGGTGGGCTTTGGATCTGAGGGTCCTGAGTTCAAATCCCAATCAGCTGTTGAATTAATACCAGGTGGCGTTGACTCTGCCTGTTATCCTTCCGAGGTCGGCAAAACGAATGCCACCTTGCTGGTATCCTGTGTCGGAGTGGCGACCCGTCCAGGATTGTGTCCAATAGCCAAGGAGACTGCTTCGGCAGCACCAATGCTTTGCACAGAGTATGGTCCCAATGGAATGATGATGGATTAAGAAATCGTTGCAGCCTGTTCCAAGTCAAGGCATGGTTGAGCAGGCCAAAATACACCCCCCAAAAAACACCCCCTTCAAAAGGGGTGTTTTAATTAACCCAAACACCCAATTTTCACTCTTGCACTTCCTTGTTGTTTTCTTAGTATGCATGCAAAGTTTCAGGCTGATAGGTTTCATGGTTTTGGAGTTATGGAGGACACACACACACACACACACACACACACACACACACACACACACACACACACACACACACACACCCTTTTTCTTCTTGCGTATAGCAGCTTGGCTATCATTTCTTGGAGCGTGGTAGTGCCGCTGATGCTGTGCCCCTCTGCTAGTACACGGTACTCATTTGCCAACTTCAGAAGGATGACAGGCTGTCAACCACACCTGGTGTTAATTCAGCAGGAAACGGGGCTCAAACTCAGGATCCTAAGATCCTAAGCCAGCCACCTTAAGCACTAAGCCAATACCAGGCTGACTGACACACACACACACACACACACACACACACACACACACACACACACACACACACCCTTTCTCACTCACACACACTAGTATAGATAGAAACATTATTTAAACATAGATGCTTACCCCAACAATAATCTGTTTCAATGATACAGTATGTGCAGCTAAAACTCAACCAAACTTTCACCATCGGAACAGGCATCTTGAATTGAGGTGGCCTGGCTGAAGGTGCTTACTGATATGCACACAGTGAATGAGCTCGAACATCTTCCAAAGGGAACCTGGTGTCACTTTGTTTTTGTATTCAAAATCTCAGCTCACCGAAGAGTGAGGGTAGAAAGCAACACTCTCAATGTTGGGCAGTCGAAAAAATGTAGATGCAAAAAGGGTTCGATGAACGAACAGGAGGACAAAATGCAGAGGAAACATAGCAACTTGCAAAAGGATATGGAGAGGCAGGGAAGACTTGATGAGGATAGAAAATACCATCGGTAGGGTAGGGATGGAGGATAGCCTGAGGCGGTGGCACACTGCTAACTTCCGAAGTCCTTGAAGGAAGGATGGGATTGAACAGACTGAGTAACGAGGTTAAATAAGCATGAGAATATAAGAACAGAGTTAAAAGTGAGCAGCCATCTTGGATTGGGGATTTTAACAAGGCGTAGAATAGGGCAATCTGGAGGACTGAAAGAGAAGAGGGATCAAGACCAGATAGAGCCCAGCAACCTGTCTGTGATGAGAGAGCAGCACAGCAGATCCTGTGGAAGGAGTAGAAACATAATTCAGATCTGATAACATCTTTGTAATTCGCTGAGACAACTCGAAAAGATGTTGATTTGATTGGATTTCACTCTGCGATTGGGATATCTGGCTCTTTTACACCTGTGATGATATGGTGAATCCCACCTGCACACTTGTATTGATGATGACAGTCATTCATTTGAATAATAAGTTATTGCCAGAGTAGCAAGATGGTTCATTCACTCAAAAACATCACACTGCACAAACTTGCAGGATCCACTCCAACGTCAAGGCTACATTCTGAGCTCCAGTAGTTAACATGAACAAAGTTTCTCGCTTTACTGAATATTTTGACTTCCACCAACGACGAGAATTTGTTTATGGTCAACCAAATGAAACAAATCCCTCGTATTGGGGGGCGTGTTTTTCAGTTTCTTCAAAATTGACTTATCCTGACATCTCTGGTTTTCCCCTTGTGGTCTTCATATATTAAACTAATTAGTGGTACCGTTGGTCCATTGGACCAAATTTTCATTGGTCTTCATGGCCTTGTGGCATATCTACCTGCTGTATTGCTTGAGCATTAGCTTTCCTTTCACTAAGCGCAAGTGAGCTTGCGCTATGGCGGGGGATTATATGTTCGTTATTATTATTGCAAAATTATACTACTATTATTATTGTTGTTAATATTATTAGTATTAGTTAATATATGCTTTGTAACAATGTTATCATTATTTTTGTTATTATTTATTTTGTAATTAGAATGCCATGCCATGGAAGGACCGATTAAGCTGCTCTGTACACTTTAACATGCCATGTGCTGAAAACATGGGAACGTTCTTTGGAGTTAATTAGCCTAATCAATTCAGGAGATCATGACAATCGTTTCTGTGCATCACACTCCATAATCAGAAAGCTCCAGTAGAACTCATCATTCTCTGTATCGATCTTGTTCAACTCATGCATCCTGTATCCATCTGTAACTCATGCATCCTCTGTAACCATCTTGCAACTCTAACATGTCTGTATCCATCTGTCCACCCCAAGCAATCTTCTGTATCCATCTTGTCTCCACCCCATCATGCGGGGGTTTCGTCCTTTTTGTCTGTTACATCGTATCCGTTCACTGCAGAGCTCTTCACGAGCCTCGACATGTACAAAAAAAAACAAATAAAAAAAGTACAACTTGTTTCTGAGCTTGTAGTTTCCGTCTATTGCATAACAGTAACATTTACAGTCATTATGAATCGCAGATGATCGATCTGCAGCATGTGAAGTGCAAGTCTCTCCTGGCTCCTGAGTTGTACAGTGATTGAGTTGACGACGTGTAAACACCACAACGATGTCACTCAGACGCACAAAAATGACAACAAAGCTCCCCAAGCCTCGCGAGTTTCCCAATTGATCACGTAACTTTGGATACCGGCTCGTTGGTTGAATAACGCAACGTTCGGGAAAATTTAACATGTTCCACCATCGACCAAATTATTCCTCCAAATGCTCAGATGATTGACCGACAAACCATAACCTAACAAACCTCACACTTTGCACGTCTTGTTACCTCTGAAGTTATGTTAGGGATCACGACCCACCGAAACCTTCAGAAGGCCTCCATAAGGAATTATTGAAAAAAACCTTGACATTGACACACTAATACATCACACACGACTCACGGACTTGGTTAAAACCTGCTCATGATTGTCTGAATCTTAATCCAACTCGGTCGTTCAACTTCCTTAACAATCAGAATTGATGTGTAGCTACTATGACCTGCAGTGCGTACTTCAACCTTGTCGTTGTGGCACAGTCTCCTCTTCGTCGACCGATGCTCTCAACATCCAACCAGCGGACACGTGGCTGCGATTTCCCAGCCTCCGGTATGCGGGGTGCCACCGCGGAAGGAATGTGCCAAGCAAGCACGGGCTGTGGTTGGTCAGAGTCATCGGCTCTTGCTCCTCAGTGCACGAGGATTGTCCTTGGAGAAAGACCGCAAAGTAAGTGCCCATCTGGTAAAAAAGAAACTCACTCTGTGTGGCTTGAACATTACAAGTTCTCCCCTTGTATGCATCTGGGTTCGTAAAAGTGTACACTTGTACCTCCACTGACCCCTGGCAAGTTTTACCCATTAAAATGTGAATCTTCTGTGTTTCCTTGCCTACCTGCCGCCTCGGTTCCCCGTCCTGTCTTAAGTCCATAATTATTAGTTTTTCCAATGTTGTTCAAGTCTTTCCAATTGGTGCCACTCCCACCGCTCCATCGATGGTCGCACGCCCTTTTCCATGAGCCTCGATCTCTGACAAATGAAGCGAAAATACGAACAGACAAATAGCCCAGTTTCTCTTTACCCCCCCCCCCCCCTGTGTGAAAGCATCAGGGCATTGTGTGGCGGAATGGGTATGGTGCTCTACCGACCCTCTAGTTTTATTATGCTTTTCACCAAATCTATGCCTACAAACATGGTTTACTGAACGATTGCATCGCCATTGCTTTGAAGATAACTCAAGCCCTCTCCTTGTCACCCACTGTTTGCTGTTGTCCCCTCTGTTTAATACCAGATCGTGACAAAATAACAAAATAAAAATCCCATCACCCAGAGCGACAGGTAATATACCCTGAGACACCCGCCGATGCACACACACCTGCGGTGAGAACTTCCAGGCAGTGTCAAGGCAATCCATCGAAGCTCACGTATATCGCAAATATCGGTTGGTAGGGTGAATTCCTCGGGTAGCCTGCCAACATGCAGTCTCCAAACTATGCAGGTGTTCTTCCATTGGGAACTCAAGCGATCAGAAACATCATCCTGTAAGACAAAAGCTGACAATCATCATAATAGATGATGATGATGCTAAGAACCAAGGGAGAGAGAGAGGAGAGAGAGAAAAAGGCAATTTTCCTCTTCTACCCTTAGCTGTTATCACCATTCCCAACTGCCGGCATTAAATGACCATGAAGTCGATGAAAACTTACCAATACACTGTGAGGATGACATAGCACCGAGATTCAGACACGGACTAACAGAGCTTGAAAAACACGCGGTTGGAGTATAAACGAGTGTTGGTCGAGCAAATGTATTTCCCGTGGAGACCCACGCCAGCTCGCAGCATGAGCATTGAAAACATTTGAGAAAGCCTGGCCACCCCTGTTAACCCGCTTAAAATGCTCTGTGGATCCTGTATCCTAGCCAAGAAGGCTCGCTTTTTAAAATCGACAGACATCGACAAACGATGACAAATTTGCTGAAATGTACAAAACAGCGCGGCGTCTTCGAAGGACCCCACCTTCCAAGCGAGGTGGCTTCCGAGCTGAGGCTTTTGGATTTTGTTTCATGTGTAAAGGGGAAGGTTCTCAAGTTACCATTCTTCATACGTTTACCAATGACCTGCAAGGACCATTTTTTGTAGGTAAGTTGTCCTCGACAAAAGAAAGCTATGAAGCCTCACAACGGGGACTGTGCAAGCGACGCAGTGAACTGACATCAAGCTACACCTTTCGGCCCGAGGCAGCACATGACACGGTATCGGTTCCCAAAGTTTGTTCCTGGCAGTGACACAACAGGAATACTAAAACGGTCATTGCACCATAAGGGATTGATATAACTTCTGTAATTCGGAAAATGATGGATCTTAAGACATTAATTGTAATTTATCATTCCGAGTAATTAATTTTAATAATCATTACAAGTAATTACGTTCAATTATGTCGAAACTTCTGCCGCCAGAAGTAATTACTTTAATACACATATGAATCACAAGTAATTACAAAGTATTCAAAGTAATTTCTAAGGTAATTGCGAGTTAAATAAAAATGTTTTGTTCCATTAGTCAGAGTTGAAAAGACGGCTGTGCACTGAACAAATCAGGACGTCACGTGGGCATAAATCGGAACAGCAAGTAGAGGGGGGGGACACCAACAACAGAATGAAGCCAAGCTCGAGGGGACTTGGACAAACATGAGTGTTGGGGGGGGGGGGCAGACAAGGACAAATGATACAGAGGAAAACTTCTCAGGTACAAAGATACAGAGTCCAGATCTGTTGGTCGAGAGCAGTGAGGTCTGTGACACAATATTTGAAGCAAAACCACACAATTGAGGCATTCTGCTTCTCACAAGTGGACGTGAAGCGTCACCATTTGAAGTGAGGAAGGATGAAGGAGACGAAAACTCCAGAACAGACAGATGGCAGACAGAAGCGGGACATACAACCAGAGACAAAAATTTAACAAGCACACCAGTTTTGGAGGAGGAGTATAACTTTGAAGTTCAATGTTAGTCGACAGCATGTTGTTTTTCGGCTCTCCTGATAGTGGACACCACTTGCGCTGGACTTGTTGGAAAATGGACTAGATGCCTTCGTCGGTTTGCCTTCCAGGAAGAAAGTAAGTTGTCTTACAGAGCAACTGCCTCACCACAGATTCAGTGTACATGGGCGGAAGAAGGCAGATAACTTTAAGACAGGACGGGTTGGATCTGTGACAGAGGAGAAGAGATGATTAGAGAGACGAGGAGAGAAGGGAGGAGAGAGAGAGAGAGAATGGAGAGGAGAGATGAGAGAAGAAGCAGTTTCCTACCACTGATTAACACATCAGGCAGTAATATTGTGAGATCAGTTCCTGAAGACAAGTCCTTGCCAATCTGCGCTGAGGAAACTGCCAGTACTCGCCTGTTTGAGGCAGCTCTCTGAGAACAGCGCAGAGAGTTACGATCACAAGCTTATTGCTCAGCTGAACAGTTGAGCAGAGGAAAACTATGACACGATTTGACAAGGAAGTTAGTCATCAACCTAGTCCAGAAGGGGATTTGCCATTGGAGAAATCCTGTTGAAAGTTCACAGATCGGAAAGCAGTCCATGGGCACCAGAAGACCTGCTTGAAATGCTGGTAGAAGAGGTACCAACCATCCAGGCAATTTGCATGTTAGACAATTGAAATTGTGGGACAATATGAGGAAGAAAGTTGATGAGGAAGAGAGAGCCAAAAGTTGGTCCATGTTGTGCGGAGAGAGAATTTTTCATGGAGTTGTCACTGTTTGAAGGACAGACAAACACGATAAACACCGATGTGGGATGAAGGGGAGTCGCAATCTACAGTCTTACTCCTGGGGTTGGTGTGTAATAGGGGAGTACAAGGAGAGGAAATAGTTTATTTGATGTGCAGTGCGACTCCATCGTCCCAGACGGGTTCAGGTCCATCAAGCGGAGGATGAACAACAGCAGGGAAGAGTACTGAGGAGTCAGGGGACATGCTGCTGGAGAAATCCTTGTTATAACAAATTATTCCGGCCTCTGTCGCAGCAGCAGCCGATTTGAGAGTCTGTTCAGCTTGAGAGGAAGCCTCGATATTTGATGTCCACACAGAGGGCATTGGGAGGTATGCTCGGAGAGATGGGAGCCGGAGGGTAAAAAACAGGGGGAGGGGCTGGGAGGGTTGCGTGCTGGAGGTGAAGATGGAGGCAGGACAGCACGTGGTGGGATATTGGAGGGGTGGGACCAGAGGGGAAGGATCGGGTGGATGGTTGGTGGGAGATGAGAGAAGCAGAAGTGTGAGGGAAAGACTGGGGGAATTTAGGAAGAGGGGGACGAAGTGTGAGGTTTGGACGAGGAGGAGAATATAAGGAGGTGCAAGAGACACTAGGTGTGTCATCCTGCCTCTCAACTTCCAATCGCTCTGCCCCCTCCCTTCAGCCCTTAAATCATGAATCAGTGGCTTAAATCGCTTAATCCTTTATTAATAAATCATCTTTTCTAATTGAATATGCTCACTCTAGTTGAATTGAATAAGCTTTTTCATTAACTTGACTTCACTGAACCTCTTCGTTTAATTAACTTGAATTTAAGTAAATTTAAATAACTTTTGTTGACTTTTAATTGAATTAAACTGTGTTTGAATTAAAATTTTAATTAGAAATCGCCTTTTATGTGACAGTTTAAATTTTATTAAAATATGCTTTTTTAATTGACTGCTTTAAAAAAAAGAATCATTTAATGGAAAAATTAGAAACGGTTAACCGAACACATTAAAACTAGTAAAAGTATACAAGCATTTGAGCAGCGGATTAAAGATTAACAACTGTATTTTGTGATTGCAGAGTTCCAGTTGTGAAACTCTCCCAAAGAGTTTATACACCGGCAACAAAAACGCTCGGCTTTATTATCCATACGATGAGGCAACCGTTCTGACCACCTCAAGATGTTTTCGGCACATTGGTCAATGGCAAGAAACAAACTCGTGTGAGGAATTCGCATGGGAACAACACCTCTCGTTAATTACTTACAAAAAAATAAAAACAACAAATAAATCAAAATCAGAGACCAAAATAGAGCCCAATTCCAATGAACCACAGGCATAACAGGTGTAAAAAAGAGGTGGACGGTCACGTACCAATGGACGTGCTGGCCACTGCTTGCTCTCAGCTGCATTTCCTTCAGATTGTTTCGAGTTTAAAAGCTCCGTCTTATCCGTAGTCCAGTTCACCTGCGGGGGCAACGATCAGATAAACAAAACAAAATAAAAATGACTTCACTTTGAAATCAAGAAGGGCTGATTTAAGCTCTCCAGCCGTGGAACCAGGTAATCCGGACTTCCGAAGTGACGGTGATCTGCCCCCAAATGCGCCTGGCTTGCACAATGGAATCTCAGGAAACTGCCGCCGTTCGGCGCGAAAGAGAGTAATATCACGTTCCGAGAAGGATCTTTACCTGGAACGTCTCACCAAGCTGAAAAGAAGGGAAATACTTTGAAACGTCACCGGTGAGAAAGGCCGTGCCCCGCACAAAGAAAGCTTGGAACACTCTGTCTGAACGGCAGCTGCGATACTGCAAGCTCCCGACCAGTATGGGCTCGGGGTGGGAACTGTTAGTGGGAGATGTGCGTCACACAACCTCGTGACGGATCTGCTACCGTGGATGGTGTCGAGTTCGGTGATTTGATCACCGATGGAAGGACATTTCGGCGCTTGGAATGTACGAGTGTGATTCAAAATGATGATATTTACTATGAAATAATTCGTGGGATGGGGGAGCAGGCGTATGGGATTTTAACGTGCTGACTCACGTCTGTACCAATGTCTTTTTTTTTTTTTTTCCTTTACAGGAACGATGCTCATGAAAGAGGCAATTCTGCAAACACGTGAGAGTGAGCTTAGGTCGGGACCATGAAGCCAAAAGTGTTTCATCCAGTTCATCGAGGCATCGGATGAATGATGAACATCCGTGTGTTCGCTATGTTGTACGCTTGATTGGCATTGTTGACCGGAGTCCAACTGAAGCGTCCGATCGAATGCATGACGACGCGCCAAAGCTGTGTACACAAAATAACATTCAATGGGGAAAAAATGTAATTGAACATTGCAGCAACAAGTTTTCTGTTCTCGACAATGGCTGATTGGACGAAGGAGTCCTGTGGACCATATTGAACGGACAGGGATGACAGAAACGTGCCATTGATTGAGTTCGCCAAAGGTTGGACCGAGATTTACCCAAAAAAGGCTTTTGAAGCCGACGATAGCGCTGATCGTACTGCGATAGCAGGGACGCAGCTGACGCTGAATTCGGCTGGCTGGTTGTTGCTGTGTTTTTCATTCGACTGCAACCCCAAGCCGGAAGATCCATTTTTAATGTTCTTAGTTTCCTGGCTTCAAATCAAAACCTCATTCACTTGTGGCATAATGCCAAACAGGTGGAATTGGACAACACCCCCCTGTTTGAGACTTGTTTAGCGATGCTTTTGAGCATATCTATCGTTACCAATCTGGTGTCCACAGTTATCGTGTTCAAAAGACCCACCCGACCCCTCCCCTACCCCCCAATGTTAGTATCTAAGCCCCGTCTCCCCTCCCCTCGCTTACATTCTTGAATCTCCTCCGTTCGTCTATCCTGTCCTTTTATGGAATTTCCGCTGACACCATAAGGAATGAGTGATACCCGCCCAAGATCGCGAAGGTCACACAAAGGTCAAAAGTGGGCGAACAGACATACCCTTCGATGAACATGTTGTCTGCTGTGTGACCAATGTAGCACGCCCATGGCACTTCAATGGGCTCCAATGGAGACTTTATAAAAAGTGCGGACACTTCGGCTGCGTTCCGGTCCTCGGGGTCGTTTCAGTGCTCTGATTTGTGGCTCGCTCAATTTATTATTTGTACTCGCTCATTGCTACAAAGTACCTGTGGAAAAAAAAAGTTAGCGTAAAGAAGGATAGCGAAAAGTGGCACAAAACATACCTGGCCTGCAGCAAGCCATGTTTGCCAGGACCAGAGCAAAGAGGTGACGCGTCCAGTGAAGATGGGCGATGAAAAGGAAGAGGGCCATCCCAGACTGATCCTTCAGCAAAGGCGCAGCAAGGTCAAATGTGGCAAGGTGCCTTCACCCTGTATTTCAAGACGTCATAGTGGAGTTTCTCCCTGAAATCCTTTTACAAACAACAACAAGAACAACAACCAACATCGACAGAGCATAAATCAGTGATAGGTTCGAGCTATTCTTTCCTTTCATGGATGAGGTGTGTGTGTTGTGTGTGTTGTGTGAGGCATGTTTTTGTG
>CM068959.1:89730983-89748922 GCA_035128595.1 Eptatretus atami
GTGTTATCAAATATATTTTGCTTTGAAACTCACAAAGAGAAACCATATAACCTTCGTAAATCATGTACCTCTACCTTGTAGCAATTACCGACTGTACATCCCAATCCGGATGTGAACTGTACCGTTTTCGACTGTAGGGAGCTCAGCAAGTAGCTTAAGCAATCAAGCAAGCACACCAATTAAATGGTTGATAAGGAACGGCTGGCCAGGCTGTGACTGTCTACCATATATGATCCCTTTAAGTTTAAAGCCGGTCTTCACCGGTGCCACCAGTCAGTTAAAGAAATACAACATGAATTCGTTCAAAAGAATAGTCTTTTATCATACAAAACAGTTAGCTGTGTAATGTTAGAACAACCCTGGAGACCATCGAAAGGTGGGTTAACTCGCCCATGAAATAACATTGCAAGATAATCCGCCACGTTACGTCCTCGTCTGTGCATGCGACACGCGTGGTACGTCGGTCACAAAAATCGCTATCATATACTGCCCATGAAAATGCCCCAAGCTCCTCTGTTTGAAAACTTATGGCACTTATTGAAAGATGGTACAGCTATATCGTGAATCATAGCCATGATGAACAGTCATTTCATCATATTGAGTGAGGAAAGTGGAAAAAAAAAACTATCATAAAGAAATCATGCCTGGTGTTGGCTTAATGGCTAGAGCGGTGGGCTTTGGATCTGAGGGTCCTGAGTTCAAATCCCAATCAGCTGTTGAATTAATACCAGGTGGCGTTGACTCTGCCTGTTATCCTTCCGAGGTCGGCAAAACGAATGCCACCTTGCTGGTATCCTGTGTCGGAGTGGCGACCCGTCCAGGATTGTGTCCAATAGCCAAGGAGACTGCTTCGGCAGCACCAATGCTTTGCACAGAGTATGGTCCCAATGGAATGATGGATGGATTAAGAAATCGTTGCAGCCTGTTCCAAGTCAAGGCATGGTTGAGCAGGCCAAAATACACCCCCCAAAAAACACCCCCTTCAAAAGGGGTGTTTTAATTAACCCAAACACCCAATTTTCACTCTTGCACTTCCTTGTTGTTTTCTTAGTATGCATGCAAAGTTTCAGGCTGATAGGTTTCATGGTTTTGGAGTTATGGAGGACACACACCCACACACACACACACACACATCACACACACACACACACACACACACACACACACACACCTTTTTCTTCTTGCGTATAGCAGCTTGGCTATCATTTCTTGGAGCGTGGTAGTGCCGCTGATGCTGTGCCCCTCTGCTAGTACACTGGTTACTCATTTGCCAACTTCAGAAGGATGACAGGCTGTCAACCACACCTGGTGTTAATTCAGCAGGAAACGGGGCTCAAACTCAGGATCCAAGATCCTAAGCCAGCCACCTTAAGCACTAAGCCAATACCAGGCCTGAGCTGACACACACACACACACACACACACACACACACACACACTTTCTCACTCACACACACTAGTATAGATAGAAACATTATTTAAACATAGATGCTTACCCCAACAATAATCTGTTTCAATGATACAGTATGTGCAGCTAAAACTCAACCAAACTTTCACCATCGGAACAGGCATCTGAATTGAGGTGGCCTGGCTGAAGGTGCTTACTGATATGCACACAGTGAATGAGCTCGAACATCTTCCAAAGGGAACCTGGTGTCACTTTGTTTTTGTATTCAAAATCTCAGCTCACCGAAGAGTGAGGGTAGAAAGCAACACTCTCAATGTTGGGCAGTCGAAAAAAATGTAGATGCAAAAAGGGTTCGATGAACGAACAGGAGGACAAAATGCAGAGGAAACATAGCAACTTGCAAAAGGATATGGAGAGGCAGGGAAGACTTGATGAGGATAGAAAATACCATCGGTAGGGTAGGGATGGAGGATAGCCTGAGGCGGTGGCACACTGCTAACTTCCGAAGTCCTTGAAGGAAGGATGGGATTGAACAGACTGAGTAACGAGGTTAAATAAGCATGAGAATATAAGAACAGAGTTAAAAGTGAGCAGCCATCTTGGATTTGGGGATTTTAACAAGGCGTAGAATACGGGCAATCTGGAGGACTGAAAGAGAAGAGGGATCAAGACCAGATAGAGCCCAGCAACCTGTCTGTGATGAGAGAGCAGCACAGCAGATCCTGTGGAAGGAGTAGAAACATAATTCAGATCTGATAACATCTTTGTAATTCGCTGAGACAACTCGAAAAGATGTTGATTTGATTGGATTTCACTCTGCGATTGGGATATCTGGCTCTTTTACACCTGTGATGATATGGTGAATCCCACCTGCACACTTGTATTGATGATGACAGTCATTCATTTGAATAATAAGTTCATTGCCAGAGTAGCAAGATGGTTCATTCACTCAAAAACATCACACTGCACAAACTTGCAGGATCCACTCCAACGTCAAGGCTACATTCTGAGCTCCAGTAGTTAACATGAACAAAGTTTCTCGCTTTACTGAATATTTTGACTTCCACCAACGACGAAGAATTTGTTTATGGTCAACCAAATGAAACAAATCCCTCGTATTGGACTCCCAAGACCAACAATGGTATGAACGACATGAGACACTTGTGTTAATGGCATAGTAGCCTTTCATATTCACGACACCCTTACAGAAATGTCCCTGGCATCAATGACTTTGTCCTGGTGGCGCATGCTTAAGGCTCTGGAAATATTAAAACATGAAGGCAGGAATTGAATTTGGCTCGAGTAATTATTCTAATAATTATTACTCTCATTTTAAAGTCTCTCCAGTCCCATTGACATGTGTGCAAGAACAATGGGACAGTCTGCATGAAGTCTTCTCAAAATGACACCCAGTGTGCTCCATGATGCAGCACCCTGCATGTCGAGTTTCAGGTTGATGCCCAATCTTAAATCGAGCATAAGTTTTAGATTTTTTTTGTGGAGATCACTGCTGTGCTCGTCATTACGAGAAATTACTCGCCATTTTAGTTGAGGCTCATGGAAGAGCTCGCACTAGTACACTGAACAGATCAGGATACAACAGGACAAAAGAAGCAGTAGAGAGAAGGGGTAAATACCAAGAACAGAGTTGAAGGCCAAGATAGAGGCAGACTTGGATAAACAATAGGTGTGGGGATGAATGGGGGATAAGAGAGGGTGTATGGAGTGGACAAGATGGATACGGAAGGAAACTCTCGGGGGGGGGGTTGGGGGGACAGGAAATTTGGAAGGAGTAGGGTATACAGTCATATACAGTATACTAAAGTCAGTATATACTAAAATCGACAAGGGATTGGGGTGTGTTGAGGGGGTGGGGTTAATGAGGGTGGAAAAGATCATGGTTTTGGATTGGGGGCGATATGAGATGGTGGTAAACCGTTGATTTGAAGACCTGCAGTGAATTATGAGATTGAAGAGAATGTGGCCATTCTTAATTAACAGCATTTTCTCCACACTCTGACCCCTCTATATCCTTCCTCAGCATCCAGCCACGGAGGAGCTCCCACAGTGTTCATGGAAGTTGAAGAAGTATTTCAGGAGCACACTCGAGGTTAAGAAAATACCAAACCCCATTTGTTTGTTGCTGCTCTCTGCATTTCTTAGACTGTATTGGAATTGGTTTGACCCAAACAATCAAAATCTTCATTGATATATTTTAGTGCAAGCAGTGTAAAGACACGATTTTTAAGTCCATGTAATTCATAGTCAACCACGAAATGCAAGTGAATTATGAACAGTCCATTGTTTGTGCACTTACCTTTGAACTGTCTAGTCTGGGTTTGATTCTTGACCTGACTATAAACTGTCAGATTGCTGCATTAGAGGCAGAATGTTGCATCAATGAGTGCACAGTTCCTCAGACCAGTCTGCTTGCATTTAAGTAGGTGGACGTTAAAAATCCCACGGTATCTTTGGTGAAAAGGCGGCGAGCCATTGCCAGCACCCTGAACAGATTACAAATTACTAGCAGAGTACCCACCTTAAGGGCGATCTTGTTCCAGACATGTAACATGTTCTTCTGATGCATCCCTTTATTTGGGTGGTGTATAGGCAACTGACAGCTCTGTAGAGGCAACCCCCCCCCCTCCCTGGTTTCGTTGCATGAAGCAAAACCATACCTACTGCTAATAATTCCAACACCTCACTGCACTGGAAAACATGGGGACAGGAATACTGCACTGTAAATGGTCGAGACTTGTAATACCCTCACCATCTGGAAGCAGCGCCACACAATACACATTTAGACAGAGAATTTGCATCCCCCCCTCACCCCCCAAGACCACAAACAAAGATAAAAACACCCCCACACATTAATTAGGGTCATGCTAATCCTATGTCGCAAGTCTGAATGTAATCAGCCCAGAACTGTAGGAGAGTAGCGCGACAAACAAAAAACAAAAAAAAGACGTCATGCAGAGCACGATACTTGCAAAATCCACCCACCTCTCCAAAGGTTGCCATGGATACATCAAATTGTCCATTTCATTAAGATTTAAAATCGACAATCTTAATCAAAGCTCAGGTCAATCGGATGAAAATTGATTTTTTTTCAGATTGAAATTGATGATTTTATAAATTTGACCTTGAGTTGACCTTTGACATTTTGACCTCAAAAATAGTTGGTTTCCAAATTCAGTGATGCACTATGCAATTGCTGCTGAACCCTCAGGTCAATCAGATAAAAAGTGATGATTTTTCAGATGAAATTTGATGATTTTAGAAGTTTGACCTCGAGTTGACTTTTGACTTTTTGACCTTAAAAATAGTTGCTTTTCCACTTCAGCGATGGACTTTGCAAATCCTGTTCAACTTTCAAGTTAATAGGATGTAAATTGATGATTTTTCAGTTGAAAATTTATGATTTTAGAAGTTTGACCGAGAGTTGACCTTTGACCTTTTGATCTAAAAAAAATAGTGGGTTTCCCAATTCAGTGATGTAATATGTCCTGGACGTAATAATATCCTGGACGGGTCGCCACTCCGACACAGGTTACCAACAAGCTGGCACTCATTTTGCCGACCTCAAAGGGATGACAGAAAGAGTCAACCCCACCTGGTATTATTTCAACAGCCATGGGGGATTTGAACTCAGGATCTCAGGACCCGAAGCCCACCACCCAAACCATTAAGCCAACACCAGGCATAATGATAGAATCGACTGACCAATATACTTGAAAAATCTTCGATTTTGCAAGAAACAAACAAACACCGGTCCGTGCAATTTTTTTTGATCTCAGAAAATAGTGGGTTTCCCAATTCAGTGATGTAATATGCAAATGCTGTTAAAATAGGTGTGTGATGATATGGTAGGGATTGGCGATTATAGGAGATGGCCTAACAGCACACACTTTAGTGTTTTCTAACAGCTTGCTGTGTTCACACCAAACTCTCTTCCTATGGTATCCAAGGCCATCTCCACTCATGGCTCGCAGACTTCCTCTCCTGTCGCAGCCAACGTGTGGCCCTAGACGGAGTTCTCTCATCCCCTCTTCCTTTCCAGCCTGGAGTTCCTCAAGGCAGCGTTCTGGGCCCTGTTCTTTTTCTGGTTTTCATCAATGATCTCTCCGACTCCCTTTTAAATCTTCTTTCTCTCTTTGCTGATGACTCCACCCTCTGCCGTACCATCTGTCATCCCTCAGACCAGCAAGCTGTTCGGCAGCCACAATGATTTAATATTTTTAATCTGTACCTGTTTATGAGACATGTGTTAGTCCCCATGGGTCTGGAACTGTGAACCAGAACAGCACTAATTGCATGTCAGAGTAAGTAATGATCTAACCGACAGGGGGTCTTGCAGCGGCAACACATCCCCAGCCTTTAGAAAATAGTGCACATCTGTGGGGACGAACTCATAACTGATTCCCATTCCAATGTGCATATGAACGAATAAACAAGTTTTGATTTTTCATTACAGTTTTAAACAATGAGACTGCTGGTGCAAATTATAAAGGGAATGAGACTGGTGGAGCAGAGAACTATCATCTGCAGGAAGGTAATAACTTTGTATCTCACAATCACTGTTTCCCTCCACACCTGTAATGTTTTTCATTTGTGCATTTCCTTCCATTGTGCCATCATTCGGTGCATTATTTTAAATTCAGTGAATAATATTCCCGCTTCCTGGGGTTTGTAGTGCTAGCTTGTTTTTAATGACTGATGGGAAATTGTTATGCTATTTTCTCGATACCATGGTGACCTGGAGCCCTAATGGAAATCTAAACACGACAGAAAACAGAAAACCCACGTAGACTGATCGCTAGCATGACTTTGAGCCGTGCCATCCGATGTACCACAAACGGGTGGCAATTAATACACTCGTGAAAAGGGCACAATATTTACCGTCCACGATGGAGGGTAAGACGATGGAAATGAAACTTCTTAGATGGGTATTGCAGGCCAACGGCTATCACAGCCGTTTATCCCCCAAAAACTAGGATGGTTCTGGCAGCTCCAGACCCCACGGGAATAAATGAAGCCTCTGTTTGTTACCTTTCATACCTGGTGTGATTCAAAGGATTGGAAGGTATTGAGTCCAGTCGGAATAAGAGTAAATTTTCAAACTGCACATGCCATTTGACAGGATATGACCAATGTCTAAGACAGGTTGGCCAAAAATCACTGGTCTTCACATTTCCCTGCATCTGTGGAGCAGGATATGTAGGAGAGACAGGAAGAACTCTCGGTCAATGCGTCAAGGAGCATCGTAAAGCCTTTGAGTGCAACCACCCTGAAAGTGGTTGATGTCAGGTCAGGTCAGAGTAGATCTGTTGACTTGCTACAGGTACCATGTAAACCTGTACGAACCTGTTCCATGGGCGGGTTGTCGGCGACTAAACTGTCTTCCCCACCAAGTTCTTGGTGAGGAGGGTGTATGATATGGACACCCAACAGGATGAAAAACAAAACCTGTCAAAGGGCGGAGGAGCTCCTTGTGAATCAACGGCCATCCATATCGAGTGTCCAACTGTGCTGTGGACGTCCTCCTGCAGTTGGGTTACTTTTTATGAGGAGGGTGGTGGCAGGATTTGCACTCTGGCTACCGTAAAACCCCTCATTCTGCGAAACATATGAAAAGTAAAAACAACATATGAAAAACCACTCTGTGGAGTACCTCCTGTGCAGCTTCCCTTTGCAAGGCAGCTCGGCAGATGACGGGGTTGGGGCAAAGCCTTTCAGCAAAGCCTGGTCTCTGTTTATGCTCCAACTGAGGCGAGTGACCTCACCGTGAAGGACGCATTCTATGCCACGAGTCTGTGGTTGATCAGTCCCCAGGCGAGATACACTTCTAATCTTGGGGATTTAAATGCATCGACTGGAACTGATAGGGATGGTTATGAGACGTGTGTTGCTCCCCATGGGTCTGGAACTGTGAACCAGAACAGCACTAAATTCCTTGACTTTGGAAGAAGTCGTGGACTTGGGTGGCTGATTCATGGTTTCAGTGCCCACAAGCTCATCGCTGGACTTGGTATTCCAACACTGGTGGTGCGGCAATGGAGATTGACTATGTGCTCATTGATGGTCACTGGAGGATGATCCAGAACTGCAGGGTCTACCGGAGTGCTCAGTTCCTCAATACTGACCACAGGCTTGTTGTAGCAACTCTTAAGTTGCAGCTTAAATCCAGAGAATGGTACCATCCCAGCCTAGGCTGGGGATGTGGCAAGCTCAAGATGAGAGGGTGGCTGAGGAATTGCGAAGAGGCTGAGTGGAGATTTGGGGGTCTGGGTGCTTTGGGAGGTCCTGCAGAGTTGTGGAGTGCCTTAAGACCACCGTCCTTGATGTTGCCCGGAAGATGTCTTGGAACTCATCGGAGGGTGAAGAAGAATTGACCAGAGTCGCAGGGCAATATACCATTGACCAGAGTCGCAGGGCCAAGCTGAATGGCAGAGCTGAGCTGTTCAGGGGGCTGAGGGGTAAACTGCACGTGTTCTAAGGGTGGATAAGGAGGCCTATGTGCAAGGAATCTGTAGGTGGTAGAGCAACACCGATGGTCAAGTGGTTCTCATTCTGCTTACAGGGAATTCGCACATTGCGTTCATCTAAGCCCATCCTCGGCTGTGTACTGCATTTAGAGCAGAGGGTGGTAGGCTCTTGACAGAGGAGTCCGAAATGAAGGCCCGCTGGGCAGTTACCTTGAGCGGCTGTACCAGTCTGATCCACCAGCGGTGGAGTTGGATGTCAGGGGTGTTACTATCCCCATTGCTGACCCTCCAAACAACTGTGGTCACCTTCATTTGTGGAACAGGCTGCGGTGAACCAGTTGAAATGGGTAAAGCTCCTGGGATCTGTGGCATCCATGCTGAACTTCTCAAGGCTGGTGGAAATGCTGCACTTGTGCGTTGCATGCAGTTCTGTGCTCTGCCTGGAACACAGGCATCATCCCAACTGAATGGAAGATGGGCCTTGTCCTCTCTGGAAAGGAAGGGTGATCGCCAGGACTTCAACCACTACTGAGGGCTGACTCTGCTCTCAGTGCCGGGCAAGGTCTTACTCGGATAATTCTTGAGAGGGTTCACCCCATCTGTTTGAGCCTAGCGTCCAGAGCAGTCAGGCTTTACCCCAAAGAGGTCAACGATTGACCGTATCCTTGCTTTCCAGGTCCTCACTGAACGCAGACAAGACTTTATCAGGGGCTGCTTTCAGCCTATGTTTGAATCTCTGTAAAGCATTTGATTCAATGAATCGGGATGCCCTCTGGAGGATTCTTGACCTTCGTGCGGGGCCACCAAAACTGATCAATCTTATATCTGAACTATACTCTGGTACTGAGAGTGCTGTGAGATGTGGTGGTACCATCTCCGACTTATTCAGTTTGTCATGGTGTTGTTCAGGGGTGTGTACTGGCACACTTTCAGCGCTTGTATGGATGAATTCGTGGAGGATGTAGGAGAGATGAAGCTGCGGTGTGTCATTTGGAATGTAAGATCTTGACTTTATTTGCAGATGATGTAGTCATCTTGTCAGAGACCTGGATACCTTTGGGGACCTCGAGGTGCTGATGAGGAGTTGGATCGCTGGGATTACGGGATTCCTGGGTCAAAACTAAGATCCAGCTTTCATGACATCTTGGATCTGCTATCCTGTATGCTTAACTGTTTGTGGCGAGATGTGAGGTCGTGGAGATTCACTTACCTTGGCAGTGATATTCATGTCTTTGCTGGCTGTGAGCCAGAGGTCAACAGACGTCTGTGTCCACACAGAACTTTAGTGTTTTTCTCCGCAACCGCTTGTCGGATTGAGACGAAATTTTCACCATTGGTGCGACTACTCATGTAGAATGGTGTAATGATAACTGCAATGTCATTTCGGTCATGTGGTGTGGCAGCCATATTGGAAAAACGGAAAAAATTTGGACCTCTGTATCTCTGAAACCGCACCAAGGAATTATTGAAACTTGGCACATATCAAGTACTCCTCATGGGGAATAAGTGTGAATTTTTTTTCATGACGTCAGAGGTGCCTTCATTATGACATCATAATTGCACATGTGGAACGCCACATCCGATCAGTATGAAAATTTTTGAGGGTCATCTCAGGATAAAATGGTCCACAGAAAAAAAAATTGATGACGTTATCGGTCACGTGATTCGGCAGCCATATTGGTTTTTTTTAAACCTTCAAAAATCTTCTTCTCAGAAATGGCTGAACAGATCGAGACGAAACTTTACACGTATGATTGCCTATCCATGAACAAAAGGTTCACACATGTGATGTCATAGGTCACATGGTTTGGCAGCCATATTCGATTTACCCTAAAACCGATAAAAATCCATCACTCAAAAGAAATCCTGGCAAGGATCTGTAATCTCTGATTGCTCTTTTTCTTGTTTAGAGATTTGTTTTTATGCCTCCGCTGATGAAGTCGCCGGTAGCATTATGTTTTCTGGTTCGGAGTACGTACATACGTCCATGCTAATTTTCTCTGTTTTTTTTCTGCAACCACTTATCCGATTGACAAAAATTTTTCACCATCGATGCAACTACTCATGTAGAATGTTTTTATGATGATGATTATGTCATAGGTTATGTGTTGTGGCAGCCATGTTGGAAAAAAGGGAAAAAATTTGGACCTCTATCTCCGAAACCAATCAATGGAAAAAATTGAAACTTGGCACATGTGAAGTACTCCTCATGGGAAACGAGTGATTTTGATCTCATAGGTGGCTTCGTTATGACATCATAATTCCATACGTCAAACGCTTTATCCGATCAATTTGAAAATTTTTGAGGGTCCTCTTGGGCTAAATTGTATTGGGGGAAAAAATTGATGATGTCATTGGTCATGTGGTTCGGCAGCCATATTTTTTTTAACATACTGTAAATCCTTCAAAGATCTCTGAAACGGCTGAACAGATTAAGGTGAAACTGTACAGGTATGATCGCCTATCCATGAGGAATAAAAAGTTCTCCACCTTTGACGTCATCAGTCACATGGTTTGGCAGCTATGATTTTTTTGAAGAATAAACCTTTCAAAATCTTCTTTTCCAGAATGGCTTGATCAAGCAGGGAAGCAGCACATACCATTTTAAGTCTTTCGTATGACTCGGACGGAGTTTGAACCACCGACCTCCCAGACTCAGAGCGGACGCTCAAACCAGTGTGTGTGTGTGTGTGTGTGTGTGTGTGTGTGTGTGTCATGCATGTCATGCAATGCGAGACATAACCCTGTAGAGTGTAGGGAGTGGCACAAACACAAGTTCCTTTCAATAAAACTTGAGTACATATCTGATTGCCATATTTTCCATGCAGATGTTCCTGTTCCAACCACTGACAACAATATTGTTGCTGCTCTTACTGCTGATACCACTGAAACACATGTGCCATACGATGATGATGATGATGATGATGGAAACCATCACGGTGCTTATCACCTAGGTGAGGCTTCCATAATTCTCCAGGTGGTGTGCAACAAGCCGGAACCATAAATTTGCTAAACATTTAAGATGAACTTCAAACACAACAAAGAAAATGCCTAATGTGTGACATGCTGACAATGTGTTGTTTAACGTTGTGAATGAATCTGACTTTGCCAAGTTGGGCTATGTAACCATAAAATGTGATTATTATTATATATATATATATATATATATATATATATATATATATATATATATATATATATATATATATATATTGAAACTTGCTCTAAGTTTGTGTTAATAGGTTGTTATTATTTTCAGCCACAGAATCAACAGAGATTGCACTGAATGGGAGAGGAGATAAGGGAGCACAGAGTAAGGCTGCATCTCTACCACTACCAAATACTATGACTATTACAACTACTACTACTGCTACTACTACTAGTTTTAATGGCCCCAATAATTCCCACATTCTTGTGGGCTCGACTGGGGAAAGATTCTGTTTGCTTTGACCGGTTGGTCAGGCATGACGCTTGACAGTAGATGGCAGGAATTTTAAATTTATTCAGGGTGCCCGCAATAACTAGCCTACTTTTCATGAAAGACGTGGGATCTTTAATGTCCACCAGCTCATGCTAGCAGATGGGACACCTGGCTTAATGTCCTAGTGGATGGCACACACATTGAAGCCTAGCCCTACTTGTCAAACACCAGGGTGACAGTTTATAGCTGGGTCACGATTCAATCCCAGGCAAAACTGCCCAAAGACGAGTACGCATACTTCTAACTTATCCTGACAGCCCTCATATCGACCAAACACAAGGAAATTAATGTTTATATTCATCAGATGCATATTGTTAATATTATATTGTAATTTCTTACACCAAAACAGTGTTACACATGTGCAAAACGTGGATAATATCGGAAGAAGAAAGAGGCAAAGGCCAAATGGGCAGACTTTGCATTAATCTGCATTTCCTTTCATCAGCTCTAACCACATCGAAGAAGTGAGGCAGGTGAATG
This sequence comes from Eptatretus atami, assembly GCA_035128595.1. NCBI lineage: Eukaryota > Metazoa > Chordata > Myxini > Myxiniformes > Myxinidae > Eptatretus > Eptatretus atami. The sequence goes on from CM068959.1 coordinate 89,742,837, forward strand.
AGTGAAAGTGATTTTTATCAAAAGCCCTGCGAGTGGGAAGAGGAAGGGGTCGGGGTGTCGAAGGGAAGAAAGGGAATGTGAAGATGGTGAATGAGTAAAAGTGATTGTTGCTTACAGATATAGTAATTAATTGCGCAATGCATTGTAATAAAAATATACAATAAATGCTTCTAATATAGCCTTCTGAAGGACGATTAGGACGCACAAGACAAGATTGTGTTAAGCACAAAATAAGTATATATAATTAGTAAAGAAAGAAGCTTCATTAAATATTGCCAAATTAAAAAAAGATGGCATTTCTTGGACTATTGTGTGTATGCTCTGACAAATTGCAGGTACAACATTTGTTGAGGACAACTCTGTGCCCTTCATCCCAGCAGCGAGTCCTTCTCGTCTTGTGACATCCAAAGAGATGGATCCTGAAATCCTGATCTAACATCGGTGAGAAACAACTGTTTATGTTGCAATGGATGCCCACTTTGTTAACAGATGTTGGGGAGAAGAAATTTAAAGGGGAAGGTTATTGGAACCTTGAGGGAAAAAACACCTTATAATAATATTTCATCATTTATAATTATCAGTGAATGAGGGTGTAATAATTTTTTTGTGAAAATAGAATGTCTGGCTCCCACATCTCCACCACCACCCCTCCCCCCACATCCTTTTCACTTTATATTTGCCTCCATGGACAGCTTGAGATGGTAGTGGTAGTGATTCTGTATTGAGCAGACAATGTGGGAAAATACACAGGATGATATCACAAGTTCGAGAAAATGATGACAATGTCGTGAGCGTAATGTTTGCATTTTGGATAAAGATGAGGAGTAAGCTGGAAATGAGGAAATGGCTACAAGCTTTTTTTTCTCCAAAAAGGAAAACAATAAAATGTATTTTTTTATTTATTAAGTACACAATGTCGAGGCTCGTATAAGAGCTAACACACGGAACGTATAACAAGGGGGGGCAGGAGACAAGAGGGGTGGGAGAGGCAAGGACAAAACAGTGGGGAACAGAGACATTAGGAGATCTGTGGAAAGGAGAGGGAAGGGGTTGGGAACACGGGGTAAACAAGATGGACACAACAGGAACTTTCAGGAAGGAAAGCAGGGAATTTGAAGGAGGTGGGTTTGGGGTGGATTAACAGGAGTAGAAAAGATCGAGGTTTTGGATGGGGGGAAGATAAGAGATGGTGGTTAGCAGCTGTTTTGAAGACCAGGAGGGAAGAGTGGGATTGAAGAGAGAATGGGAGTTTGTTCCAAAGGCAGGAAAAAAGAGGAATGAAAGAGTGAAGGTGAGCAGCGATTCTTTATTTTGGTAGTTTTACCAGAAGGGGTTGTTGGCGGACCATGAGTAACCTGTGGAAATATGGGGGGGGGGACAGATCGCAATCAGAGCAGGGTGTGGGCGAGGCCAGAGAGGAGATTGTCGAAGACAAAAAGACCACCGAACTGCCTGCGCTGAGAGAGAGAGAGAGAGAGACCCAAAAACTCAGCCTCATCGCAGGAAATACCAATGATCCTAAATGCCTTGGTTTCCACAACGTGAAGCTGAGAAAGGTGCGATGCGGGAGTACCAGCCCAGAGGGGAGAGCAGTACTCCATCAGGCTGTGGACGAAAGCTGTGTGTGTGGTCAGGAGCTCAGGTGGGCTGAGGAAGGACTTTGCACGACTGAGGATGCCCAGTCAGTGACTGGCTTTGGAGGCCAGTTTGGAAATGTGGCTTTCCCAGGAAAGATCACGGCAGCTAGTGAGACCCAGAAGTTTGAATGAAAGGACTTCTTCCAGAGGATTGTTGAGAAAGTAGATGGGGGGGGGGGGGTTCCAGATGGTCCTTTTGGAGAGACCTAATGAGAGTGTGAGATTTGTCAGGATTGAAAGACATGTTCCATGTGTTGGACCAGCTTGTGATTTTATCCAGATCTGCAGAGAGCGAAGAAGCTGCGGCTTGCTGATCTGAAGGATGACAGATGGTGTGGCAGAGGGTGGAGTCATCAGCAAAGAGATAAAGAGGATTTTCCAGTCGGAGAGATCATTGATGAAAACCAGAAAAAGCACAGGGCCCAGAACAGTGTCTTGAGGAACTCCAGCCTGGACAAGAAAAGGGGATGAGAGAATTCCATTTAGAGCCACACATTGACTGCGACAGGAGAGGAAGTCTGCAAGCCACGAGTGGAGATTGCCTTGGATACCAGAGGAAGAGAGTTTGGTGAGCAGGGAGGGGTGCCAGACTGTATCGAAAGGACATGATATGTCTAGTGAGATGGCTCTTATCTCATGTCTGGCATTGAAGACCTCCATCCATTGTTGGGAAAGCAGGAGCAGCAAGTCTCGGGTCGAGTGATCTGGTCTGAATCCAAATTGATGATCGGAAATTTCGTCTGGCCTCAAACTAAGAAATGCTAAGTGACAATTTATTTATTAACTACACTAAACTATGGAAGAGAGCCTGAGCAAAGAGATAGTGGTTGAATTAAAATAATTATAATTGAGAAAACGAAGAGAAGAGGGAAGGTTAGGAGAGCGATTGGAAAAGTTAGAGGAAAGTGGAAAATCCCTCTTCCCAACCCTCTCCCATTTCACCAATGACCTCTCTGACTCTGGAAAATCCTCTTTATTTCTTTGCTGATGACTCCACCCTCTGCCATGCCATCTGTCATTCCCTTCAGATCAGCAAGCCGCAGCTCTTCCCTCTGCAGATTTGGATAAAATCACAAGCTGGTCCAACAGATGTAACATGTCTTTCAATCTGACAATCTCACACTCTCACTATGTCTCTCCAAAAGGACCATCTGGAACCCCCCCCCCCACCCCCACTACTTTCTCAACAATCCTCTTGAAGAAATCCTTTCATTCAAGCTTCTGGTCTCACTATCTGCCCTGATCTTTCCTGGGAAAACCAAATTTCCAACTGGCCTCCAAAGCCAGTTCCGACTGGGCATCCTCCGTCGTGCAAAGTCCTTCCTTGCACACCTGAGCTCCTGATCACACAAGCTTTGTCCACAGCTGATGGAGTACTGCTCTCTCCTCTGGCTGGTCTCCCGCCTCTCACCTTCTCGGCTTCACAACTGTGGAAACCAAGGCATTAGATCATTGTATCTTCCGCATGAGGCTGAGTTCTTTGGGTTTTCTCACTCCCTCACTGCAGGCAGGTCGATTTCTTCTGTCTTCTACCGTCTCCTCTCTTGGCTTGCCCCCCCCCCCCCGGTCTGTTTGAGATATGTCCCCAATATTTCCGCAGGGCGCTCACGGTCCACCAGCAGCCCCCTCTGGTAAAACTACCAAAATCAAGATCCACTGCTCACCTTCACTCTTTCATTCCTCTTTTTTTCCCCACCTTTGGAACAAACTCCCACACTCTCCTCAATCCCGCTCTTTCCTCCAGGTCTTCAAAACAGCTATTCACCACCATCTCTTATCTTCCCCCATCCAAAACCACAATCTTTTCTACCCCCGCTAATCCACCCCCAAACCCACCTCCTTCAAATTCCCTGCTTTCCTCCCTGAAAGTCCCTGTCGTGTAAGGACCTAAAAGTCGCTGTCGTGTCCATCTTGTTTACCCTGTGACCCCCGCCCCATCCCTCTCCTTTCCACAGATCTCCTCATATCTCTGTTCCCCACTGTTTTTTCCTTCCCTCTCCCACCCCTCTTGTCCCCTGCTCCCCTTGTTGTACATTCTGTGTGTTAGCTCTCCTATGAGCCTTGACAGTGTATACAACAACAACAACAACAACAATAAAAGAGGTCTCAAGGAAATAGAAGTAAAGGGAAGTGGAAGATGAATGGCAGGTATGTGGATGAAAATTCAGCACTTGTTTCCTCCGTCACCTAAGGTGGACGAAGGATATGTTGTTTTCACCCTTATTTTTCTGTCTGTTTGTTTGTAACTTGGCAAAAAAATATTTTTGCCAATTATTTTGGCTGTTGCGTTTGTCTGTTTGGCTGTCTGTCTGTCTCTGACACACGATTTCTGCCCACAGTTTTCAAGCAAACGTTCTGAAATGTTTTTGTGTATGTAGGTGACCGGCCAAGGACAGCAACGCTTAATTTTGGTGAAGACCCAAATTCGGATCTGGATCCGAGAATTATTTAATTTTTAAAGTGATTCTTCACCATTGAGAGATTGGACAAAAAACGATATAGTACTGTGTAGCACGATATTTCAAAAATGTATTGGGTCCGATATGTTCTCATGGATCAGGCATTGCTTGGTGGAGGTATGCGCTTTACTGAGTGTTTTATATATTGTATAAGATTATAAGTGAACCATCCATTATGGCCCCTTCAATCAAGGGGGGCCAAACATTCCCAGAGAATGGGACACTGCACAAACACATGACTACATTTTCGAAGTGAGTTTGTTCAAGAACTTTGTGATGGATTTTCATTGATGCTTATAAAGTTCATGATCGGGAGATCAGCTAACTTACTTCCGAAACAAACTTCTGCTCACAGGTTTGATTGCTCAGCATCATTTAACCAATCCCTCTCCATTATTAACAAGAAGGTGCATTTTGGATGGAGGAGCACTATGACTACAACAATGTACCTGAAGAACTTATAGTCCAAGAAGAAGAAACATTTTAATTGATAATCTCATGATTAGGATAATATAAGGTTTGTATTCTGCTAAAGAGATGTAGACATTAGCAATCTGTTGCTGTACTACTGCGTTCTCTTTTTTTGTGGAGTACCTTATAATTAAACAATAGGTAAAATTTACAAAGTAGTCCAAAGTTAAATGTTTGCTTTAAAGTTGAAAAAATTCTGTTTGGCAGTTTTCTGTCAAGTTGTCTTCATCACTTTTCTGGCTCTGCATCAATTTATCAATGTACACCTTTATTCATCTCTCTCATGCTGCATCTGCCTTCCATGTGATGTTTGGGAAACAATTCCTCACCAATAAATGGATCATAAAGTTCATGAAAGAATAACTTATTTGGAACAAGTTGCTACACCTTGCCACTATATTTTCACATGGGCCATCTTCACAGCCTGCACATTATCCTGAAGTAAACCTTTGGTCAACGTTCCTCAACGTTGTCCTTGATGGCTTCCTGCAATTTTTGTGTTATATTCACCCGTGATTGTGGGTTTGTGATGCACTTCGTCAATTGGCAGGATTCCCTTGGTATCCGAGAAATGCGAGACCACGATCTTGCGAGATGAGGATTCGTTATGAAATGTCTTGGGTGGTGGTGGTGGTGGTGGTGATCCCGAGTACTTTATTTGAATGGATTCAAATTTGGTTTCAGGATCTCAGTGATTAAAATAGTGGAGGAAGAGGAGTGAGAAGGTGGGGGTAGCATGAACAACAGGTGGAAAGTAAGAAAGGGGAGTGGGTGAGGGGTGGCAGGAACAACAGGTGGGGGCAGTGGAGGAACATGGGTAAGAGGAGGAGCAGATGGGGCGTAGGAGCGTGGGGGGTTAAGAGGGGTGAGAGTGAGTGGGGGCTGCAGGAACAACAGAGGTAGACTGAGAGGGGGAGCAGGTGCATGACAAGGTCGAACAACGGGTGAGGGGGGGGGGTCAGGACAACATGTGGGAGTTAGGGGGGAGCAGGCAGGTGTGACAAGAACAATAGTTTGGAGTAAGAAGGGGTGGATGGAGAGTTCAGTCGGCAAGAACAACAGGAGGGGAGATAAGAGTGGAGTGGCATCAACATGGGGGGGGGGAGTGGATAGGTCGGCAGTGACAACAGGGAAAGAGGGGGGGTGTGTGTGTGGGCAGCAACAGCACGAAGGATGGGGATCAAAGGGGGGAAGTGGTGGAGGAGCAGGAACAACAGGGAAAATTAAGAGAGGGGAGTGGATGCGGTAGCAGGAACTAGAGTCCCTCTATATCTACTATACTAAAAAAACAGATATGTTTGTATGTATGTTTGTTCGTCCTTTATAGGCGGCCGAACCGTTGGATGGAATGAGATGAAACTTGGCATGAGTGATCCTTGGGACGTGAGAACGGACATGGGGGGGGGGTCAAGTTCAAGGTCATAAGGTCACGGGGCAGGGGTCAAGGTCCACGGTAAAGGGCTCAAACTTCGAATTTCACCTTCCAGATAATCACCACAAACACGAAACGAAGACACCA
>CM068959.1:89776547-89794833 GCA_035128595.1 Eptatretus atami
GAGGATTACTTGGTTCCGTGACGATCTCATATGGAAATACGAGAAAAGTCAAATTTTAACTCCAACCCTCTACAAATAGTATTGGCTTTTCGAGCCCTCTCCCCTTCCCCCACTCTACTCCACCCCTCCCCCTACAACCAACCATCCCCTCCCTCTACCGCCACCCCTATTCTCCCTCTACCCTCCTAACCCCTACACCACCCCTCCCCCACCCTTTCCCCGATTCCAGCCACTTCCCCTACCCCACCTCCCACCCTACCCAACCCACCCCTCCCCCCCCCACCGCATCCCTACCAACCCACCCCCTTCCCCCCCACCGCATCCCCCCAACCCACCCCTCCCCCCCCCCACCGCATCCCTCCCAACCAGCCCTTTCCCCCCCACAGGCATCCCCTCCCCAAACCCACCCCTTCCCCCCACCGATCCCCTACCAACCCACCCCTTTCCCCCCCACCGCATCCCCTCCAACCCACCCCTTCCCCCCACAGCATCCCCTAACCAACCCACCCCTCCCCCAACAGCATGCCCTTCCCAAACCCACCCTCCCCCCCACAGCATTCCCTACCAACCCACCCCTTCCACCCACAGGCATCCCCTACCAACCCTCCCCTTCCCCCACAGCATGCCCTCCCAACCCACCCTTCCCCACACATCCCCTACCAAAACCACACCCCTTCCCCCCACCGCATCCCCTACCAACCCACCCCTTCCCCCCACCTCCTCCACTACCCCATCCCCTTCCAACTCCTTTCCCTACCCTACCCTCACCCTCCCTACCTCGATGGCCAACCCCTCAAGAGGGCAGTTCCTGGATTCTGATGAATGTCACAAGTTCACTGATAAACCACATCACCAAATTTTCTCCCTGGATAGGCCAGCGTTCTGTTGTTCCATGCAGAGCAATTGAGTTCATTCGTGCATATTAGGCCTTCATCCAAAGCATCGTGGAGTATAGTCTTCTGACCTCGTGCAGCTGCTTCCCATCTGTCCCCTGGAGGTGATCCAGCCAAAACTCTGTGTTGGTCTGTATATCTCAGCGAGAGTCCGGAGGTCCATATGCCCGTTTCTCAAACCAACCCAGGCAGGTTAACAGATTGTTGGTTTTCAATAGCCTCACTCCTTCCCTTCCTCTCATCCCTACCAAACACCCCAGCCTAGCCTAGGTTACACCACACATTCTTTCCAAGATCCCACACCTGGTCTTCCAGATCCCACATCCTGGTCTTCCGGATCCCCACACCTGCTACCTTTCTCAATTCTAAGCTAAACCTTTTATTGTCTCGTCTGTTAGTTGTTTCCCAGTATCTCTGGATCTCATCCCCTCCTCTTGTCCTTCCCATTCGTCCCACTTCGTTTTTCTCCACTCCACTGACCACACCACACACCTTGTGCCACTCATGTGCGATCTCTGTCGCCCTGTTCGGCTTTTGACCCCTTGCCAGTCTGTGAATCTGCTGCCTTTTGTTTGGACTCATTTGGAGTCGAGATTTCTTGTATACAAAACACCAAAATCCATCAATATGGATGTGGAGGATAATATAAACTATTGGGGATTGCCAATGGTTAAAGATTGAAGGACAAAGTCAAAGAGCAGATAAAACATTAATTGTCCTGTCAGAAAGAGAGGATTAAAGTAAATTTGATGCGAATGTACGGCTGGGGGACTGGCAGGTAGAGTGTGCTGCGACTGTGCGGCTTTGTGCTCGGTCACGTGTGCACGCTCCATCCTCCCTGTTTCTATACCCATCCTTCCCTGTTTTCTATCCCATCCTCCTGTTTCTATACCCATCCTTTTTGAACCCGACTCCGTATTCCCCTTTTATTCCCATTGTGTCTGTTTTACCAATCTTTGCCTTCTACCTTGTTCACTCCCAAACTTGAACATCAAACACTAGCAGGTGTTTTTCAGTGTTCCTGGTTCTTTGTGTGATTGTGAATGTATAGCTTTATTGATGGTTTTCGCAGTGTAAAATGGCCCAAGCAGAATTACCATTGTTTCCTGTCTCATTTAACTTTTATTCCCTGGGCTTTATTCAAATCAGTAGTAAACTATGCAGCGAGCCGACAGTGATGGTCTAAAAAACGTACGCCACACGCCTCGAAGCCATCCAACCTGGGTGTTGAATCACGACCAGCTATAAACGCCATCCTCGTGCTCCGGAACTGGGGTGATTCACCGTATTTGTGTGCGCTTCCCTCGGATTGGACGTTGACACGGCGGTCCCGTCTCCGGGAATTAGGTGTGGACGTTATAAAGATCCCCACGGGTCCTTCGTAAGCGTAGCGACGCTGTCTCCGGCAACCTGAACAAATTACAATTCTCCTGCCCACGACTGCTTGGAAGGCACATGCAAACCAACCTAGGTTTTGCCCTTGCAGAAACTTGCTGTTCGCAGAATCAACTCTCTGCATAACAAGTTGTATGCATCATGAATCGGAATTACCTGCCTCGTCTGGTGTTTACTCGTCATCTTCACCAATTGTCGCAGTTAAGGTGGTAGATATTCACGGGTATTGTGTTGTACGTAGAAGTAGACATTTATATTGATCATAAAAGAACTGGACTTCTTGCCTTTCCGCTTCATACATCTTCTATGCTTGCTTTATTCATTCTCTTCGCTATCCTGTGCCATGCTTTTTTAATGGAAGGACCCGAGATTGAGCTAATCTATCACGGGGGAGATTGCACACACTGGATCTAATAAATGTCCGGAACATTCATCACTCTGCTCCACTATGGATGCAAGTCCTTCTCGACTGAGGCTTTTTGTGTTGCGATGATTTGGATCTTACCTCTCCACCAAAGCTGGACGAGAGGTCGTTTCACCCTGGTCTCGTTTGTTTGCCTGTTGAGCAGGGATGTCTGCAAAGTTTATGGGGACGTTCGGGCTTAAACTTGAGACAGTTGGGTTGTGATAGGAGTAATTGATTCAATTTTGGTAAGATCTGGACCGGAATCAGAAACTAATTTATTTATTATTTTAAGTGATTCTCACCATGAGAGATTTGGCTAAACTGATATATAGCACGATATCTCAAAAAAGGTCGTGGAGAGATTCAACTACTTCGGGTGGACATGTTGGGTTGGTGTCGAGCAATTGATTATTTTGTGAACCATATGGATACAAATGTAATTGTTCAGCACTGTGGAGGGTACTGTCTGACATCGAATCTATACGAGTGCCATTTCCATTACCAAAACTGATTAAGATTTGCGTAAGATCTGGATCCGAGCTACTAGAATTTGAAGTGATTCTTCACCAATTGATAGGGCCCAAAAACTGATATAATAGCATATCTAAATAAATTATTTGGCCAGTATTTCTCGTGGATCAGGCATTGCTTGGCAGAGGTGTGCGCTCTTCCGGAATTGCCCCTTCTAGTTTTATTCTATTCTTTCCTGGATTGTGCGGAGAGGGTTGGGGTTTAAATTTAGAGGAGACGTGGAGCATGGTCTTGTTCAATATGTTTTTTTTTAACACTGCCAACCAGTTTTATGCGAACATATCTTGTGACCTCATTTTAAAATCCCAATTTCAGTTTAGAATTTCATGACAACCTCTGAAGCTTCCTGGCCTCACAATAAGACATCCAAACAAACAAACCAATCTGATTGAAACCTCTGAGGCTTCATTTTGGGCCAATATTTTAAAATGAACTTTTAATAAAAACTTTCCATTAAAAGAAAGCAAATTTGTAAATCTTTAAGTTGACCCCGAGATAGCCTCGTTTTTTCCCCCCTCAAAGTGGGTTGAAAATAAATGGAAATTGCACAAATGAAATTAAAAGGGTGGGAAAGCTTTAAAAAAAAACAAAAAAAAACATTGAATGCAGTCCTCGTGATGTGTCATGAAACTCTCCTGCAATATTTGTAAAGTTCTACTTCTTGCCATCTTTTTTTTTTCTGCTCAGGCACGTGATGTTTACCCAAGGATATAGCCAAGCTCGGCCCAAGACTCACCTGATGTCTGAAACGGAATGCCGGAGCATCGGGGTGCAGCAAAGCCAAGGTTTGGTGTCACTACATGATCCATGAGCCAGGTGAGAACGATCCGAGTCAAGCTCCGACCTACTGCTTGTTTGTTCTTCATAAGAAGCTTTCTCTATACCCTCGTTGCCGTGAATGAAGTAAGGTGGGTAACTTAGACACTATTTCATTCCGAAAGCAAATTAAAGAGAAAGTACACAGATAGAACCACTTTGAGTCAACGCTGGATACATTGTGACTTGTTTTCAATACCTCTGCCACCGAAGGATAGATGGAGGTTATGGTTTTCACCCCTGTCTATCTTTTTTTGTTTCTGAACAAAATATCTTTGATGTTTGTGGACAGATTCGAACGAATTTTGTGGAAAGATGAGTTTTGTGATGAGGAAGAAAAAGATCATATTTTGTGGTGAAGATCCAAATCCGGATTAGATCTGAATTTTTACTGACAATTTTTTCACCATTGAGAGATTGGGCCAAAAATGACATGCAGCAGGAAATTCACAAAAGTTGTGGATGGATTCAGGTGGAACTTGGTGGGCAGTTTGGGGATGTTAAACAAGGAAGAATTGATGCAACTTTGGTGAAGATCTGGATCCGATATATTTTTTTAAGCGATTCTTCACCATTGAGTGATGGGGCTAAAGGATATATGGCATGATGTATCAAAAAGTTTATGGACAGATTTGGACAAAAACCGGTGGGATGAGTGTTAATGACAAAACAAGCCAATTAAATTTCAGTTTCAGGTTCTAATCCAGATCCAGCCGATCAGTGGGGATACCAAACATAAACCAAATCAGCATGCGGAGGTATGCGCCTCCACCGAGTGCCCTTCTTGTTCTTTGTATAACCAGAGATACTATGTATTTATTGCTTGCTAATGTAGAATCCCAAAAAAAAGATATGCGTCAATATTTACCCTGGAACTATGTGCGTCAGCAACGCCATGCAGTGGGGGGCAGCTTTCAATGTCAAACTCCACCCAGTAAACAGGAATGTATTTACCTTAACTAATTGTTATAGTTCTGAAAAATGTTTTGGGTCAAAAGTATCCATCTTCTTCTACCTTTGTTGTCCTCTCCTGCCCCTCATTCCTCCCTACACCCAGTATTTGTCAAGGTCTGCCTCTATCTTGGCCTTTAACTCTGCTGTTGGTGTTTCCCCCTCTCTCTGTACTGTTCCTTTTGTTCAGTTGTGTCCTGATCCGTTCTGTTTGTACTAATACTTGCTCTTCCACGACTCCTGACTATGTACATATACAAAAATAAAAAATATAAACAAGTGTGCTCAAGGATGGTCCAGGATACCAAAGTACATAACATTTCAATCCTTTCATGTTCGAAATAAACCTGAGTCTTTCTCTCCATGCTGAAGCTATGTATCACGATCTGAATTTAGCAAATTTTCCAACTCCTTTTGTTTTCTTCTTTTTACCCCCCCTCCGTTAACGAGGAAAAATGGAGGTTGTTTTCACCACGTCTGTCTTTGTCTCTGACTGATTAATAATAAAATTTAAAAAATGCAACCGATTCAAAAAAAAATTGTTTTGATGTTCTGTCTGTGAACACCATATTCTCAAAAAGTTATTGACAGATACGGACAAAACTTCATGGACAGGTTGGGTGTGACAAGGACAAATTGATTCAATTTTGTGAGATTTGAATCTTGGATAATGATAATTTTTAAGTGATCTTCACCAGAGAGATGGGGCCAAAAAACGATATTTTCAAAAGGTTATGGATGGATTCACACAAAACTAGGTGGATGGGTTGGGAGGGTGACAAGTCAAGCCGATGAGAATTTTGGTTTCGGTCCGGATGCAGATCCGGCCACTCGGTGGGGAAACAAAACGTTAAAGTGTTTAGCCTGGTGGAGGTATGTTGTTCTACCGAGAGCCGTTCTAGTTGCTTCTGCAATCACTATCTTGAGCTATAATTCCCCCCCCCCCCTTTTCTCTAACCTTTACCCTTTTGCTTAGCCTCCTCTTCACGCCTGGTCTATTCCTTCCTGTTACCTTCTCCTTCCTTTTAGTTTCTGTAAGGTTGTCGGCTGCATTTAACCCTTTTTCTCTTGATGTTTATTGGGGTCATCCTAAAATTGCAAGTGGGGAAGATCACTTCTCTCGATCAATTTAGGAGTAAGCGTAATGTTTCGCTGAATCAAGCTGTGGTTGGGTGAAGGCTTTTCCGTTTCAGTGGAGCTCTGATGTGGTTTCCTAGAAGCTCATTTTAGAATGCTGTTTGCAGTGCTAGTGGATCCTTTTGGATTGGTCTTTCTTCATTCGGATGCAAGCCCAAGGCTGCGGGGTAGCATCATTGGCTGATGTTGCAGTTGTGCCACAGATGTAATGCCCTGTGCTGGTTGAGAGGAATTTGTAATTTGTTCATGTACCAGAGATCGCTGGCCTACTCTTCCCGGATGACACAATGGCGGTCTTTAACATCCACCAATGAATGCTGGCAGATGGATTCCCGTGTTGACGTTCATCCGAAGGACGGCACAACACATTGATGAATCACCCTGCCTGTGAAACGCTGAGAGGACAGTTTATAGCTGGGTCGGGATTCGAACTGAGGCTCGACAGCTTAGAGGCAAGTGTGGGTTCTCCAGGCAAATCTGCAGTGGATGTATGAATCGGATCGTCCAAACTGCACGATGATGGACTGAGCATAGTTTCAAACTTACCCCAAAATACAAAGTTACTGAAAAATTACGATCAACAAATAAGCACAAAATAAATTATATCGTCGTTTTATACTCGTAAACTACTTTTTTCCATTACCTAAAAACTCTGCAAGACATTTAACATCACAAAAAGCTTTTCATTCAGCTTCCCAGACACAAACACAACTATCCATTGTTAAGTGCCATTTTGAAAAAAAAGTGTCACATGGCTGGTCTTGTAACCACATTGGTTAACGTGACGAAAACAAAAAAGGTGTCCAAGTTACCCCCCTTACCTTCGGTGGTGCATGTGTGTCAACTCTTATTTGTTGTGGATTTGGGAGGGGATGTGGAAGGGGGGGGCGGGTGTCAGAGTTGGGGGTTCATGGTCACCTTTTGTGCTTCACGAATTGCAACTCATTTTTCTCAAATTTTGTTTCCTCCTCTTCTCCCGTATTCAGAAACCGCACATTTCTGCTTGTTCCGGCGACCACTTCCCAAATGCAGTGACACCTGGAAGTCTTTCACTCTGCTGCTAATTCTGCCTGTCCACTTTTGAGCTATGTTATAAGCCTTTTTCCTTTTTGTATTTCCCATGTGCGTTGCTTTTATTCGCATTACAGGCACCCACCATTTGTTCAGAACGTTATTATTTTCACTTTAAATCGTATTTTGTTTGGTTTTTGATTGAAATATGCCATGTGTACAAAACAAAACTTGTTTTTTTTTTTGATCTCACTCTTTCTGTTAGTTCTGATATTGTAGGTTAATAAAAAGGTTTTTTTTTTTTGTTTTTTTCTCATGTCATTTGATGTGTGCTTCCCTATAATGGCAGGGCGCAATTAATTAATATCTTTGTCTTGCATCAGGAAGCGAGTGCTTGCTGGGATCTATATTTTCGCTAACGGATCATTATTGGTTTTTGGGGGGGTTTTTTGATGCCGAGAAAGCGGTAGGCATCATGTTTTGGGTTGTCGTCTGGCTGTGCATGCATGCATAGCAGATTTGCACTCCCGCAATAACTTGTGAACTGCTGAAGGGATTCAGACCAAACTTGGTACAAGTATGTACGATGATATAAAGATGTCTGCTCTCCCTTCTGGCTGGTGCCCCTGCCTCACACCTTGCTCAGCTTGATGCCATGAAACCAAGCCTTCAAGATTATTAATTGAACTCTCCAACATTGGAATCTGAGCTTGTGGGCCAATCACTTTCACATCACAGAACAGGTTGGGGTCTTTTTGGCCTTGCATCCTCTACTTTTTCTGTTGCTTCTTCCCCCACATAGCCTGGTGTTGGCTCAGTGGTTAGGGTGTGGCTTGGATCCGAGGGTCCTAGTTCAAGCCTCGTTGCCTGCTGAATTAATTCACCAGGGGGTTGACTCAGCCTCCTCCTTCCGAGGTCGGCCAAAATGAGTACCAGCTTGCTGGGATGACAGAGTCATCAAGTATCCTGCGTCAGAGTGGCGACCTGTCCTGCGTTCAGAAGACCTGCTCGGCAGCACCAACGCTCTGTACAGAGTATGGTCCCAATGGACTGGACTGGACTCCTCCCACACCCCTCCCTCACATTCTGCTGCCACACATGGTCTCCACCAACCCTCTTCTTGGTAAACTCTCAAAATCCAGGATCACTGCTCACGTCCATTCGTAATTCTTCTTCTATTGCAGCTTCTCTCACCTTTGATTGTATCCTGCAATAAAGAAGACAATGATAAGAAAAAAAAAAGTGAATATAATTCACTCTTTTTCTAATGTTGCTTTCCCGTAATAACTTTTGGATTAAAATCCCAATTGCCTTTAAATTCAACTAAAGTTTTAGACCTCCTGAGTGGTGAGGGACCGATTGGCACATCAACTGTGGATACATTTGTCAGCAGTCCAATTCCATGGGCCTATGGGCTGGTCACACCGAGCCATGCAGGCTGTCGGTCACAACAGCATACCTCTGGGGGAGCTGAAAACAACATGAACATTGATGAAATGGAGAATGCAAAACAAAACGTTAAGTTTTTGTTTTTCACCAAGGCTTCCTAATGAACCGTGCGTTGAATGCTCAAACAACATTCTTTTGCATTGGCACTCCGGATTCAGTACTTGGGCATTCTCAGGTTAGTAAGTTTACAGCAGTGTACTCAGAATTCTCCCTCACACCAAAATCGTACCCTTTATTCAACTCATCTACATTTGATCCGCACGACGGTACTCCTGTTGCCGATCGTCGAAACACAATCTTCTGCTAATTCAATATGGACAGGTTTTAGAAATTGGTTTCATGCTCTAGATTTGTTTTAGCTGTGGTTGAATGATGTTCGTATGCGGCCTGTGGCTTACGTTGGCTGCATCGTTTTCTGGAGGTTCAGTTTGCCGTGATGTATTGCCCCCTCTTCCCAGTAAGCTGGTACTCTTTTTACCAACCTTGGAAGGATGACAGGCTGAGTCAATGCACCTGGTGTTATTTCATTGGCATTGATGAGGCTTGAACCAAGGATCCTAAGATCTTCAACCAGCACCTAAACCGTTAAGTGTGGCTGATGTTTCATCCCATTGCACTCTGTTACTTTATCAGTGCATGAATGTGTTGCATCTTTTGCAGGAAAAATTATTTGCATCTGCTGTTTAAGCTTTGCCCATATGAGCAGCTTTTCGGTTACATTTACTTATCTTTAAGGATGAGGTTCATCATTTTTCCTTGCAAAAAATACCTTTTATTTTCTTCTTGTTTTTTTTTGTCAGGATCTAAGCTTCCCTGGTGGAGCTGCCACACCCATCTCACACACATGGGCACACAGATTCATACACAGGACTGTTCGACCGAGACAAACAGCCACAGCTTGAAGACGTTCCTTCACTTCCTGGGGCACTATGGGTACCAGCAAAAGCATAACAATGGTGCCGCCTTTCTCACCGCATTCACTGGGACATTTCCTGAGAAGGAACTTCCTCCTCCCCATGGATGCCAACTTATGGGGATTGTCTGTACTCTATTCTTTTCAATACTGAATGTCAAGCAAGGAAGCAACACGTATCATTTTAAACAAGTGAAATTCCTTCAAATTACAGCGTGTGTGTGAAGCAAATGAGTAAGTACACTAATGTTAAAATATCAATTTATGCTTTTTCAGTTGAAAAACAATTAAAAGTGTACTTAAAATTTGAAATGTAAAAATCTTGTATTATTGTGATAAGCACCTTTATATATTAACAGGAGGAATGAAATCGTTCGATACAGCGTGGCAGAGGCCGCAAAAGAATGATGTAAAATAAGAAGAACTTAGCTTTCAGCGATGGCTCGAAATGCGATGGGCGGAAATGACGTCTTTCGGCGCGAAATGCGATGGTGGGCGGAAATGACGTCTTTCGTACATGAGAGGGCGCGTTTCTTGTTTTTTCCCATCAAGCAATAAATTAAATGGTTTTCACATATATAACACATTAGTTTCACAAATTTCCATTGAAATACTCGGGTATTTCCATCAATTTCTCGCTATTTCCGTCTAGGTTACGCACTGCATCTACTGGACGGCCGTCATTGGCTGTCTTGAGGCATATGTGGGGGGGGGGGGGACACCGGAGACGTCGTAGACACCGGGGATTTTTTTCAAACTCGGTGCAATTGTATTACAGCGCACGCGCTGTAACAAGTAAAATAACTCGATGAGCTAAGATCCTTGACCTCTCCACATCATGTCCAAGATAATGAGAAGGCAATATAATGCAATGATTGAAATCGCAAAACCAGTCTTATATAACGCTATTGCTCTCTACCAAGGTTCGTTAATTAGTATTAGCACGAACCATGTTCAAGATAATTATTCACAATGCGAAACAGTTGACATGATTTTTTTCTTATTTTTAATTTGATAAAAAATTCGCCAAATTGTTACACGTTGCATTCATGTCATGTTTAATACGGTGAGTAAAGAAAATGTTGAATACCACGTTATAATTTAATACCATATGATCTAGTTTAGGCGATTTCATTAGCGGAGATATTTTGACGTCATAACTTTTTTTTAGGAGGAATTTTCAAAAATCGGAGATCGTACTGTTCTGCGCAGGGTATTTTACATGTATATGCCAAGTTTAAGGAAGTTTCGATGAAAACTGTAGGCTGTGAAACATAAAAACAAGTTTCACGAAATCCGATGAAACTCTGGGTTGTAAACGACTAGGAAGAATTCCAAAATCGGAGTGTTACTGCCTGCGCGTGGGCTTCTGCATATACATGGCAAGTTCACGAAGATCCGATGAAAACTCTGGGTTTTTGAAACAAAAAATAGGAATGACATCATAAAATTGATATGACGTCATAGTGATGTACATATGTGCGGTAATTAATCTCTGCTAATGCCCTGTTCGATTCCCGCAAACAGAATTCAAAAAGCTTGCCTAGTTTCGGAGATAAATTTTTTCGGCGATTTCCATTAGCGGAGATATTTTGACGTCATAACTTTTTTTTCTAGGAGGAATTTTCAAAAATCGAGATCGTTTACTGTCTGCGCAGGTATTTTTACATATATATGCCAAGTTCAGGAAGTTTCGATGAAAACTGTAGGCTGTGAAACAAAAAAGTCCACAAGAACAACAACGTGAGTAAGACTTAGAGATCCTCCACGAGGATCTAAAAACATAAAATGTCATAGCTCCCATTGTTTTAGTAATTTTGCTGTATAGAGTTGAGGGCTAGCCATATTTATGTACAACAAAAATGGCCACCAGTCAGCCATCTTCAATCAGATTGCAAAATAAAGTGAAGTGCACTTGTCTGCCATCATAGACTGTGCTGTTGCCAAGTTTGAACAAAATCAGACCATACATGTCTGGGAAATGTTTGGGACACATTTAAGTAACAAAATGGCCACAAGTCAGCCATCTTGTATTCGAGGAGGGTGGGGGGCTGCTTCAGAGGACACTTAAGACACCGTGAATAATGGAAACCCCTGAGAACTCTATAAGGGTTCAGATTTCCTTCCTACTGAGTGATATATTTATCGAATATTACATTTATTGGTTCACGAAAAAATATTTCACGAAAAAAAATAAGTGACCACTATATCTTATGTTTGTGTCTGTCTGTCTGTCTGTCTGTCCCGAGCATAGCTTCGTGGTTTGATCCGATCCTGATAAAATTGGTGGAGGTTTATATCATGATCTAGTTGTGTTTTCCTGAGAATGGGCATGGTGCGCCCATTATGGCGGAGACACGCCCAAAAAACGTGTTTTTAGGGGTAGCCGATTCAATTTGCATCTTCTCCTAGGCTGGTTTTTCAAACCCGGCGCGACCCCAAGTGGGGTCGCCGAGCAAATTCGTGGGTCGCGGGGCGTTCCGCTTGCAGCAAAAAAAATTGTCTATTTTTGATCGGTGTTCGCTTTTACGGGATGTAATATAAACGGTTCGTTCAAAGTATGGGAACCGGCGCAACATTGACACTTGGAATGGGATCCAGCCGATGCGCGGGCTCGCTGAAGGGCGGTTCATTTTGGCAGGAAATTTAGTGTTTTGATCCACGCCTCTCAGACTCTGACTATCATTAACATTTATTCACGTCTCCACGTATGACTCAAGACCATATTTGTGATTGCAGCACCGGCCACAGCAAAATCTCGAGAAACGTTCTACCAGGTAAAATTTCTGGACCTTGGATTTACTACATGTGGATAAAATGGGGCACAGAGGCCTCAGTGTTGTGATTTGTTTTGAAGTGCTTTCTACGGAGTCTATGAAAACAAAATAAGTTGCAGAGGCATTCGACTACAAAACATGCGCCTTATCAGGATAAGGAGAGAGCGTTCTTTGAGAGGAAACTTCTTGCACTCAAGGAATACGCGTCTTGACAGAGAGGTACATGCCATCAGACCAATTCTCGGCATTAGAGGCCTCGTATCGAGTGTCGCTCCATGTTGCCAAGACTAAAAAAGCCTCATCCATTGCGGAAAAACTCGTGCTGCCATGTGCAAAGGACATGGTATCTCTGATGATTTGGGAGGAGCGTGAGAAACTGGCAGTTATACCCCTCTCTGACAACACATCCAACGCAGAATGAAGATATGAGTCTGGATGTAACGGCTCAGGTCTACAGAAGATCAAGGAATCGCCGTGGCACGTCCATACAGTTGGACAGTCCACTGATATCGCAACTCATTTGTACACACAACATATCGTTACAGCGCAACTAATTGTTCTGGGTCCACTCATCAAGGCTGATAACTTGTCGATGAGCCTCTGCTCATCAAACCATTGGGGGCACCGCAAAGCGAGGACATTTTGGAAAGTAGAGCAGTTTATTCGTGACCATGATCTGGACTTCGAAAGTTGCTCGGTTCTACAAACAGAACAGCGCGCCAGCAATGTTAGGAGTGCGTTCTGGATTCAAGGCTAAATTGCTTGAGTGCTCCTCAGACCTCCATGGTACACTGCATGATTCACGAGAAGCGCTCGCCTCTTCGTACTTTTGCCAGAAACCTTGCAGATCTGCTCTCAGAAGTCGTAAAAATGGGAATCACATCAAATCGAGTGCCCTCAACACTAGGTTATTCAGGCTATTCTGCCAGGAGATGGACGCCGACCATAAGAATTTACTATTCTACACTCAAGTCAGAGGGTTAGTCCCCGGCCGTAGTGGCGTGCGCCTGTTAATCCGGGCTACTCGAGGCTTGGTTGGAGGATCGCTGAGGACGGGGGCTCTGCACTGGGCCGCGCTATGAGAGGGTGTAGGCTCCCGAATCATGGCGAAACCCAATCCATATCCCTGTGTCGTAAGAGGCGACCAGGTTGCGTCAGGAAGGGCATCCCGGGCGTAAAACCTGTGCCAAATCAGTATGCGGATTCATAACGGATGATCCGCTGTGGCCGACCCCTAACGGGAGCAGCCGAAAGATGAACAAACAACACACTCACGTCAGATGGTTATCTCGAGGAAACCTTCTGCGCGTTTACGAGCTCAAAGATGAACTGGAAGGAGTTCCTATGCAACACAAGGGAAAACGGCAGGGGTAGCGTTGCTTGGAGCGGACTCTTGGCTGTCAGAACTGCGCTATCTCGTTGACATCTTTGAACGTCTCAATGTCCTCAACCACTCCTCCAAGGCAAAGACGCCAAACCTCATGATTTTTCAGACAAAATGAGTGGATTTCTGGCGACTCTAAAATTACTGGCAGAACAAAGCAGCTGTTAAGCGCTTCAGCCTTTTCCCCCGTCTGGTGGAGCATCTAACGACCTGCCAGTACGATGATAATGAGCTCGACAGTCTTTCTGGGGAGATAGCACGTCACATTCGTCGCCTCACTGAACAGTTCCAGTACTATTTCCCTAGCTGGATGTGCAGTCCTTTTCTGTGGTTCGGGACCTTTCACGGCTCCACTGGACTCGATTGGCTGATGAAGATGATACAGACAGGAAGAGCTTGTACAGCTCCAGCAGGATTCAGGAGAGCGCAGGGTCTTGCGCGGACGAAATCGTTGTCGACATTCTGTGCAAAATGCTGCCGTCGCTACCCGACCCTGTCACTGGCGCGCCATTAAGTTCTCATGCCATATCCTTCATCATACTTTTGTGAGCAGTCGTTCTCACCAATGGTGGTGATTTAAACAAAGTACAGAAATCGCCTATAATGGAGCATGATATGATCCTGGCATTGTCATCTTACTTCTCACGAAAGAGATGGTTTCTGAAAAACAGGCTCATCCTCTCACTGATATATCTAAAATGTCATTCGCGACTAAACTTCTGAAACATTCAACTGTACTATTTGGATACTGTCGGCTATTTCTCCGTTTACGTCTATGAAAACATGACGATGGTGAATAAAGTAAACAGTAAATGTTCTTGTGTCTAATGAAATCTTATCTTATATATTATGAATTGGGTTTGAATCTTTTGGGCGCGCGATGTAGAGAGTTCTGAATTGGTCGCCACTAAAAAAAGTTTGAAAACCACTGTCCTAGGGGTGTCGAATCTGACAGGGGTTTCGGTATTTTGGTTAGCCCAATAGCACCTGCATAGCCCCACGAGCTCGATTTTTTCATTCGCCCAGGTCACAACTTAGAAAATTGCGAATTTTGACATAAAAAATTATCTTCTCGAGGGGTTTGTCGAATTTGGCTGGGGTTTCGGTATTTGGTTAGCCCAATGGCACCCTGCATAGCCCCACGGAGCTCAGTTTTTCATTTCGCCAAGGTCAAGGTCACAAACTTAGAAAAATGCGAATGTGTTTTTAGGGGTAGCCAATTTCAATTGCATCTTCTCTAGGGGGTTTGTCGAATCTGGCAGGGGTTTGGGTATTTGGTTAGCCAATGGACCTGCATACCCCACGGAGCTCAATTTTTCATTTCTCCCAAGTCACGAACTTAGAAAATTGCGAATTTTGACATAAAAATCCATCTTCTCCGAGGGTTTGTCGAATCGCAGGTTTCGTGATTTGGTTAGCCCAATGCACCTGCATAGCCCACGGAGCTCGATTTTTCATTTTCGTCCCAAGGTCAAGGTCACAAGGTCATGAACTTAGAAAATTCGAATTTTTGACATAAAATCATACGACCGCCCAACTTTGAGAGCTAGGATGACAATATTTTTTATGCATAATCTTGAGGTCATTCCCCACCTAAAGTCTTGAAACCATTTTGCTCTATCTCGAAACACCTTGCCCGTGGGCCCCCTTCAAGTTTTGTTTACGCTGATTTCATCAAAGTATGGATAATCCGAGGAGTGCGAAATGCCATGTAGCCTATATTGACGTTATATTGTTCCTGGAAATGTTCCAGAGGAAGTTTTGCACCAAAGGTCATAATCCTTGACCTTGACTTTAAAGTCACAAAGGTCAAATTTTCAAAGTTGTGGGAATCGAACCGGGTTTCGACCTTCTTCGACGAACTAACTCCCATAAGCTATAGCACGTTATCCTGTTTCCTTATTTTAATGTCCACAACATTGTTTTGTGACCTTTAAATGTTATGCAAAGGTAAAATTTTGAAAGTTTGTTGAACGAAACCGGGTTTTCGACATTTTGCAGCTAATACCTGTCACTCGTACCACATCATGTTGATCATTTTTATAACTTGGTCAAACATATATCACATTGTCTCATCCTTGACTTCTGAAACAATCTACATCGTCAAATACACTCCGTGAACCATCGTCGTCTTCAGACCTGTTCACCATTTAAAGTTATATTGCCACTCTGCTTTAAATAGGATAGGAAGAAATAAACAGGAATCGATTCAGACTGAAGTAGAGCAATTGATATTCACCTTTTGGTTGGGAAGGTGGCAGGGAAAGGTTTTGATTCACAGGTTGTATTCAAGGAGAAAATAATTTGTGTTTCAAAGAAAGATGGAAAGTGGTGCTGAAATCAGAAGGGAAAGAAGGCTGATAGCAAGAAGTTGAAAAGAGGATGATGTTTTGGCGTTGGGAAGAGAAGGTTTTGGTGGGTAAAGAGGGGAAAAAGATAGAGTCAGGTGAGAAGATAGAAGTTTAGAGGTTTAAAGTGTACAAATACAGCACTCAAAGCTAAACAAAATGGGGGCAATACCCCTGGGGCTCACCTGGGAACAATAACTTGAGAGGAAGTCGACATGAGACAAAATACAAATGTACCAATAAACAATATTATGGCCCATGTTTTTTTTTTTAGGTCATCTCTATCATCTCAGTAGAGATGACCTAATAACCCAGTCTCGAAGTCTGTCCGTCCGTCCACAATCAAACCGAGTGGAGACAAATAACCAATAGTGGAATGGATCGAGGTCGATGAGATACTGCACAACGATATAACTTCAAGGTCGTCCAAGGTCGAGGTCGACGTCACGAGGCTGTCAAAGTTGCGAAAAATCGTCGATTCAAATCGTATCTCCTCCCTCATTTATCAAGAGCGATCAAATGTTATTAGTGATTCAGATACTACGGACTATTATCTAGAACAACACGAGCCATTTTTTTTAAATTTGCTCTCGTTCCGATTTTATAGCCCTTCAAACTTCGTTCTGATTCCCCGTATGGGCCGTTCATAAAGTACGTACATACAAAAAAAAAGTATTTAAAAAATTAAGAACCGGAACTCTCCGAGACAAATATTACATTTGAAGCTTTTGTCAGATTAACTAAAACAATGGAACACAAGTTATATGCACACTTACTTCATTTATGACATTAACATTGTCTTGAATGTCAATTTTGTACTTTTATTTTCAAATTGACTGCTGTGATATTAAGAAAAAGGTAAAATACACCGCTAGGACTGCATCGTCATGGCTTACAAACATCGGTTCATTAGGAACTGCTGGCTTTGCAAGCGATTAGCGATGTATGAGGGGGGTGGGTGGGTGGTCACTCGCCTGCATACAGGGGGGGGGTGGTTTTGAAACCAGAAGTAGAGCGTTACTTACTTATGAACAGGCCCCTATTCCAGTCTGGCACAGGAGTTACTTTCGACCTCTGGCAGAGATGACCGGCACTCCCTCTTGGGGGTATTTTTTATGTCGTGAACAAACTGGTTACGTCACAGGTGATGAAGGTTGTGGTCAAGTTTCATTAAAATTGTGTGTGTAGTTTCTGAGAAGAGACAGAATACTATTCTGCGAAGGCAACTCCCCCCCCCCCCCCCCACACCCCTTTTTCGTGAACCAATAAATGTAATATTCGATAAATATATCACTCAGTAGGAAGGAAATCTGAACCCTTATAGAGTTCTCAGGGGTTTCCATTATTCCACGGTGTCTTAAGTGTCCTCTGAAGCAGCCCCCCCCCACCTCCCTCAGATACAAGATGGCTGACTTATGGCCATTTTGTTACTTAAATGTGTCCCAAACATTTCCCAGACATGTATGGTCTGATTTTGTTCAAACTTGGCACAAGCACAGTCTATGATGGCAGACAAGTGCACTTCACTTTATTTTGCAATCTGATTGAAGATGGCTGACTGGTGGCCATTTTTGTTGTACATAAATATGGGCTAGCCCTCAACTCTATACAGCAAAATTACTAAAACAATGGGAGCTATGACATTTTATGTTTTTTAGATCCTCGTGGAGGATCTCTAAGTCTTACTCACGTTGTTGTTCTTGTGGACTTTTTTGTTTCACCAGCCCTACAGTTTTTCATCGAAACTTCCTAACTTGGATATATATGTAAAAATACCCTGCGCAGACAGAAACGATCTCCGATTTTTGAAAATTCCTCCTAGAAAAAAAAGTTATGACGTCAAAATATCTCCGCTAATGGAAATCGCCGAAAAAATTTATCTCCGAAACTAGGCAAGCTTTTTGAATTCTGTTTGCGGGAATCGAACAGGGCATTAGCAGAGATTAATTACCGCACATATGTACATCACTATGACGTCATATCAATTTTATGATGTCATTCCTATTTTTTGTTTCAAAAACCCAGAGTTTTCATCGGATCTTCGTGAAAACTTGCCCATGTATATGCAGAAAGCCCACGCGCAGGCAGTAACCATCTCCGATTTTGGAAATTCTTCCTAGTCGTTTCACAACCCAGAGTTTTCATCGGATCTTCGTGAAACTTGTTTTTTGTTTCACAGCCTACAGTTTTCATCGAAACTTCCTTAAACTTGGCATATACATGTAAAAATACCCTGCGCAGACAGTAACGATCTCCGATTTTGAAAATTCCTCCT
>CM068959.1:89794848-89811557 GCA_035128595.1 Eptatretus atami
AAATCGCCTAAACTAGATCATATGTATCTAAATTATAACTGTATTCAACATTTTCTTTACTCACCGTATTACACTGACCATGATGCAACGTGTACAATTTGCGAATTTTTTATCAAATTAAAATAAGAAAAAAATCATGTCAACTGTTTCGCATTATGATAATATCATACATGCTCGCTAATCTCTATAACGGACCAACTTGTAGACGGCAACTTAGCGCTCATATAAGACTGGTTTCTGACGATTCACATCATTGCATTATATTGCCATTTCTATAACTTGACATGATGTGGAGAGTCAAAGATCTTAGCTCATTCGAGGCTTATTTTAGCTTGTTAGCCAGTCAGTCATTACCGCGTGCGCTGTATACAATTGACCGAGTTTGAAATTCCCCCGGTGTCTACACGCTCCGGTGTCCCCCCCCCCCACATGCCTCAAGACAGCCAATGACCGTCCAGTAGATGCAGTGCGTAACTAGACCGGAAATAGCGAGAAATTGATGGAAATACCCGAGTTTTCAATGGAAATTTGTGAATAACTGTGTTATATATGTGAAAACCATTTAATTTATTGCTTGATGAAAAAACAAGAAACGCGCCCTCTCATGTACGGAAAGACGTCATTTCCGCCCACCATCGCATTTCGCGCCGAAAGACGTCATTTCCGCCCACCATCGCATTTCGAGCCCATCGCTGAAAGCTAAGTTCTTCTTATTTTACATCATTCT
The DNA here is from genome assembly GCA_035128595.1 of Eptatretus atami. Lineage (NCBI taxonomy): Eukaryota > Metazoa > Chordata > Myxini > Myxiniformes > Myxinidae > Eptatretus > Eptatretus atami. The sequence goes on from CM068959.1 coordinate 89,795,576, forward strand.
TTTGCGGCCTCCTGCCACGCTGTATCGAACGATTTCATTCCTCCTGTTATATATAAAGGTGCTTATCACAATAATAACAAGATTTTTACATTTCAAATATTAAGTACACTTTTTAATTGTTTTTCAACTGAAAAAGCATAAATTGCATATTTTAACATTAGTGTACTTACTCATTTGCTTCACCACACACGCTGTATTGAAGGATTTCACTTGTTTAAAATGATACGTGTTGCTTCCTTGCTTGACATTCAGTATTGAAAAGAATAGAGTACAGACAATCCCCATAAGTTGGCATCCATGGGGAGGAGGAAGTTCCTTCTCAGGAAATGTCCCAGTGAATGCGGTGAGAAAGGCGGCACCATTGTTATGCCTTTGCTGGTACCCATAGTGCCCCAGGAAGTGAAGGAACGTCCTTCAAGCTGTGGCTGTTTGTCTCGTCGAACAGTCCTGTGTATGAATCTGTGTGCCCATGTGTGTGAGATGGGTGTGGCAGCTCCACCAGGAAGCTTAGATCCTGACAAAAAAAAACAAGAAGAAAATAAAGGTATTTTTTGCAAGGAAAAAATGATGAACCTCCATCCTTAAAGATAAGTAAATGTAACCGCAAAAGCTGCTCATATGGGCAAAGCTTAAACAGCAGATGCAAATAATTTTTTCCTGCAAAAGAATGCCACACATCATGCACTGATAAAAGTAACAGAGTGCAATGGAGATGAAACATCCAGCCACACTTAACGGTTTAGGTGGCTGGTTGAAGATCTTAGGATCCTTGGTTCAAGCCCATCATGCCAATGAAATAACACCAGGTGCATTGACTCAGCCTGTCATCCTTCCAAGGTTGGTAAAAAGAGTACCAGCTTACTGGGAACAGGGGGCAATACATCAGCGGCACAACTGAACCTCCAGAAAACGATGCAGCCAAGTAGCCACAGGCCGCATACGAAACATCATTCAACCACAGCTAAAACAAATCTAGAGCATGAAAACCAATTTCTAAAACCTGTCCATATTGAATTAGCAGAAGATTGTGTTTCGACGATCGGCAACAGGAGTACCGTCGTGCGGATCAAATGTAGATGAGGTTGAATAAAGGGTACGATTTTGGTGTGAGGAGAAATTCTGAGTACACTGCTGTAAACTTACTAACCTGAGAATGCCCAAGTACTGAATCCGGAGTGCCATGCCAAAAGAATGTTGTTTGAGCATTCAACGCACGGTTCATTAGGAAGCCTTTGGTGAAAAACAAAAACTTAACGTTTTGTTTGCATTCTCCATTTCATCAATGTTCATTTGTTTTCAGCTCCCCCAGAGGTATGCTGTTGTGACCGACGAGCCTGCATGGCTCGGTGTGAACCAGCCCATAGGCCCATGGAATTGGGACTGCATGACAAATGTATCCCACAGTTGATGTGCCAATCGTCCCCTCACCACTCAGGAGGTCTAAAACTTTAGTTGAATTTAAAAGGCAATTGGGATTTTAATCCAAAAGTTATTACGGGAAAGCAACATTAGCAAAAAGAGTGAATTATATTCACTTTTTTTTTTCTTATCATTGTCTTCTTTATTGCAGGATACAATCAAAGGTGAGAGAAGCTGCAATAGAAGGAAGAATTACGAATGGACGTGAGCAGTGATCCTGGATTTTGAGAGTTTACCAAGAAGAGGGTTGGTGGCAGACCATGTGTGGCCAGCAGAAATGTGAGGGAGGGGTGGGGAGGAAGTCCAGTCCAGTCCATTGGGACATACTCTGTACAGAGCGTTGGTGCTGCCGAAGCAGTCTTCTGACGCAGGACAGGTCGCCACTCCTGACGCAGGATACTTGAATGACTCTGTCATCCCCAGCAAGCTGGTACCATTTTGCCGACCTCGGAAGGATGGCAGGCTGAGTCAACCCCCTGGTGAATTAATTCAGCAGCGAGGCTTGAACTCAGGACCCTCGGATCCCAAGCCACCACCCTAACCACTGAGCCAACACCAGGCTATGTGGGGGGAAGAAGCACAGAAAAAGTAGAGGATGCAAGGCCAAAAAGACCACCAACCTGTCTGTGATGTGAAAGTGATTGGCCCACAAGCTCAGATTCAATGTTGGAGAGTTCAATTAATAATCTTGAAGGCCTTGGTTTCCATGGCATCAAGCTGAGCAAGGTGTGAGGCAGGGGCACCAGCCCAGAAGGGAGAGCAGACATCTTTATATCATCGTACATACTTGTACCAAGTTTGGTCTGAATCCCTTCAGCAGTTCACAAGTTATTGCGGGAGTGCAAATCTGCTATGCATGCATGCACAGCCAGACGGACAACCCAAAAACATGATGCCTCCGGCTTCTTCGGCATCAAAAAACCCCCCCAACAAACCAATAATGATCCGTTAGCGAAATATAGATCCAGCAAAGCACTCGCTTCCTGATGCAAGACAAAGATATTAATTAATTGCGCACCTGCCATTAATAGGAAGCACACAAATGACATGAGAAAAAAAACAAAAATAAAAACAACCTTTTTATTTAACCTACAATATCAAGACTACAGAAAGAGTGAGATCAAAAAAAAAACAAGTTTTGTTTTGTACACAATGGCATATTTCAATCAAAAACCCAAACAAAATACGATTTAAAGTGAAATAATACACGTTCTGAACAAATGGTGGGTGCCCTGTAATGCGAATAAAAGCACGCACATGGGAAATACAAAAGGAAAAAGGCTTATAAATAGCTCAAAACAAGTGACAGGCAGAATTAGCAGCAGAGTGAACAGACTTCCAGGTGTCACTGCATTTTGGGAAGTGGTCGCCGGAACAGCAGAATGTGCGGTTCTGAATACGGGAGAAGAGGAGGAAACAAAATTTATGAGAAAATGAGTTGCAATTCGTGAAGCACAAAGGTGACAATGAACCCCCAACTCTGACACCCGCCCCCCCCTTCCACATCCCCTCCCCAAATCCACAACAAAATAAGAGTTGACACACATGCACACCGGAAGGTAAGGCGGGGTAACTTGGACACCTTTTTGTTTTCGTCACGTTAACATGTGGTTACAAGACCAGCCATGTGACACTTTTTTTTCAAAATGGCCACTTAACATGGATAGTTGTGTTGTGTCTGGGAAGCTGAACTGAAAAGCTTTTGTGATGTTAAATGTCTGCAGAGTTTTTAGGTAATGGAAAAAAAGTAGTTTACGAGTATAAAACGACGATATCACATTTATTTTGTGCTTATTTGTTGATCGTATTTTCAGTAACTTTGTATTTTGGGGTAAGTTTGAAACTATGCTCAGTCCATCATCGTGCAGTTTGGACGATCCGATTCATACATCCACTGCAGATTGCCTGGAGAAACCCACACTTGCCTCTAAGCTGTCGAGCCTCAGTTCGAATCCCGACCCAGCTATAAACTGTCCTCTCAGCGTTTCACAGGCAGGGTGATTCATCAATGTGTGTGCCGTCCCTCGGATGAACGTCAACACGGGAATCCCATCTGCCAGCATTCATTGGTGGATGTTAAAGACCCCATTGTGTCATCCGGGAAGAGTAGGCCAGCGATCTCTGGTACCATGAACAAATTACAAATTCCTCTCAACCAGCACAGGGCATTACATCTGTGGCACAACTGCAACATCAGCCAATGATGCTACCCCACAGCCTTGGGCTGCATCCGAATGAAGAAGACCAATCCAAAAGGATCCACTAGCACTGCAAACAGCATTCTAAAATGAGCTTCTAGGAACCACATCAGAGCTCCACTGAAACGGAAAAGCCCTCACCCAACCACAGCTTGATTCAGCGAAACATTACGCTTACTCCTAAATTGAGTCGAGAGAAAGTGATCTTCACCCACTTGCAATTTTAGGATGACCCCAAAATAAACATCAAGAGAAAAAGGGTTAAATGCAGCCTGACAACCTTACAGAAACTAAAGGAAGGAGAAGGTAACAGGAAGAATAGACCAGGCGTGAAGAGGAGGCTAAGCAAAAGGGTAAAGGTTAGAGAAAAGGGGGGGGGGGAGATTATAGCTCAAGATAGTGATTGCAGAAGCAACTAGAACGGCTCTCGGTAGAACACATACCTCCACCAGGCTAAACACTTAACGTTTTGTTTCCCACCGAGTGGCCGGATCTGCATCCGGACCGAAACCAAATTCTCATCGGCTTGACCTTGTCACCTCCCCAACCCATCCACCTAGTTTTGTGTGAATCCATCCATAACCTTTTGAAATATCGTTTTTGGCCCCATCTCTCAATGGTGAAGAATCACTTAAAAATTATCATATCCAGATTCAATCTTCACCAAAATTGAATCAATTTGTCCTTGTCACACCCCCAACCTGTCCATGAAGTTTTGTCCGTATCTGTCAATAACTTTTTGAGATATGGTGTTCACAGACAGACATCAAAAACAATTTTTTTTGAATCGGTTGCATTTTTTAAATTTTATTATTAATCAGCTCAGAGACAAAGACAGACGTGGTGAAAACAACCTCCATTTTCCTTCGTTAACGGAGGTAAAAAGAAGACAAAAGGAGTTGGAAAATTTGCTAAATTCAGATCGTGATCATACCTTCAGCATGGAGAGAAAGACTCGAGGTTTATTTCGAACATGAAAGGATTGAATGTTATGTACTTTGGTATCTGGACCATCCTTGAGCACACTTGTTTATATTTTTATTTTTGTATATGTACATAGTCGAGGCTCGTGGAAGAGCAAGTATTAGTACACAGAACGGATCAGGACACAACTGAACAAAAGGAACAGTACAGAGAGAGGGGGAAACACCAACAGCAGAGTTAAAGGCCAAGATAGAGGCAGACTTGGACAAATACTGGGTGTAGGGAGGAATGAGGGGCAGGAGAGGACACAAAAGGTAGAGAAGATGGATACTTTGACCCAAACATTTTCAGAACTATACAATTAGTTAAGGTAAATACATTCCTGTTTACTGGGTGGAGTTGGACATTGAAATGCTGCCCCCACTGCATGGCGTTGCTACGCACATAGTTCCAGGGTAATATTGACGCATACTTTTTTTTTGGGATTCTACATTAGCAAGCAATAAATACATAGTATCTCTGGTTATCACAAAAGAACAAGAAGGGCACTCGGTGGAGCGCATACCTCCGCCATGCTGATTTGGTTTATGTTTTGTATCCCACTGATCGGCTGGATCTGGATTCAGACCTGAACTGAAATTTAATTGGCTTGTTTTGTCACTTAACCAACTCATCCCACCAGGTTTTGTCCAAATCTGTCCATAAACTTTTTGATACATCATGCCATATATCGCTTTAGCCCCATCACTCAATGGTGAAGAATCGCTTAAAAAAATTATCGGATCCAGATCTTCACCAAAGTTGCATCAATTCTTCCTTGTTACATCCCCAAACTGCCCACCAAGTTCCACCTGAATCCATCCACAACTTTGTGAGATTTCCTGCTGCATGTCATTTTTGGCCCAATCTCTCAATGGTGAAAAAATTGTCACTTAAAATTCAGATCCTAATCCGGATTTGGATCTTCACCAAAATATGATCTTTTCTTCCTCATCACAAAACCTCATCTTTCCACAAAATTGTTCGAATCTGTCCACAACATCAAGATATTTTGTTCACAAACAAAAAAACAGATAGACAGGGGTGAAAACATAACCTCCATCTACCTTCGGTGGCAGAGGTATTGAAAACAAGTCACAATGTATCCAGCGTTGACTCAAAGTGGTTCTATTCTGTGTACTTTCTCTTTAATTTGCTTCGGAATGAAATAGTGTCTAAGTTACCCCACCTTACTTCATTCCACGGCAACGAGGGTATAAGAGAAAGCTTCTTATGAAGAACAAACAAAGCAGTAGGTCGGAGCTTGACCTCGGATCGTCTCACCTGGCTCATGGATCATGTAGTGACACCAACCTTGGCTTTGCTGCACCCCGATGCTCCGCCACTCCGTTTCAGACATCAGGTGAGTCTTGGGCACGAGCTTGGCTATATCCTTTGGTAACATCACGTGCCTGAGCAGAACAAAAAAAAGATGGCAAGAAGTAAGAACTTTACCAAATATTGCAGGAGAGTTTCATGACACACACGAGGACTGCATTCAATGTTTTTTTTTGTTTTTTTTAAAGCTTCCCACCCTTTAATTTCATTTGTGCAATTCCATTTATTTCAACCCAACTTTTGAGGGGGGAAAAAAACGAGGCTATCTCGGGGTCAACTTTAAAGATTTACAAAATTTGCTTTCTTTAATGGAAGTCATTTTTTTAAAGTTCCATTTTATAATATTGCCAAAATGAAGCTCTCAGAAGGTTTCAATCAGATTGGTTTGTTTGTTTGGAGTTCTTATTTGAGCAGGAAGCTTCAGAGGTTGTCATGAAATTCTACTGAAAATGGGATTTTAAAATGAGGTCACAACAGATATGTTCCATAAACTGGTTGCAGTGTTCAAAAAAAACATATTAACCAAGACCTGCTCCACGAATCCCTCTACAATATTAACCCCAACCCTCTCCCACAAATCCCCAAGGAAAGAATAGATAAACTAGAAGGGCATTCGGAAGAGCGCACACCTCTGCCAAGCAATGCCTGATCCACGAGAACATATCTGGCCCAATACATTTTTGAGATATGCTATATATCGTTTTTGGCCCTATCAATGGTGAAGAATCACTTCAAAAATTCTAGTAGTCGGATCCAGATCTTCACCAAAATCTAATCAGTTTGGTAACTGGAATGGCACTCGGTAGATCGAGTGCAGACAGTACCTCCCACAGGCTGAACAATTTACATTTTGTATCCCAATGGTCACCAAAATCTAATCAATTTGTCCTCGACACACACCCAACATGTCCACCAAGTTTAGTTTGAATCTCTCCACAACTTTTTTGAGATATCGTGCTATATATCAGTTTAGCACAATCTCTCAATGGTGAAGAATCACTTAAAAAATAAATAAATAAATCTAGTTTCTGATCCGGATCCAGATCTTCACCAAAATTGAATCAATTACTCCTCATCACACACCCAACCTGTCCACCAAGTTTAGCCCGAAACCGTCCATAACTTTTGCAGACATCCTGCTCAAAGGCAAACAAACAGACGCAAGGGTGAAAACGACCTCCGTCCAGCTTTGGTGGAGGAGGTAATGATCCAAATCGCAACACAAAAGCCTCAGTCGAAAGGACTTGCAATCCATGTGGAGCAGAAGTGATCGATGTTACTCGGACAATTTAGATCCAGGTGTGCAAATCTCTCCCCGTGACTAGATTAGCTCCAATTCTCGGGGTCCTTCCATTAAAAAGCATGGCAAGGATAGAGAAGAGGATGAGATAAAACAAGCATACAATGATGTCATGAAGCGAAGGCAAGAAGCCAGTTCTTTATAGATCAAATTATAAATGTCTACATTCTACGTACAACAATACCACGTTGAATATCTACCACCCCAATTAACTTGCGACAATTGGTGAAGATGACAGTAAACACCACGACGAGGCAGGTAATTCTGATTCTGATGCACTACAACTCTGTTACAGAGAGTTGATGCTGCCGAAGCAGTTTCTTGGCAAGGGCAACACTAGGTGGTTTGCCATTGCCTTCCAAGCAGTCGTTCGGGCAGGAATTTGTAATTTGTTCAGGTTGCCGGAGACAGCTCGCCTACGCTTAGCGAAGGACACCGTGGGATCTTTATAACGTCCACCAACTAATTCCGGCAGACGGGACGCCCGTTCAACGTCCATCCGAGGGACAGCGCACACACAACGGTGAATCACCCAGTCCGTGACGCACGAGGATGGCAGTTTATAGCTGGGTCGTGGTTCAAACCCAGGTTGGATGGCTTCGAGGCGTGTGCGCGTACTTTTAGACCATCCTGTCGGCTCGCTGCAAGTTTATACTGATTTGAATAAAGCACCAAGGGAATAAAAGTTAAATGAGACAGGAACAAAATGGGTAATTCTGCCCATTTCACCTGCGAAACCATCCAATAAAAGCTATACATTCACATCACACCAAAGAACCCAGGAACACTGAAAAACAGCCTGCTAGTGTTGATGTTCAAGTTTGGGGTGAACAAGGTAGAAGGCAAGATTGGTAAAACAGACACATATGGGAATAAAAGGGGGAATACGGAGTCGGGGTCAAAAAGGATGGGTATAGAAACAGGGAGGATGGGTATAGAAACAGGGAGGATGGGTATAGAAACAGGGAGGATGCGAGCGTGCACACGTGACCGAGCACAAAGCCCACAGGTCGCAGCACACTCCTACCTGCCTAGTCACCCCAGCCGTACATTCAGCATCAAATTACTTTAACCTCTCTTTCTGACAGACAATTCAATGTTTTATCTGCTCTTTGACTTTTCCTTCATCTTTAACCATTGGCAATCCCCAATAGTTATATTATCCTCCACATCCATATTGATGGATTTTTGTGTTTGTATACAGAAATCTCGACTCACAAATGAGTCAACAAAAGGCAGCAGATTCACAGACTGGCAAGGGGTCAAAGCCGAACAGGGCGACAGAGATCGCACATGAGTGGCACAAAGGTGTGTGGTGTGGTCAGTGGGAGTAGGAGAAAACACGAAGTGACGATGGGAAAAGGACAAGAGGAGGGGCATGAGATCACAGATACTGGGAAACAAACTACAGACGAGACAATAAAAGGTTTAGCTTAGAATTGAGAGGTAGCCAGGTGTGGGATCCTGGAAGACCAGGTGTGGGATCTTGGAAGACCAGGTGTGGGATCTTGGAAGAATGTGTGTGTAACCTAGGCAGGCTGGGGGTGTTGGAGGGATGAGAGGAAGGGAGGAGTGAGGCTATTGAAAACCAACAATCTGTTAACCTGCCTGGGTTGGTTGAGAACCGGGCATTGGGACTCGGACTCTCGCTGAGATATACAGACAACACAGAGTTTTGGGCTGGATCACCTCCAGGGGAGCAAGATGGGAAGCAGCTGCACCAGGTCAGAGACCTATACTCCACGATGCTTTGGATGAAGGCCTAATATGCACGAATGAACTCAATTGCTCTGCATGGAACACAGAAACGCTGGCCTATCCAGGGAGACAATTTGGTGTTGTGGTTTATCCAAGTGAACTTGTGACATCTCATCAGAACTCCAGGAACTGCACCTCTTTCGAGGGGTTGGCCATCGAGGTAGGGTAGGGTGAGGGGTAGGGAAAGGAGTTGGAAGGGGATGGGGTAGTGGAGGAGGTGGGGGGAAGGGGTGGGTTGGTAGGGATGCGGTGGGGGGAGGGGTGTGGTTTGGGAGGGGATGCTGTGGGGGGAAGGGGTGGGTTGGTAGGGGATGCTGGGGGAAGGGGTGGTTTGGTAGGGGATGCTGGGGGAAGGGGTGGGTTGGTAGGGTGATGCTGTGGGGGAAGGGGTGGGTTGGTAGGGGATGCGTGGGGGAAGGGGTGGGTTGGGAGGGGATGCGGTGGGGGGAAGGGGTGGGTTGGTGAGGGGATTGCTGGGGAATGGTGGGTTGGGGGAGGGGTGGGTTTGGGAAGGGGATGCGTGGGGTGGGCGGGAAGGGGTGGGTTGGGAGGGGATGCGGTGGGGGGAAGGGGTGGGTTGGTAGGGGATGCGGTGGGGGGAAGGGGTGGGTTGGTAGGGGGATGCGGTGGGGGGAAGTGGGTGGGTTGGTAGGGGAATGCGGTGGGGGGAAGGGGTGGGTTTGGTAGGGGTGATGAGATGCGGTGGGGGGAGCAGGGGTGGTTAAGGTAAGGGGATGGTGAGGGGTAGGGTGGAGAATAGGTGGGGAGATGTGGGGGAGGGGGGGGTTGGGTTTGAGAGGGGATGGCGGTGTTGGTGGGGAATGGGGTGGGTTGGGGAGGGGATGCGGTGGGGAGATGAGGGTGGGTTGGAGGGGATGCCGTGGGAGGGGAGGAGGGGGGGGGAAGGGGTGGGGAAAAATAAGGAAGGTTTGGATGGATGTGGTGGGAGAAGGGTGATGTGTGTGGGAAGGGGTGGGTTTGAGGGGAATGTGGTGATGGGAAGGGTGGTGGGTTGGGAGGGGATTTGTGGTGTGAGGGGTGGGTTGGGAGGGATGCTGAGTGGTTGGGAGGGGAAGGGTGGGTTGGTAGGGGATGTGGTGGCGGGGAAGGGATGGTGTCGGGGAATCAGTGGGGGGGGGTAAGAGGTGGGTAGGGGAAGGGGCTGGAGTAGGGGAAAGGGTGGAGGTGGGGGGGTGGTAGGGATGGGAGGTGGGGTAGGGGAAGTGGCTGGCAATCAGGGGGTGGGAGCCGGCCCCTGAAAGTTTTTTAAAATTTTTTGCCAGTATTTAAATGGAATCCAGCCGTTATAAGAAAAGATTTGTTATTTTTTTGGTTTTTTTTTATTAAATTGCAAAACCTTTATTTGTGGTGTATTTTATTTCAAGCCTTTCCCCTATTTACGAGGACCTGGCCCCCCCTTTTTTTGCCCACTCTTTTTGTTTTTCCCGCTTAAGAAGCTCATACACTTTTACCCCATGAGCCGAGAAACTTTCTTTATCTTTGTAATCGAAAAAAATACCAGAGGTAAAAAACCGTGTAAAAGGGGGGGGAAGGAAAGACTGGTGTTTAGGCGGTTTAGGAGGGTCAGATGGGAGAGGATAGGGGTGGCGGTAGAGGGAGGGGATGGTTGGTGTAGGGGGAGGGGTGGAGTAGAGTGGGGGAAGGGGAGAGGGCTCGAAAGCCAATACTATTTGTAGAGGGTTGGAGTTAGAACATTTGACTTTTCTCTGTATTTCCATAATGGAAGATACGTCACGGAACCAAGTAATCCTCTTCTCTCATGAAGTAAATTACGATTTGCCTTTTTCTAACCCTCACCCTTATAAACCAAATCCAGTGGCGGCTTTACACCGATTCATCGACATCTGATACAAATATATAATTAATGAAAACGACTCGATATCTCTATCCGATTTATCCAGTGTAAACAAACGCGTCGTGTAAACACGACGGGGAAACAAGTTAAATCAAAAAATCGACTTGCTCATGCTCGGGGTCGGGGTCGGGGTTGGGGACTTTCAGCCAAACGCGGTGGAGAAAATACTTTTTCGACTTTATCAAGATTATACGTTTTCCCGAAGTATTGTTTGTGGTATAAATGTTCCCCAATCGCTCACCTGTATTCGTACTGCTCGTCCGTATACTTGTCCGAGTAATATATCTGTTTGTTAGACATCTCGCAGCATTCGGGTCTCAAAAAAAAATAAAAAAAACCCCACAAACCAACAAAATCTAACGACCCCTTCCAACTTCAATTTGAATTCTATGGCGGATATCTCTCATTGGATGAACCAAGTCAGCTGATTTGCCGTCGCCGTTCGATAAGCTTGCGTCATTGGTCGCTTTTAGTCACGTGATATACAGTCGTTTGAAGTCACATGATCAATATTTTTTTTGCCTTGCGATCAATATCACTTCTTCCCACTTATACGACTTTCCGGTCAGAAATATGACTAAACAACTGTTGTTAGTAAAAAAAAAATCTATAAATAAATAACACTCATTTTTTTTTAACTCCGTTGCATCTTGCAGAAACGTGTACGCAAAAACGTAGTGACGTCACTTCCTTAGTGACTGATAACGAGAAAGCGCACACTTACCAACGCGAGAGATCGCTGAAGGCTTTTCATTCAGAGATTGTAATGTATGGAATGCCTTGCATATGGTCCACCTGCAAAGGTAGTAAGTAGGTGATTGGATACGTGTCATGATTGTGTTGTCAGTGAGACAGTAGGTCGTCAAAAGGTGAATGTGCTGTGTTCATTCCTCACTCGACAACCATGTGGCTGATCTCTGTTTCACACTTTTACAATCATCATCATCATCACAGCCAAATATTTGGATTTGTGTTGCCAAAGGACAATACAGCCAAACTTTATTAAAAAGACAAAAAAAAAAAACGTGAGAGGATATATTCTTTAAGAATCGTAGCAGGGCGAAAAGCTTCTTCTTCTTTCTTCTGCTTCCTTCTTCTTCTTCCATTTATTATTATTCCTCATCTTCTTCTTCCATTTATTATTAATCCTCTCCTTCCATTTATTATTATTCCTCTCTTCTTCTTCTTCTTCCATTTATTATTATTCCTCTCCTTCTTCCTCTCCTTCTTACATTTATTATTATTCCTCTCTTCTTCTAGTTCTTCCATTTATTATTATTCCTCTCCTTCTCCCTATTCTCCTTCTCCGCTCCTTTTGGGGTCATTGAACTGTATTTCAGACTTGAAGGATTATGGCGAGACAGTGCCGTATTCACTTTGCACGCACCGACCATTTTCTACGCACACGCCGCCATGTTGCTTGGCCCAGCGCATGATTCACGACTTCCCGCGTTTGCGTTACGTTTATGTGAGAAAGTGTTCACATCGACTTTGACTTTCAACTCAAAATTAACATTCAGTATTCAAGATCTTCCCAGAATTTATCATGCGAGTTGAAATAAATCTGCTATGAGTGGGCCTACCAAGATGGCGCTTGGTGGCGACAAATTCGCACTGCTCATAATCTTTCCAGTCTTGTACACAGTTCAATGGTCGGTGGTTGATTTTTGAAATGTGCGTTTCCCAATTGGCTTGTTACCGGATTTTTAAAGCCAATTCACTCGCGCTCAATGGCGAAGTCCCGTACCTCAAATGACCACGTACAGGTTTAAGAGAGAAGAACAAAGGGAGAGGGGACGGACGGACGCACGCACGCACACACAAAAATTGAAGTAACCAATATAAAGGTAAACCCCCTGTTCGGAATCACTGAATTTTATCTTTCTCATTTTATTTAATTACATGGGAACATGGGACAGACACAGCTCTATCTAATGTTATTTATTCACATGGGAACACGAGACAGACACGGCCTTATCTAATCTTATTCAATCATATGGGAACACGGGACAGACACGCCTTATCTATCTTTTCAATCACATGGAACACGGGACAGACACGGCCTTATCTAAATCTATTCAATCATATGGGAACACGGGACAGACACGGCCTTATCTAATCTTATTCATCACATGGGAACACGAGACAGACACGGCCTTATCTAATCTTATTCAATCATATGGGAACACGGGACAGACACGGCCTTATCTAATCTTATTCAATCAATGGGAACACGGACAAGACACGGCCTTATCTAATCTTATTGAATCAATGGGAACACGGGACAGACACGGCCTTATCTAATCTTATAATCACATGGGAACACGGACAGACACGGCCTTATCTAATCTTATTCAATCACATGGGAACACGGGACAGACACGGCCTTATCTAATCTTATTGAATCACATGGGAACACGGACAGACACGGCCTTATCTAATCTTATTCAATCACATGGGAACACGGGACAGACACGGCTTATCTAATCTTATTGAATCACATGGGACACGGGACAGACACGGCCTTATCTAATCTTATTGAATCACATGGGAACACGGGACAGACACGGCCTTATCTAATCTTATTAATCACATGGAACACGGGACAGACACGGCCTTATCTAATCTTATTGATCACATGGAACACGGGACAGACACGGCCTTATCTAATCTTATTCAATCACATGGGAACACGGACAGACACGGCCTTATCTAATCTTATTGAATCACATGGGAAACGGGACAGACACGCCTTATCTAATCTTATTCAAATCACATGGGAACACGGACAGAACACGGCTTATCTAATCTTATTCAATCACATGGGAACACGGACAGACACGGCCTATCTAATCTATTGAATCACATGGAACACGGGACAGACACGGCCTTAATCTAATCTTATTCAATCACATGTGAACACGGACAGACACGGCCTTATCTAATCTTATTGAATCACATGGGAACACGGGACAGACACGGCCTTATCTAATCTAATTGAATCACATGGGAACACGGGACAGACACGGCCTTATCTAATCTTATTCAATCATATGGGAACAGGACAGACACAGCCTTATCTAATCTTATTCAATCATATGGGAACACGGGACAGACACGCCTTATTTAAGCTTATTCAATCACATGGGAACACGGGACAGACACGGCCTATCTAATCTTATTGAATCACGTGGAACACGGGACAGGACACGGCCTTATCTAATCTTATTCAATCACATGGAACACGGGACAGACACGCCTTATCTAATCTTATTGAATCACGTGGGAACACGGGACAGACACGGCCTTATCTAATCTTATTCAATCATATGGGAACATGGGACAGACACGGCCTTATCTAATCTTATTCAATCATATGGGAACATGGACAGACACGCCTTATCTAATCTTATTCAATCACATGGAACACGGGACAGACACGGCCTTATCTAATCTTATGAATCACGTGGGAACACGGGACAGACACGGCCTATCTAATCTATTCAATCACGTGGAACACGGGGACAGACCACGCCTTATCTAATCTTATTCAATCACATGGGAACACGGGACAGACACGGCCTTATCTAATCTTATTGGATCACGTGGGAACACGGGACAGACACGGCTCCATCTCATCTTATTCATTCACATTGGAACACGAGACAGACACGGCACAAGGTTAATGAGACAGAATAGAGAATGTAATCTGAGCCATTAGTGATGATTAAAAAAAATTCTCAGACCCAGCTTTCACCACATAGACATGTCGGACATGAGTAAGGATGAGGGAGTTGAGTGGACAGAGGAGGTGAAAATATATATATTTTGTGTTGCAGATTGTGTGCAGTCATTCTTGTTATTGTCTGAAAGGGTAAATAATGTCTGGGATGAGCTGGGCCCATCTCGCATCCAGTCCAGCTCTCAAGGCAGCAATTGATGTTACGAGGCTTCAAACCATATTAGGGTGAAGGGCATTCCATAGGTTCACAGTTCGACGGGAAAAGGCCGAGAAGCAGAAGTTCCATCGTGCTCGCTGCTTGAAGATTGTCAGAGGGTGCTCACGCCAGGCGTTGTCTTGTCAAAAGATGAAAAACTGATTTCGGTCAAGGCTTTCATAACCCTACACAATCTTAAACACCTCCAAAAGATATCCTCGGAGGCGCCGGTGTAGCATGGAGAAGAGGTTCAGGCAGGAAAGCCTGATTGTGGTAAGGGAGGGCACGGAGTCTGGCAACCATCTGGGTCACCTGCCGTTGCACACGTTTGATTTTGACGATGTCGTGTTGGAGGCTAGGAGACCATACTTGGACATTGTATTCAAGTAGAGGTCAGACGAAGTCCGAATAGTCACTAGGGATAAACACCCTTGGTGTAAGATGAGTAAAGGAACGTTTAATGATAAATAACATCCGCTGGACCATTTACTCAACTGCATCACATTGAGCCGATGAGCTCGAGGAGGCGTCAAATAGAACCCCCAGGTCCTGAACTTAGGCTGCTGCTGGGATGGCAAAGGTATTCTCGGACCAATCATGTAGGGATAAAATCGGTACATCGTCCCTACTTAACTGTAGGTGTTGGCATTTGGGAATGCTAAGATGCAGTTCCCAGAGTGCTGCCCATGCAGAGATGGAGTTGATGACATCAACACCTCGTTCACTCATCAGAGTTAAATCGAGCAAGGGGACGATCAAAACACGTTTCGTCACATGTCACCCGTCTCTTTACACCCGCCTCTCGCGGGTTTATATAGTATCACAGAATGATCTCGTGCATTCCAGTAACTGCTTATCTCGTCCATACTGCAAGTTTCATCTGAGAACATTCCAGCATCTTCACGAATCTCACCAGGCAGTTTACAATACAATCCTGCCATCTACAGTCAAAATTATCTCATTACATCAAGCAGTTGTTTATATTACAATTTACCGATGTGTGCTCCAGCAAACGTATAACATGTAACCATCAATTTTACTCATTCATGTATTAGCATTTAATGCTTATTCACAAAAACTACATCTAGCTTTTAACTGACAGTCATTCTCTCTTCCCCTAGATGCACCAAGTGTCCAGCCCGTCTCAGCCGGCATTTCACCAATCTCCCCGTCAAACTCATCTGCACACCAA
>CM068959.1:89820297-89845958 GCA_035128595.1 Eptatretus atami
TATATACAGTGCCCTCCATAAGTATTGGAACGATGAAGTCAAATTTGTTGTTATTGCTACCAGCAGCGTATCTGCCGACAGACGATCTTATTCCAAGCATACAACACGTTCTTCTGACGCATACCTTTATTTGGGTGGTGTATAGGCAACTGACAGCTCTGTATAAGGCAAAACTAAAAGTAACCTGGTTAATGTGCATGAAGCAAAAACAAACCTACTGCTTATTATTCAAAACACCTCACTGTACTGAAAAACGTGGGGACAGGAATACTGCACTGTAACTGGTGGAGACTTGTAAATACCCTCCCCCACCTGGAGGTGGTGCTAACGATACACATTTTACATAGAGAATTTGCATCTCTTTCTCTCTCCGCCACAAGTCACCTGCAAAGATAAAACCTCCCTAATACATTATTGGGGCCATGCTAATCCTATGGAGCAGAACTGTAGGAGGAGTAGTGTGACAAACAAACATCTGTCCATGAATTATCGTAAGTACTAGACGACCATGAACCCGTTGGGTTCCCGTTGTGACAGCGGTTGATAAAAAAAATCATTTCAAAGAAAAAAAGATAGCTCCAGTGAACTATCCCGCTGAGGTTGTTTGCATTGATCAAATAATCCCGAAGAGCACTTCACGAAATCGGGAATTTGATTTTTTTTTTATTGAACGAAACTTGATATTGCGTGTCAATGTGAAAAAAAAAAAATAAAAGTAAGAAATTATTGTGCGTAATCTTCTAACACAATTTTATTAATGAACACTAAGATCAAAATAGGCGATGTTTATTTTATGCTTAAAAATAAATCGTTCTTTGTCTATACTAAATGTTTGACGATTTTTAAATAAATAATTTCAAGAAAAAAAAAAAAAAAGATAAGCTCCAGCGAACTATACCGCTGAGGTTTGCAATTGATCTAATTCTCCCAAAGAGTACAGGTAGTCATCGATACGACCGCAATTGGTTCTGACAATCGGTCGTAAGTAACAACGTATATTTACATACAAAAAAAAAAAACACGTAAGTCGAACAGTCGTAAGTCACATAGGTCGTTAGCGACGACTACCTGTACTTGACTGAATCGGGAATTGATTTTAGGGAGGGGGCGGGATATTGTAATCGTCCAGTTCGTTTGTCTTGTTTGTTTGTCTGTCTGTCTGTTAGCAACTTTACGGCAAAACGGCTTTAGCAAACACTATCAAATTTAAATGCACAGGTGGGCAATGAATCTTGGACGACCCATTAACTTTTGGGTCCAATTGGATCAAAGGTCAAGGTCAAGTCACAAAAAGATCAAATCGTTTTTTCGCTCATAACTTCGTCAAAAATGATCTGATTTACTTCAAACTAAGCTTATAGTGAACCTTATTCTATTTGTCACTTATAATCCTACCCATTCCTATAGTGAAAAATGCATATTTGTGAAGATTCGGTAGGGTCGAAGTTTTGGGGTCATGGTCATCGGTCAAAATTACAAATTTTCCATTAAACTAAACATGGTTCAAATTTAAATTTGATCCCCAAAATAACTTTATGCCTTAAATGGGCGGGATTTGTTGTGCCTGGCACCATTGTTTAATAATTTTTTGTTGCCGATTTGAACGAACCTTGTACTGCACACCCAGGCGAATGGTGAGTCAGGTGGGCCGAAATTTTTTGCGCTATCTGTACCGTTTGGCTGTTTTCGGGAACATATTCATCCATTCATTCATTTTCATTCATTCTACATTCATACAAGATGAGAGTTTAGTAATATATAGATAGATGTACTCATTTGGATTGAGATCAAAGATGAATGAGGCAGAGTACAGAAGGTCAGCTTTTATTTCTTGGTATTTATATGCATATATGTTTACCATTGTAGAACAATAGCACTTTTTAGGTTACTTCTCCGAAATAAGTTCGGAGTGGGTTCCGGTGTTTGGCTTGCCGTCCGTAGTCTGTCTGTCTGTATATACGTCGTAACATTTGATTAAAACGTTATATCACAAACTACTTAACCGATTATGACCAAATTTGGTAGTGTGCATCAGGACAGCCAAGGACTCATGGGTTTGTGCTCCCCATCGAGATTGCCCCT
This sequence comes from Eptatretus atami, assembly GCA_035128595.1. Classification (NCBI taxonomy): domain Eukaryota; kingdom Metazoa; phylum Chordata; class Myxini; order Myxiniformes; family Myxinidae; genus Eptatretus; species Eptatretus atami. The sequence continues at coordinate 89,822,380 of CM068959.1, forward strand.
ATAAAGGGGGTTAAAGAGGGATTTTATCCCAATTGTTGGTATTTATTCAAAAATCTTCTTTTCAGAAACCAACAATCGGATCCCAGACCAATGGCTATGCGCATCATGACCATGCCTAACCTTAAGTTGTGCTCCCCATGGCCGATCTCCCCTGGAAAGGGGGACACTGCCTCCCTCCCAATTTCCTCATGTTGACTAAAACATGTTTCCCTCATAAACTACATGACCAATATGGACCAAATTTGGTACAATACATCAGAACAGTAAGGTCTCATGGGGTTGTGCTCTCCATCTGGATTCGCCCTCTATAAGAGTCTGAAAATGGGGGTTTTGCTGAAATTTAGGTGATTATTTTTTTATCTTTTCAGAAACCAATGGCCAGTTGCAGACCAAGCTCTTCATAGAAACATAAGGACCATGCTGTTAACTTAAGTTGTGTTCCCCATGACCATACCACTTCAGGAAGGGGACCATGGCTCCTTCCCCATATCCCTCATTTTCACCCAGCCTGTTGGGAAATAACTGCCAGTCTCCCACGGGCTATTTTATGTTCAGTCCCCCATTTTAGGTAAGCATAAGTATTGGAACAGATTAACTTGAAGTATCATATAGTATTTGGCTGCATATCCCTGACATGCAACAATTGTATTGAGCCTGTGACCCATTGCCATCCCCAAACTCTTAGTATCTTCCTTCAAGATGCTTTGCCAAGCCTTACTGCAGCCATTTTCAGTTGTTTGTTTTGGAGGTTTTCTGACCCATCAGCAAGTGAAATGCGTGCTCCGTTTGATTTAAAATCGGGAGAGTGACTTGGTCAGTGTAAAACTTCCACTTTTTTTCCGTGATGATTCCTTAGTTGCGTTGACATTGTGTTTTTGGGTCATTGTCTTGCTGCACTGTGAAGTGCACCCAATGAGTTTGGAGGCATTTTCTTGTGACATAGACAGACAAAATGGTTCTGTACACTTCCGATTCATTCTGCTCTGCTATCATTCGTTGCATCATCAACCTCGATGGTATCATAGACTCCTTACCCGGCGCGGTCTTGAGAAGGACTTGGTGCGAGCCGACTCTTCTGCGGGGGAAATTTGTAATCACATCCGTCTACACTTCTGAGATAAATGTGTACAAATTATCCTTTGAAAAGTCTGCTCTCGAGTCATTCATAATCCTTTACAAAGCAGCTTTTATTCTCGTTCTCGAATGTTTTTACAACTACCAAGGCTGATCAAGACTCCAGAATAGATCATAAAACGCCAAATTGTACTTCTTCTTCTATGCATTTTTTTTTTCACACAGTCGAGCATAATAAGCTGAACGCGAGAAGTGACATTTTCTCTGGGCATTAGGCTTTGTTTAATTACAATGTACGTTCGAGGGACAGTGCATCATCCAAGTAATATGTGATATATCAAATGTCCATGTGACATGTGGTAAAGTTTCAATTTCCTCGCTGAATGGTTTTCGATGTACGCTCTGAACAAAATGCAGACACATATGTACGTGACCGATTGCTTAACCCGCTTTTCGTTTCGCGTGCACGGGTAATAAAGATGAGTGAACCGGTTCCAGAGGCAGCCATGACACTTCCTCCACCATGCTTCACAGATGAGTTGCCATGCTTTGGATCAGATGCAGTTTCTTCTTCTTTCTCCACACTTTTTGCCTTTCCATCGTTATGGTAAAGGTTTATCTTGGTCTCATCTGTCCATAAAACTTTGTTCAACAAACTAAAACTCAACTGGCTCACCTCCGTACTTCTCGGAAAATTCTATTCTGGCCGTTCTGTTTTTGGTGCTGATGAGAGGTTTGCATCTTGCGCTGTAGCTTTTGGAATCTGCTGTCGAAGTTCTCTGCAAACGATAGATTGTGATACTTTCACTCCTGCACTGGAGTGTTGATGATGTCACTGCCAGTTGTTTCAGGGTTTTTCCTCGAGCTCTGATGATTTTTTCTGTCATCAACTGCAGTTGTTTTCCCTTGCAGACCTAGCGTTGTCCATTGCCAGTACACTCGTGGTTTCTTTATTTTTCAATGTATTCCAAATCGTTACTCCACCACTGAAGGTGAAGGAGGTGATGTTTTCACCTCAGTCTGTCTGTCTGTCTGTGCACAGGAATACTCAAGTTGTGGATGGATGCCGGATGAAATTTTGTGGACAGGTTGGGTGTGTGACAGGGACGAACTGGTTAGATTTTGGTGAAGATCTGGATCCGATCTGACTACTAGAATGTTTTAATTGATTCTTCACCATTGAGAGATAGGGTCAAAACGATATATAGCACGATATCTCAAAAGTTGTGGACGGATTCGGATGAAACTTGGACAGGTTCGGTGTGTCGGAAGACGAATTTATTCGATTTTGGTGAGATCTGGATAGAGACATGTATTTAATTTTTATAGTGATTCTTCACCATTGAGAGATAGGGCCAAAAACGATATAGTACTGTATAGCTTGATATTTCAAAAATGTATTGGCCCGATATGTTCTCGTGGATCGGCATGCGTGGCGGAGGTACGCGCTCCACGGAGTGCCTTCTAGTTTGTAATTGCTATGGTTCTGTAATTGAATTCTTTGTTCTTTCAGCTTCCAAATTGTTTGCTTTTCTTTCATACACAGTTCTCTGGTTTTATGTTGGCTTTGCCTTCTGACTGCAAGGCTAAAACCAAGACGAGACATTCACACTCTTATGTGTGAACAATCGATGCAAAAAGAAACACCCGTCAGTCCTTTGTTCCAAAACTTTTGATCCCCTAATAGGGGGGGAATATTATAAAATGCTATTGTTCTCCAATGCTAAAACTATCCATAGACATACCAAGAAATAAAGCTGACCTTCTGTACTCTTTGTGTGGTATTAATTTTTGATCTCAAATCCAAATTTCTTGAGTATGTAGCAATAATAACGAATTTGACTTCACTGTTCCAATCTTATGGAGGACACTGTATATTGTGGCTGCTTGCAATAAGGTGCAGTTATTCTTTTTTCCATCACTAAGACAGTTTGCATCCAGTTGGCTACTCTACCGGCCATTCTGCAAGTTTGACCTCGGCCAACAGCTTTCTATTTTGGTTCATTATCAGATGCTTTCTGAAAGTCTTTATGTACTACATTGACTGCACTTCCCTCATCCACACAATCGGAAATCGGCTTTGCAGAACTGCAATAACTTTCTTATACATGACCAGTTAGCTTTTGTAATCCACACAGACTGCCTTTAATTTTTTTTTAAAATTTATCAATGTGTTGCTCCATCTGATACTTATTTTACATCTCTAACATCTTCCGCACACCTAAAAGTTCAACGAACTAACTTAGGGTCCTCTAATAATTTTCTCTGGATCCTTTCTCACAGTGTTACAGTTTCTACTCTCAATTCCACTGGTAGCTGTTCCTGACTCCAACGATTGTTAACGATATCGGATAACATCTCACGTACCTGCTCTATCACCTCCCATCAATACTCTTTGGATGCATAGCATGTGGTCCTGGAGCTTTATTTGTTTTGTCGCTGCTACTTTACTTCTCCACCCCGACCTGAAATCTCCTCAAAGCCCTTCATCATTTCCGAGATCGATCTCCCGATTACTGTTACTTCTCCTTACTGTTTCTCAAGTTAAATGTTTGAAGCAAAATAACTATTTAATAAGCCTGCATCTCACCTTCATCTTTAACCAATTAAATATCTGATATATAATTGAGAGAGGCTCATATGCAAACAGCACAGCACAGCAGAGCAGAAAGGGACAGGTTAACAGGAATATAGCTCGGCAAGTTGGGAAACAAGCAGAGATTTTCATGGGGCATTAATTACCATGGACCACACACCACCATCATAAAGTGTTTCCACTGGTCACATGGATTTTCACAAGTTGATATCAAGGTAGTGTGTATTGGTACAGCAGAAACCAATAAATGAAGCTGAAGGAAAGCTGTATGCAGTCAAGGAGAATGCAGACAGAAAGAACAGCTAACAACAAGAAGATAAAAATAAGTTTCTGGTGGGCAGAGGGGAATGCAAGTATGCAAGATCACGGGTAGACATGGGAGACAACACAAGATGGCGGTGAATCACCAATCTTCTTCTGTTGCTTGGATAAAATATGACCCATTTGCAGATTTTTACATTTTATTTTTATTATTCAGGAACAAACTTCTGGAAAGGGTTTTTCTTTTAAATGGGATTGTGATTGTTAGCTCATCAAGCTCAAGTAAAGACACTATATCCAGAAGTTTTCTTTTCGTTTTGGATTTTATTTTTAGTCTTTTAAAAATGATGGCCTTCAGCATTACTTGTGACGCTTGGAAATCGCTATCTTGGAGATGGGTATGTCCATGAACAGGAAACCAGTGCCTTTTGCTCATCTGTTATAGCCCTTGCTGATCCCTTCACCAAAGCATGGAAACAGGTTGAGATGAATTTGCTGGACATCCGTATAATCGGGCTGGCAGGACAGTGCAAAGGTACTGTATTGCCTTGAAGCTATTTTAGTGTGTTTAATCCAACCTGACTATAAACTGTCGTCCTGGTTCTTTTCATGCAGAAGCATTCAATCGAGTGTGCTGTCCTTTGGAGGGATGTTGAATCTGGGTGTCCCATAGAGTAGCTGGCCACTTTGCTGGTGATTTCAGCGTCTTTCAATTATCGATTGTCCATGATTCTTTCACAAGACTAGGCCATTATGTTCCTGAACCTTGACGTATTTCAAAATAACATAAGCACACTGCGAGCAGTGTGATGACTGGTGACCTATCCAGCGTTAGTTCTCAGCACACTAATGACTTATCATAGGTCTTTGTAACTCCTTCAAGGAGTTTGGAATCACAAGACGCAGAAGAAAATCATTTCTATGACTCCATTCCATAACATGTGCATGTAGTTATATTCAAATCTAATGGTGGGGTGCAGATTATGCTTCATACGGTTAAATCAGATTTGTAATTTGATCAGATATACTTGAATACGGTTAAATGTACCTGGTTGTCACTCGTTTCAATGGGCAGAGCCAAATTCTTTGTTACTTAATTTAAACTTTTTCTGTTCGTTTGATGCTTAAAATCTGACATTTTATTGTATCTAGTATTCTCTGTAATATTACTCATGCTCAGAAAAGAGCTTGTACATATATTACATGGCCATTAGCAGATAACTCTTCTTTTACATGAGTTTCAAAGCCGTCAGGAGACGATTGACAAATCAACAGAAGGATTTGAATGTCTGATCACAGCACCACATGCGACGTTCTCAGGTATGACCATCAAATGCACTTTTATAATGAATTTGATTGTGCTATTTGGATTTGTGCAGATATTTTATTACCTCTGCCACCGAGGTGAAGGAAGTTATGTTTCACCCCTTTCTTGTTTGTTTTGTCTGCTTGTGTAGAGATATCTTAAAAGTTGTGGATGGATCTGGATGAACTTTGTGGACAGGTTCAGTGTGTGACGAGGACTAACTGATTAGATTTTGGTGAAGATCCGGATGGATCCGACTAGCATAATTTTTTAAGTGATACTTCACCGATTGAGAGATGGGGCCAAAACGATATATGTAGCACTGGTCTCAAAAATGTATTGGGCCCGATATGTTGTCATGGATCAGGCATTATGGGGTGCAGGTATGTATGCGCTCCACCGAGTGCCCTCCTAGTTTTTGTTGATATTCCAAAGGGTTTCTCTGAAATACCTTCCTTGTGCGAGGACATTCCTTTGCGCTGCAGTGGTTTTAAAGCTGAAATTGTATCCGGAAGAGAAGAAAGGGTACTGTATTGTTACGCCTTGCACTAACTGTGATTGGGAGCAAGGACAAACTCAAAATGTTTGTTTAAGTATGGAGGGTGGGTGCCTTTTCAGTGCTCTTGTTGTTTGACAGCACGAGCAGGAAGAGGGTGCGAGTGCAATGATGGCTAGGTGGAGATAGACATCAAAAGTAGTATTAGCACTTATCTGCCGTCGCCAGTTCAAATGGTAGGTTCAATGCACAAATACCGGCCTTGTTTTGTCTAACGTCTATTTCCAGCCACTTGTTTGGGCTAAAAGCAAAGTGGTGCATTCCGCTGATGTTCTGACAAATAGGCCTACCATTCATTCTCTAAGTTTTCTGGTTGACTGTAAAATGTAAACTTTTCTCTTTTTAAAATTCTTTTTTGTTTTTCCCCCACTTATCTTCTCAAAATTTCAGCTTAATTTTGCTGTGGTGCACATGCAGTAAAGTAGAGTTGAGTTCCTTCTCAATGCAGTTGATCAATGATGCTGTTTTGTATCTGCAGTTGTGACAAAAGAATAGTTGGCAGACAGAAGGTGGAAGTAAAGAACAGGTCATGTATGATTGGTAAGGTCAGGCATTTGTTTGTTTTGAGAAAACACTGACAAGGGATTTGTACAAAGAGTTGAAGCAGTTAATGCTGCAGTGGGTTGGCATATTTAATCGTCTCATTTGAACACTGTTGTTCATGATGCGGAGATCCAGGTTCAAATCCCGTGCTGTGTTGTATATGTCTTTCCTCTTAATGTTGTTGTCATTCATGTTAAAGTTACAGCAATTCCCATTCAAGTCATGGATGTGTTCCTAAAAACTGCAACGTTTTCGGACACGATTCTCACGTGTACATTGGTGTCATGATTGGGGGGGGGGGAGGGATTTGTTGCGGGAAAAAGATTTTTGGTCACCGCTAACTTAACATAACCTTCACTGAAGTAGATATTAGAGACAAAAATTAAACAAATCAATAAAAGAATTGAAATGATGGTATGTACACAAATAGACAATTTATTGGTGGAGGACGACAGGGAGGTAGAGGCATGCACTAAGTACTGTGCTTCGGTGGAATGTCTAACCTGTGGACCGGCACTAAAATGGCGGTTGAAGTGGTCACTGGCGCCGGATCTCTGTGTCTGTCTGTCTGTCTCTGTGTCTGTCTGTTCAGAAACGACATCGATCACCTGGTTCTGTTTGGCACAAAGTTTGTGTACCAAGGATTTGGTGACCCATTAGAGCTACCACTCGGGCAATTTGGCAATTTTAGATTTAATTTTATTTCTTGTAAATGAATTTATTTAAAGACGTATATTAAGGGGCCATCTATTTATAGTGACACATATGAACGATATTTTGACGCACGCCATATTTCCATGCATTCTCTCTCTTTAGATGTAATATCTCAAACGTAATTATCTTCTCTCCTCAATCTTTCCACACTTTCCTGCTCCTATTAGCCTTTTTTCCACAGAATTCAAATTTTATAACTCACCTGTCTCTCATTGTCTGTCTCATTGTCTGTCTCATTGTCTGTCTCCTCTCCTCGTAGGTTACGTAATTCTCCTGAGGCTGCAGTGAAAATGATGTTTCCATGAGTGTTGTTTTATTTAACCGACCGCCATTTATGGTTTTCAATGCATCTGATTACTGTATAGTGATGGAAAATGGATTTCCAATTATAAACCGCCTTTCCAAGCCAACACGTCATTCCTCATGGAAATATTTACGTATTTTTTTTTTCTTCGTGGTTTTCGATCGTTGAAGATCCATGCGGGAGGGAATGTTTGACTTCTACTGGAATCTGACCGTGGAACCTGTATTTAGAATGAGGGTAGTTGGTAATCTGTTTCATAGACTTTGAATGATTCATATTTTTCCTCTTAAAAAAAAAAACAAGAAAAAGATATGTTCATTTGAATATATATTTTTTAATGACATTGAATCAACTTCAACAGCAAGTTTCACAATTTACAAAGGAATACAGTACATGGTGCAGCGGTACCTGTGAGCAGGATAAGTTAAGTAGTCTAGGGTTCAATCCCAGACCGGACTATGAAGTCTGATTGGTGCTTCGCAGGCAAGCATTATGCATCACAGAGTTGATTGTCCCTCATCCATCCAATCCATCCATTGGAACCATACTCTGTGCAGAGTGTTGGTGCTGCCAAAGCAGTCTCCTTGGCTATTCGGCACAATCCTGGACGGGTCCACTCCAACACAGGATACCAGCATGCTGGCACTCATTTTGCCGACCTCGGAAGGATGACGGGCAGAGTCAACCCACATGGTATTAATTCAACAGCCGAGTGGGATTTGAACTCAGGATCCGAGGATCCCAAGCCCACCACCTACCATTAAGCCATATCAGGCATGTCATCCCTCAAATGAATTAGCTGGCCGTTTCTGTCTGTAACTAATTGATGGGTGTTAAAGTGTCTTTCGTAAAGAGTGGGCGAGGTATTGGCAGCACCCTGCTCAATTCGCCTTCATTGAAACGTCAAGCCTGGTCAGCCAGTTCGTGAAAGAGTTTTGTCAAGCACTTTCCCTGGCCAATCCCACAAGAAGGTGGGAATAATTGGGACCATGGTTGTAGTGGTGGTGGTGGTAAACAACGATAATACAAGGAAACTCAGTCGCTGGAGGAGTCTATTTGGCCAAACGTGCCTGTGATATATATATATAATCACACCCCTTTCACTTGAATTGATCAATTTACCTCTATTTTGATGTCCATGCTTTTATGAAAATAAACCCAAATAAAACGGGGGGGGGTGGGGAGGGGGGGGAATGGTGTAATCGGCTCCAATCTAGACCTCTGTCTGTCCATCACGCTATCTCCACCTAAATAGTTGTGCAGAAATTCACCAAACTTGGTAGTTATGATCACCACATGGCAAAAGGGTGCAAGAGCAGTCTCATTTTTGCCCTGCCCCATGGGGCCCTGGGTGGGGTCAAAAGGTCAAATATGAAGTTTTTGTTTTTTTTTTTTCAATCATGGCACATTTTAAAATTTAATGTTGTATATGCAATCAACATTGGGGATCATGAAATGTGTAATAATTTCTTGGATTTGCCATCTGTTTTATGTCTGTCCCATGGGGACTTGTGACATAGTCACAGGGGTCAAAACAGTAGATGTTTTTTTTAAATAACTCAAAATTTAATGTCGGGTTATTCCTGGTGGAACTCTTTGCCATCTTTCAACTTTGCTTTAGGTGGGGATTTGCGATGGTGTACCATCGACTTTGCCGTCATGTTCAAACTGCATTCTTACTGCTGCATCATGTTAATCGAACTTGGTAATTGCAGTTCTGTATTCTTATTTTAAATATCACACTTAAACTTTAAGGCCAGGAACTTCCCAGGGTATGTACACATTAATTTATTTTCCAGGAGGTAAGTTACTCACTATTTGGTGGCATGCTGTTTCGAGTCAGGGTTTTGACAAGAGGGGTGGGGTAGGGAAAAACAAAAACCTTTGTTCGAGCTCAGACCTAAGAATAGACATTTCCATTGTGAGCTTTCGGAATTGTCACCAATTTTGGGATTGGCAAAACCCAAGAGGAGAAAACCGAGTTTGAGTCACACATTATTTGTGACAAATTACATATTTAAATTTTTTCGCACAACCATTTGCTGCTTTGCTTACTTTTGCTCTTCTGCTGCAAACACATTGGTATCATGACCCCGTTGTCGTTTCCCAAACGGGCTTTGCTCATGTTTTCTTTCCGCTGGTTCAATGTCAGGGCCTAGTAAGCTTCAAATCTACATGTTGTCTGCCTTTCTTGATCTTAAATGTCATCTATTCACCTTTGTTTTGTTACATTTTTATCCCACATGTGAACCACCATCTTTTCTCCATTTCTATGGAGCTAAATGTGCCCCTCAGCAGCTGTATGCATATGATGCTCTTAGGGAATCCAAACTCATGACCAGTTGGTAATTAAGGAATTTTCTGAGTGTCAGAAATGTATTTGGAAGGAAATCATATTGATTGATCCTCAGAAATTTAAAGTCAAATATATACAGTGCCCTCCATAAGTATTGGAACGATGAAGTCAAATTTGTTGTTATTGCTACCAGCAGAGTATCTGCCAGACAGACGATCTTATTCCAAGCATGCAACACGTTCTTCTGACGCATACCTTTATTTGGGTGGTGTATAGGCAACTGACAGCTCTGTATAGGCAAAACTAAAGTAACCTGGTTAATGTGCATGAAGCAAAAACAAACCTACTGCTTATTATTCAAAACACCTCACTGTACTGAAAAACGTGGGGACAGGAATACTGCACTGTAACTGGTGGAGACTTGTAATACCCTCCCCCACCTGGAGGTGGTGCTACACGATACACATTTACATAAAAGTTGCAATCTCTTCTCTCTCCGCACAACCCGCACAAATAAAAACCTCCCCTATACATTAATGGGGCCATGCTAATCCTATGGAGCAGAACTGTAGGAGGAGTAGTGTGACAAACAAACATCTGTCCATGAATTATCGTAAGTACTAGACGACCCATGAACCCGTTGGGTTCCCGTTGTGACAGCGGTTGATAAAAAAAATCATTTCAAAGAAAAAAAGATAGCTCCATGAACATACCAGCGAGGTGTTGCATTGATGCAAATAATCCCAAAGAGCAACTTCACGAAATCGGTAATTGATTAGTTTTTTAAATTGAACGAAACTTGATATTGCGTGTCAATCTGAAAAAAAAAAATAAGGTAAGAAGATTATTGTGCGTAATTCTTCCTAAACACAATTTTATTATTAATGAACACTAGAGTCAAAATGGCGATGTTTATTTTATGCTTAAAAAAAAATAATCAATTAAAAAAAATTATAAAAAAAAAATAAAAAAAAATAATATTAAAAATAATAAATAAGAAAAAATAATATAAAAATTAAAACATAAAAAAAAATATATAAAAAAAAAAATAAAAAAAAAAATAAAAAATAAATAAATCAAATGATAACATATAAAAAAAGAAAAAAATATAAAAAAGTAAATAATAAAAAAGATATTTAATAAATAAAATAAAATTAAAAAATAAAATAATAATAATAAAAAAAAATATATAAATTAAAACTAATAATTAAAAAATAAAAAAAAAAAATAAAAAAAAAAAAAAATAAAAAAAATTTAAAAATAATAAAAAATAATCCCATAAAAATGTAAAAAAAAATTAAAAATTAATAAAAAAAAAATTAAAAAATTAAAAATAATTAACCAATAATAAAATAATAAAAAAATAATAAATAAAAAAATAAAATTAATAAAAATAAAATAAATAAATAAAAATACATTAAAAAAAGATATAAAAAAAAAAAAAATATAAATTAAATAAAAAAAAATAAAATAAACACAAAAAAAAAATAAAAAATATAAAAAAAAATTATCAACAAATTATAAATAAAAAATTAAAAAAAAGATAAATATAAAAAAATAATAAATAAAATAAAAAAAGAAAAAAAACATAAAAAAAAAATAAATATAAAAAAAAAATAGAAAAAAAAAAAAAAAATAAAAATAATTAAGAAAAGATAATATAAAAAAAATATATAAAAAAATATAATAGTATAAAGATTAAGAAAAAATATATAATAAGATAAAGAAAATAAAAAAAAAAAATAAAAAATAATAAAAATTAAAAAAAATAATTAAAAGAAAAAAAAAATTTTAAAAAAAATAAAAAAAAAAAAAAATAATAAAAATAATAAAAAAAAATAAAAATAAATAAAATAAAAATAAATAAAAAGAATAAAAATTTAATAAAAGAATTAAAAAAATAAAGAAAAAAAAAAAAAAATTAAAAAAAAAAAGTATCAAAAATAATATATTAAAAAAAAAATAATAAAAAAATATAAAAAAAAAAAAAAAATAAAAAATAAAAAAATATAAAAATAAATAAATATAAAAAAAAACTATAAAAATGTAAAAAATAAAAAAAATAAAAAATAAATAAAAAACATAAAATAAAAAAGATAAAAATAAAAATTGAAAAATAAAAATAAAAAAAAAAAAAAAAAATAAAAAAAAAAAAAAAATAAAAGATATAAAAATAGTTAAAAAAATATACAAAAAATAATAATAAAATAAAAAAAAAAAAAAAAAAAATAAAAAAAATAAAACAAAATATAAAAAAAAAAAAATAGTAAAAAATAAAAAAATAAAAAATATAATAAAATAAAAAAAAAAAATACAAAAAAATAAAATAAAAATAAAAAAATAAAATATAAAAAAATTAAAAAAAAATTAATCAAATAATCAATTAAAAAAAAAATTAAAAAATAAGATAAATAAAAAAAGATAAAATAAAATCAAAAAATAATAAAAAAAAAAAAAAAAAAATAAAAAAAAAAAGAAAAAAAAATAATATAATAAAAAAAAAAATTAATAAAAAAAAAAAAATAAAAAAAAAAAAAATAAAAAATAAAAAAAAAATAATAAAAAAAATTGAAAGAAATAAAAAATTATAAAAAAATAAAAAAAAAAAAATAAAAAATAAAAATCCAAAATTAAAAAAAAAAAACCATAAAAAATAAAAATAATGAAAAATAAAAAAAATAATAAATATAAAAATGAATAATTTAAAATAAAAAAAAAAATAATATAAAATAAATGAATAATAATAAAAAATAAAAAAAAATAAAAAAAAATAAAATAACCCGAATATATAAAAAAAAAAAAAAAAAAAAAAAAAAAAAAAAAAATAAATAAAATAAATTAAAAACATAAAAATAAAAAAAATTAAATAAAAAAAAAAAAAAATAAAAATAAGATAAAAATTAAAAAAAAAAAATAATAAAGAAAAAAAAAAATAAGAATAAAAAAAAAAAAAAATAATAAAAAAAAATAAAAAATAAATAAAAAAAAAAATATAAATAAAAATAAACCAAAAAAGCTTAGAACATAAAAAAAAAATAAAATAAAAAATAAAAAAAATAAAAAATAAATAAAAAAAAATAATAAAAAAATAATAAATATAAAAAAAAGTAATATATAAATAAAAATAAATATAATAAAAAATAAATAAAAATTAAAAAAAAAAAAAATAAAAATAAAAATAAAAAAAATAAATTCAAAAAAAAAAATATAAAAAATAAAAGATAATAAAAAAAAAAAAAAAAAATAAGATAAAAAATAAAATAAAAATAATAAAATAAAAATATATAATAAATAATATAAAAAAATAAAAAATATAAGTAAAAAAATAAAATATAATATAAAAGAAAAAAATAAAAAATAAAATAAAAAAATAATAAAAATAAAAAAAAATAAAAAAAATTAAAAAAAAAAATAAAATTATAATTAAAAAAAATGAATAAATAATAAAGAAATAAAAAAATAAAAAAAAAAAAATAAAAAAAAAATATTAAAAAAAATAAAAATATAAAAAAATAAAAAAATAAAAAAACCAAAAAAATAAAAAAAAAATAAATATAAAAAAAAAAATTTAAAAAAAAAAAAATAAATAATAAATAAAAAAAAAAGATACATAAAAAAATATTAATTAAAAAAATAAAAACATAAGAAAAATATAAATAAAAGATATAAAAAAATAAAAATTTAAAATAAAAAAAAAAATTATAAAAAAAAATAAAAATTAAATAAAAAGCAAAAATAAATATAATAAAAGAATAAAAATATAAAAATAAAAAAAAAAAATATAATAAAAAATAACATAAAAATAAAATCGTTCTTTGTCTATACTAAATGTTTGAGATTTTTAATAAATAATTCAAGAAAAAAAAAAAAAAAAGATAGCTCCAGCGAACTATACCGCTGAGGTTTGCATTGATCTAATTCTCCCAAAGAGTACAGGTAGTCATCGACTTACGACCGCAATTGGTTCTGACCATCGGTCGTAAGTCGAACAACGTATATTTTACATACAAAAAAAAAAAAACTGTAGTCGAACAGTCGTAAGTCACATAGGTCGTTAGTCGACGACTACCTGTACTTGACTGAATCGGGAATTGATTTTAGGGAGGGGGCGGGATATTGTAATCGTCCAGTTCGTTTGTCTGTTTGTTTGTCTGTCTGTCTGTTAGCAACTTTACGGCAAAACGGCTTTAGCAAACACTATCAAATTTAATGCACAGGTGGGCAATGAATCTTGGACGACCCCATTAACTTTTGGGTCCAATTGGATCAAAGGTCAAGGTCAAGGTCACAAAAAGATCAAAATCGTTTTTCGCTCATAACTTCGTAAAAAATGATCTGATTTCTTCAAACTAAGCTTATAGTGAACCTTATTCTATTTGTCACTTATAATCCTACCCATTCTATAGTGAAAATGCATATTTGTGAAGATCGGTAGGGTCCGAAGTTTTGGGGGTCATGGTCATCGGTCAAAATTACAAATTTTCCATTAAAACTAAACATGGTTCAAATTTAAATTTGATCCCCAAAATAACTTTATGCCTTAAATGGGCGGGATTTGTTGTGGCCTGGCACCACTTGTTTAATAATTTTTTTGTTGCCCGATTTGAACGAAACTTGATACTGCACACCGCAGGCGAATGGTGAGTCAGGTGGGCCGAAATTTTTTGCGCTATCCTGTACCGTTTTGGCTGTATTTCGGGAACATATTCATTCATTCATTCATTCATTCATTCATTCATACATTCATACAAGATGAGAGTTTTAGTAATATATAGATAGATGTACTCATTTGGATTTGAGATCAAAAGATGAATGAGGCAAGAGTACAGAAGGTCAGCTTTTATTTCTTGGTATTTATATGCATATATGTTTTACCATTGTAGAACAATAGCACTTTTTAGGTTACTTCTCCGAAATAAGTTCGGAGTGGGTTCCGGTGTTTGGCTTGCCGTCCGTAGTCTGTCTGTCTGTATATACGTCCGTAAACATTTGATTAAAACGTTATATCACAAACTACTTAACCGATTATGGACCAAATTTGGTAGTGTGCATCAGGACAGCCAAGGACTCATGGGTTTGTGCTCCCCATCGAGATGTGCCCCCTATAAAGGGGGTTAAAGAGGGATTTTATCCCAATTGTTGGTATTTTATTCAAAAATCTTCTTTTCAGAAACCAACAATCGGATCCAGACCAAACTGGCTATGCGGCATCATGACCATGCCCTAACCTTAAGTTGTGCTCCCCATGGCCGCATCTCCCCTGGAAAGGGGGACACTGCCTCCCTCCCAATTTCCCTCATGTTGACTAAAACATGTTTTCCTCATAAACTACATGACCAATATGGACCAAATTTGGTACAATACATCAGAACAGTAAGGTCTCATGGGGTTGTGCTCTCCATCTGGATTCGCCCTCTATAAGAGTCTGAAAATGGGGGTTTTGCCTGAAATTTAGGTGATTTATTTTTTTAATCTTTTCAGAAACCAATGGCCAGTTGCAGACCAAGCTCTTCATGAAACATAAGGACCATGCTGTTAACTTAAGTTGTGTTCCCCATGACCATACCACTTCAGGAAGGGGGACCATGGCTCCTTCCCCCATATCCCTCATTTTCACCCAGCCTGTTGGGGAAATAACTGCCAGTCTACCACGGGGCTATTTTTATGTTCAGTCCCCCCATTTTAGGTAAGCATAAGTATTGGAACAGATTAACTTGAAGTATCATAATAGTATTTGGCTGCATATCCCTGACATGCAACAATTGTATTGAGCCTGTGACCCATTGCCATCACCAAACTCTTAGTATCTTCCTTCAAGATGCTTTGCCAAGCCTTTACTGCAGCCATTTTCAGTTGTTTGTTTTGGAGGGTTTCTGACCCATCAGCAAGTGAAATGCGTGCTCCGTTTGATTTAAATCGGGAGAGTGACTTGGTCAGTGTAAAACTTCCACTTTTTTTCCGTGATGAATTCCTTAGTTGCGTTGACATTGTGTTTTTGGGTCATTGTCTTGCTGCACTGTGAAGTGCCACCCAATGAGTTTGGAGGCATTTTCTTGTACATAGACAGACAAAATGGTTCTGTACACTTCCGAATTCATTCTGCTGCTGCTATCATTCGTTGCATCATCAACTCGATGGTATTCATAGACTCCTTACCCCGCGCGGTCTTGAGAAGGACTTGGTGCGAGCCGACTCTTCTGGCGGGAAATTTGTAATCACATCCGTCTACACTTCTGAGATAAATGTGTACAAATTATCCTTTGAAAAGTCTGCTCTCGAGTACATTCATAATCCTTTACAAAGCAGCTTTTATTCTCGTTCTCGAATGTTTTTACAACTACCAAGGCTGATCAAGACTCCAGAATAGATCATTAAAACGCCAAATTGTACTTCTTCTTCTATGCATTTTTTTTTTCACCAGTCGAGCATAATAAAGGCTGAACGCGAGGAAGTGACATTTTCTCTGGGCATTAGGCTTTGTTTAATTTACAATGTACGTTCTGAGGGACAGTGCATCATCCAAGTAATATGTGATATATCAAATGGTCATGTGACATGTGGTAAAGTTTCAATTTCCTCCGCTGAATGGTTTTCGATGTACGCTCTGAACAAAATGCAGACACATATGTACGTGACCGATTGCTTAACCCCGCTTTTCGTTTCGCGTGCACGGGGTAATAAAGATGAGTGAACCGGTTCCAGAGGCAGCCATGACACTTCCTCCACCATGCTTCACAGATGAGGTGCCATGCTTTGGATCAGATGCAGTTTCTTCCTTTCTCCACACTTTTTGCCTTTCCATCGTTATGGTAAAGGTTTATCTTGGTCTCATCTGTCCATAAAACTTTGTTCCACAAACTAAAACTCAACTGGCTCACCTCCGTACTTCTCGGAAAATTCTATTCTGGCCGTTCTGTTTTTGGTGCTGATGAGAGGTTTGCATCTTGCGCTGTAGCTTTTGGAATCCTGCTGTCGAAGTCTCTGCAAACGATAGATTGTGATACTTTCACTCCTGCACTGGAGGTTGTTGATGATGTCACTGCCAGTTGTTTCAGGGTTTTTCCTCACAGCTCTGATGATTTTTCTGTCATCAACTGCAGTTGTTTTCCTTGGCCGACCTAGCCGTTGTCCATTGCCAAGTACACTCGTGGTTTCTTTATTTTTCAATGTAATTCCAAATCGTTACCTCCACCACCGAAGGTGAAGGAGGTGATGTTTTCACCTCAGTCTGTCTGTCTGTCTGTGCACAGGATATCTCAAGTTGTGGATGGATCCGGATGAAATTTTGTGGACAGGTTGGGTGTGTGACAGGGACGAACTGGTTAGATTTTGGTGAAGATCTGGATCCGGATCTGACTACTAGAATGTTTTAATTGATTCTTCACCATTGAGAGATAGGGTCAAAAACGATATATAGCACGATATCTCAAAAAGTTGTGGACGGATTCGGATGAAACTTGGACAGGTTCGGTGTGTCGGAAGGACGAATTTATTCGATTTTGGTGAAGATCTGGATACGAGAATTATTTAATTTTTATAGTGATTCTTCACCATTGAGAGATAGGGCCAAAAACGATATAGTACTGTATAGCTTGATATTTCAAAAATGTATTGGGCCCGATATGTTCTCGTGGATCAGGCATTGCGTGGCGGAGGTACGCGCTCCACCGAGTGCCCTTCTAGTTGTAATTGCTATGGTTCTGTAATTGAATTCTTCTGTTCTTTCAGCTTCCAAATTGTTTGCTTTTCTTTCATACACAGTTCTCTGGTTTTCATGTTGGCTTTTGCCTTCTGACTGCCAAGGCTAAAACCAAGACGAGACATTCACAACTCTTATGTGTGAACAATCGATGCAAAAAGAAACACCCGTCAGTCCTTTGTTCCAAAACTTTTGATCCCCTAATAGGGGGGAACTGAATATATAAAATGCTATTGTTCTCCAATGCTAAAACTATCCATAGACATACCAAGAAATAACAGCTGACCTTCTGTACTCTTGTGTGGTATTCATCTTTTGATCTCAAATCCAAATTTCTTGAGTATGTAGCAATAATAACGAATTTGACTTCACTGTTCCAATACTTATGGAGGACACTGTATATATGTGGCTGCTTGGCCAATAAGGTGCAGTATTCTTTTCTTTCCATCACTAAGACAGTTTGCAATCCAGTTGGCTACTCTACCGGCCATTCTGCAAGTTTGACCTCGGCCAACAGCTTTCTATTTGGTTCATTATCAGATGCTTTCTGAAAGTCTTTATGTACTACATTGACTGCACTTCCCTCATCCACACAATCGGAAACTGCTTTGCAGAACTGCAATAACTTTCTTATACATGACCAGTTAGCTTTTGTAAATCCACACAGACTGCCTTTAATTTTTTTTAAAAATTTATCAATGTGTTGCTCCATCTGATACTTATTTTACATCTCTAACATCTTCCGCACACCTAAAGTTCAACGAACCTAAACTTATGGTCCTCTAATAATTCTTCTCTGGATCCTTTCTCAACAGTGTTACAGTTTCTACTCTCAGATTCCACTGGTAGCTGTCCTGACTCCAACGATCTGTTAACGATATCGGATAACATCTCACGTACCTGCTCTATCACCTCCATCAATACTCTTGGATGCATAGCATGTGGTCCTGGAGCTTTATCTTGTTTTTGTCGCTGCTACTTTACTTCCTCCACCCCGACCTGAAATTCCTCCAAAAGCCCTTCATCATTTCCGAGATCGATTCTCCCGATTACTGTTACTTCTCCTTACTGTTCTCAAGTAAATGTTGAAGCAAAATAACTATTTAATAAGCCTGCCATCTCACCTTCATCTTTAACCAATTAACATATCTGATATATAATTGAGAGAGGCTCATATGCAAACAGCACAGCACAGCAGAGCAGAAAGGGACAGGTTAACAAGGAATATAGCTCGGCAAGTTGGGAAACAAGCAGAGATTTTCATGGGGCATTAATTACCATGGACCACCACCACCATCATAAAGGCTGTTTCCACTGGTCACATGGATTTTCACAAGTTGATATCAAAGGTAGTGTGTATTGGTACAGCAGAAACCAATAAAATGAAGCTGAAGGAAATGCTGTATGCAGTCAAGGAGAATGCAGACAGAAAGAACAGCTAACAACAAGAAGATAAAAATAAGTTTCTGGTGGGCAGAGGGGGAATGCAAGTATGCAAGATCACGGGTAGACATGGGAGACAACACAAGATGGCGGTGAATCACCAATCTTCTTCTGTTGCTTGGATAACATATGACCCATTTGCAGATCTTTTACATTTTATTTATTTATTACAGGAACAAACTTCTGGAAAGGGTTTTTCTTTTAAATGGGATTGTGATTGTTAGCTCATCAAAGCTCAAGTAAAGACACACTATATCCAGGAGTTTTCTTTTCGTTTTTGGATTTTATTTTTAGTCTTTTAAAAAATGATGGCCTTCAGCATTACTTGTGACGCTTGGAAATCGCTATCTTGGAGATGGGTATGTCCATGAAACAGGAAACCAAGTGCCTTTGCTCATCTGTTATAGCCCTTGCTGATCCCTCTCACCCAAGCCGATGGAAAACAGGTTGAATGAATTTGCTGGACATCCGTATAATCGGGCTGGCAGGACAGTGCAAAGGTACTGTAATTGCCTTGAAGCTATTTTAGTGTGTTCTAATCCCAACCTGACTATAAACTGTCGTCCTGGTTCTTTTCATGCAGAGCATTCAATCGAGTGTGCTGTCCTTTGGAGGGATGTTGATCTGGGTGTCCCATAGAGTACTGGCATTTGCTGGTGATTTCAGCGTCTTTCAATTATCGATTGTCCATGATCTTTCACAAGACTAGGCCATTATGTTCCTGAACCTTGACGTATTTCAAAATAACATAAGCACACTGCAGCAGTGTGATGACTGGTGACCTATCCAGCGTTAGTTCTCAGGCACACTAATGACTTATCATAGGTTCTTTGTAACTCCTTCAAGGAGTTTGGAACTCACAAGACGCAGAAGAAAAATCATTTCTATGACTCCATTCCCATAACATGTGCATGTAGTTATATTCATAACTAATGGTGGGGTGCAGATTATGCTTCATACGGTTAAATCAGATTTGTATTTGATCAGATATACCTTGAATACGGTTAAATGTACCTGGTTGTCACATCCGTTTCAATGGGCAGAGCCAAATTCTTTGTTACTTAATTTAAACTTTTTCTGTTCGTTTGATGCTTAAAATCTGACATTTTATTGTATCTAGTATTCTCTGTAATATTGATCTCATGCTCAGAAAAGAGCTTGTACATATATTACATGGACATTAGCAGACATAACTCTTCTTTTACATGAGTTTCAAAGCCGTCAGGAGACGATTGACAAATCAACAGGAAGGATTTGAATGTCTGATCACAGCACCACATGCGACGTTCTCAGGTATGACCATCAAATGGCACTTTTATAATGAATTTGATTGTGCTATTTGGATTTGTGCAGATATTTATTACCTCTGCCACCGAAGGTGAAGGAAGTTATGTTTTCACCCCTTTCTGTTTGTTTGTTTGTCTGCTTGTGTAGAAGATATCTTAAAAAGTTGTGGATGGATCTGGATGAACTTTTGTGGACAGGTTCAGTGTGTGACGAGGACTAACTGATTAGATTTTGGTGAAGATCCGGATCCGGATCCGACTAGCATAATTTTTTAAGTGATACTTCACCGATTGAGAGATGGGGCCAAAAACGATATATGTAGCACGGTCTCAAAAATGTATTGGGCCCGATATGTTGTCATGGATCAGGCATTATGGGGTGCAGGTATGTATGCGCTCCACCGAGTGCCCTCCTAGTTTTTGTTGATATTCCAAAGGGTTTCTCTGAAATCCCTTCCCTTGTGGAGGACATTCCTTTGCGCTGCAGTGGTTTAAAGCTGAAATTGTATCCGGAAGAGAAGAAAGGGTACTGCTATTGTTACGCCTTGGCACTAACTGTGATTTGGGAGCAAAGGACAAACTCAAAATGTTTGTTTAAGTATGGAGGGTGGGGTGCCTTTCAGTGCTCTTGTTGTTTGAGCACGAGCAGGAAGAGGGTGCGAGTGCAATGATGGCTAGGTGGAGATAGACATCAAAAGTAGTATTTAGCACTTATCTGCCGTCGGCCAGTTCAATGGTAGGTTCAATGCACAAATACCGGCCTTGTTTTGTCTAACTGTCTATTTCCCAGCCACTTGTTTGGGCTAAAAGCAAAGTGTGCATTCCGCTGATGTTCTGACAAATAGGCCTACCATTCATTCTCTAAGTTTTTGGTTGACTGTAAAATGTAAACTTTTCTCTTTTTAAAAATTTCTTTTTTGTTTTTCCCCCACTTATCTTCTCAAAATTTCAGCTATATTTTGCTGTGGTGCACAATGCAGTAAAGTAGAGTTGAGTTCCTTCTCAATGCAGTTGATCAATGATGCTGTTGTATCTGCAGTTGTGACAAAGAATAGTTGGCAGACAGAAGGTGGAAGTAAAGAACAGGTCATGTATGATTGGTAAGGTCAGGCATTTGTTTGTTTTGAGAAAACACTGACAAGGGATTTGTACAAAGAGTTGAAGCCAGTTAATGCTGCAGTGGGTTGGCATATTTAATCGTCTCATTTGAACACTGTTGTTCATGATGCGGAGATCCCAGGTTCAAATCCCGTGTGCTGTGTGTATATTGTCTTTCCTCTTAATGTTGTTGTCATTCATGTTAAAGTACAGCAATCTCCCATTCAAGTCATGGATGTGTTCCTAAAAACTGCAACGTTATTCGGACACGATTCTCACGTGTACATTGTGTCAGGATTGGATTGGGGGGGGGGGAGGGATATGTTGCCGGGAAAAGATTTTTGGTCACCCTAACTTAACATAACCTTCACTGAAGTAGATATTAGAGACAAAAATTAAACAAATCAATAAAAGAATTGAAATGATGTATGTACACAAATAGACAATTTATTGGTGGAGGGACGACAGGGAGGTAGAGGCATGCACTAAGTACTGTGCTTCGGTGGAATGTCTAACCTGTGGACCGGCACTAAAATGGCGGTTGAAGTGGTCACTGCGCCGGACGCTAATTGTCCCGAACCCTATCTGTCCTTTAACAGACTATTAATAACAAAAGCCATTTGCAATCAGGGCAACTCAAATCACTCAGAGACCAAGTGACTTCATGTGCGTATTTAACAAGGAAACATGGAAGGAGAACAAAGGAAAAGGACACAAAAGCATTTATTTACCCATATTATTCATAAAGATACGTACCCTGGGTATCGGACGAACTGAAGTGCAAGCACTGCACTTAAAATTTTTGACCGATGTTATGTCGGACTCACGTGACCTAAATTGACTACTGTCCCTTAATGTGTTGATGACGTTCTGTCGAAACGATGCAAATAGACTCAATGTAAATAGGCAACTTGCTGTACTTCGTTATCCAACTAGTGTACAAATCCTTTCTCCACCTTCAGCCTCTGAGAATTGTTAAAATTAATTTATCATCAAATATAAAAAGCATTGCCATAAAGTTGGCGCTTACATATATTGAAGCTTGCCATTGATAGAATTGATTTGGGATTTCAGTTCAGCCATATGGTCTGAACACATTCTAAATGTAAGAGGTGCAGGTTTAAACCCCATACTTTATGCTGATTCTTCCCGTTCTATCGTGTTTATTTAAATTGTTCACCTGAAATTTGTGTACTCCAAGCATGACTTTTTGTTTGACTTTTTTTATTTTTAAGAGTAGGCATACAGAAGACTTCTGTTGGCTTTGGTAAAGCAAAATAACAGCGAGTTAATCATTTTTAGTGCTGGTTGGCCAGCTTGGACAACTCGTACAAATGGAATCTTGTAGGCCATCTACATATTGTTACTGTTGCAGGTCTTCAAGAGAATTGTGCTGCCGGGCGGGTCGGGGATGAGAAGGTATCGGCGTCTCGGACACGTGACCACGCGCGACAAATTTCCCTGGCAGAATTGGCCGAGCGAGCCATCAGGTGATTTGCTTTTCACGAGCGCTAAATATGCGAACCCAAAATGCCCGTTAACAGGTTAATCCCCAATTTTCTATACACAAAGGAGCCTGCTCTTCGATGACCACACAATGTTTTGTCAAAATTAGGATTTTATTACAAAAGGGAATGGGGTAGGGGTGGGAGGAGGAAGAAAAGCACAGTCATGAACGTGGCAATCAACGTTGGCAAATTAATAACTAGAAAGAGAAATCTGAGAATGCAGAGCTTCGCCAACACTTTGTTTGTATTGTGTGTGTCGACGATGCATTGACAACGTAGATATATGTTCATACAACAGACGAACAGACATTTTTGGTTTTAATTTTTTGATTCGTTTCGATAGTACGTACTTTATAGACATATGCACATTCTAATAGTCCGTCCTTTATAGAAATTAACATGTTCCTAATAGGACGCACTCACATGCTTAATAGTACGTCCTTTATAGACGTACTCACTTTCTAGCAGTAAGCACTTTCTAGATGTTTTTGGTTTTATTGTATGCATTTTATAGATGTCATGTTTTGTACTTTCTAAACTTATGCACGTTGTAATGGTACGTACCTTGTAGATTCACTCACATTTTAAAGAGTACATTGTTTATTCAATCGTCCATTACGATTGAAATATTGTATGTATGCAAATAGACAATTTAATGGTTCGGGCACCTTGGTATCCTTTTTCATGAAATGCTTCATCAATCAACGTGAAACTTTATACTCGCAATGTAATAGTACGTACTTCATGGACTTGCATTTTAATTGTCCATATTTACCTCCACCACCGAAGGTGGGAGGTGGTTATGTTTTCACCCCTGTTTGTCTGTTTGTGTACAGGATATCTCAAAAAGTTGTCGACAGATCTAGATGAAATTTTGTGGACAGGTTCGGTGTGT
>CM068959.1:89848489-89861949 GCA_035128595.1 Eptatretus atami
GTACTTAGGTATATATTGAAGTTGGCAATTAACCCTACTCCACGCAGTCAAATTATCGGCGATTCATGGTCCTGTAAGGGACCCGTACCTTCAGACTTATCCGAGGGTCACGACCGAAATTCCGGTGTGTTCGGTGGAGCCGACTACTGCCCCCCTAGCGGTCGTGCTCGCCACCGAGACCCGGCCCCACAACAATATTATGCCACAGAAAAGCAGAGGGCTGATACTATTGATTTAATTGTTGTTGGATTGTCTCCCCACTTGGAATTCACCAACTTGCTGAGGAGTGCATTATGGGTACTGACTTTTGCTTTCAGTTTACTGAAATGGGCTTTCTATGTCAGTCAACAATTTCGGGTCACCCTGAGTTTCACAGGTTTTGTTCAGTGCTCCAGCCTTGTTCCATTCCATGACATCTCCAACTTTTGGTTTGCATTTTTGTTCTTCAGGAGGAAGGCACAAACTTGAGTTTTGTTTGGATCGGCACGCAGGTGATTAATTATCTTCGTAGTATGATGTCAAGTTTTTCAGGACATAATGGTGAGAATCGATTTGACCCGTGCAAGGTCTCTATGCTGTGTTGTGATGCACAGGTAATCGGCATCGATGAAAATTGCGCTTCCATATTGTTAATGTGGTCTTTCAACCAGCAGGGTTAATCCTGGGACCTGAGGATGAATATCATCTGGGCCGCCATGTGTCTTCTGTATCCAAAGAATATGGCGGCATTTGTGTTTCGCATACGTCACAAATTGGCAATTCGTTCTTGTTTGGCTGATGATAGTCCCTCAACATTCAAGAGACAGGACTGTCCCTGTTGGTCCTGACGAGGACTCCAGTCAATGCCCCGATTAGATCTCACTGATTGAGACATTGCAGTGCAGTCTCAGGTTATTTTCAAAAGGTGATGATGATTGGTATTACTGGCAAAAAGTAATGGCAGTTGTGGGATGTGGTAGTAGGATTCACAGATCAGGATTTGACAGGGACAACGACAAAACTCTCCTAATGTGGCCCCTAGAAATGGGGCGTGGGGAGGGCTGGAGGAGGATTAGATGATGCAATGTGTGATGGGGAAGGTGAGGAAAGCAGTTGAGGTGTGGTGTATATTTTTAAAAATCTATATAAATAAAAGGTGTTTGGTGGTGTGTCTTTTCATTTCCCATCTCCTTTCTCACCACTTCATGCGTCGTCACCAAACTTAGGGAAATTAACAAGGTCCGACAATTCTGCTTGGTTTATTTACAACTCCATTTATTTAATTGGGCCCAGTTGAAAGTTGGTTTTTCTCAAAACGTTTGTCATGACGTTCCGAAGAGTGGGCGTCAGGCGTCACTTCCGGCACCATTTATTATGGGTTTGCTGCTGCTGGTCCTGCTGCTGCTGCTGTTGTTGTTGATCTATGCCACTACCATCGTATGAAATCTCATCACCCATCCTTGATGGGTATATCAGGTATGTGGGTGGTGCTTTGACACCATTGCATCATGGAATTGTGGTTGTTGTTGATGTTGTTCTGTGGCCCTCCTGTCATATCAAATGCCATCACCCTACCTTGATGGATATGCCCCTAGTCTTAAAATATTCTGAGCTGAAGGGTTTAAAAAATGTATTTATTTCCTTTTCTCCCCTCTGTGTCTGTTTTGCCTGTCACTCCTTGACGACGACTACAATCCCAATCTGTCACCTCTTGCAGCGATGACTTTTAATTGTAGCATGTATAGTCGTCCTTCTAATAATCTTGAATGTTTTGCATAAACTCTTGAGTAATGCCACACACAGCAGTATTTAAATTGTACCAATTGTCTTTTATTTGTGCGTTTGTAATTGGCGCTTAACTCTGCTTGATCAGATGTGGTGAAGGGATTTGTGTGCTGAATTCAATTGACTCTGACGTCATTTCGGAGTTGTGACGTGGTGTGCTATTCTCACGCTTTGGGAGTGAATTGTTTTTTTTTTTGTTTTTTTTTTGAGCGGCTGCTGCTCCTGCCTCTTCCATCATTGCTGGTTGTTGTAAATATTTGTGAGTCATTGGTTCTGCACTCGTATATTTTTTCACTTTAATTTCCATCCACATGTATGCTGTTCTCTTGCCCCTGTGAATTTCTGGTTTTAATTGCTGCCTTTTGCTTCATTGTGATTTTGTTTAATATCGTACAAAATTTCCTTGTAATTTAAAATCATACAAGATGCTTCTTCTATATATGTGTATGACACCGTAGGTTGTGCCATTAAGCGAGCTCGTTGAAGTTCTTGCTCCTTGACACGTTTTCATTCCAGCTATTCTTGCTTTCATCTACGTTACTTGATAGTCTTGAATGCTCAGAGCCAAACCGACACTTCACACTCTAATATTACAGCAGTCAGTGTCGTGAGAAAACCGAGGTAGCACACTTTTGCAATGTTCGTTTGCAATTTCTTCTAATTACCTCCACCACCGAAGGTGGACGAATGTACCGTTTTCACCACTGTTTGTCTTTGTCTGTCTGTGAGCAGTATATCTCAAAAAGTTTGGAAGGATTCGGATGAAACTTGGTGGACAGGTTGGGTGTGTGACAAGGACGAATTGATTAGATTTTGATGAATATCTGGATCTGGATACCATAATTTTTTTTTTGTTTTTTAAATTGTCCTAAGTGATTCTTCACAATTGAGAGATATATAATTCAAAACGATATCTAGCATGATATTTATAATTGTTGTGGACGGGTTATGACAACTTGTTGGATATATGATGAGAACAGGCCAGATTTTGGTTCAAATCCAGATGCAGATCCAACCGATCTGTGGGATACAAAACATAAACTGTTCAACCTGGCAGAGGTATGTGCTCAACTGAGTGCTGTTCTAGTTTCTTTATTGTGGCACTGGAGTGAATTATGACAGTCTAGAAACATTCTAGACATTATGAAGTTGAATGAGCACTGTTTTTTTAATATTATATATATATATTTTTTTTTCCCTTAAAGATATAGCTCCTCAAATGCACTAATCCATCCATCCATCCATACATCCATTGGGACCATACTCTGTGCAAAGCGTTGGTGCTACCTAAGCAGACTCCTTGGCTATTGGGCATAATCCTGGACGGGTCGCCACTCCACCACAGTATACCAGCAAGCTGGCACTCATTTTGCCGACCTCGGAAGGATGACAGGCCGAGTTAACCCCACCTGGTATTAATTCAACAGCTGAGCAGGATTTGAACTCAGGACCCTAGGATCCAAAGCCTGCCACCCTAACCATTAAGCCAACACCAGACATAGGTCACATGGTTTGGCAGCCATATTGGATTTACCCGAAAACCTATAAAAAAAATCTTCTTCAAAACGGCTGGACAGATCGAGGGGAAACTTCACACACACGTTCCTCGAGACTTGGGGATACCTGGGTATTCACGAACAATTGATGTCACATGGTCTGGCAGCCATATTGGATTGAGCGAAAATCTTTTTAAAAT
This sequence comes from Eptatretus atami, assembly GCA_035128595.1. Classification (NCBI taxonomy): domain Eukaryota; kingdom Metazoa; phylum Chordata; class Myxini; order Myxiniformes; family Myxinidae; genus Eptatretus; species Eptatretus atami. Next base: position 89,851,950 of record CM068959.1, read on the forward strand.
TATTTCTCTTGAACCGTTTCATCAATCGACGTGAAACTTCACAATTATGATCGAGTACTGATGGGGAATTTATGTTTTAATTTTCAACCTGATCGGATACATTGTCTGGCAGCCAGAATTATTTAATTTTTGAATCTGGGTTCTTTTTCATTATTTATTTATTCATTTATTTATTTATAATGCTCACTTGGCTGTGCCTGGATGGGTTTGAGGGTACGGGAGTAGCAGCTGAAATGTGAATCCTATCCAGGTTCCTCCTGATGACTTCATCTTTCTCTTTTGTTGTTTGGGTTCCTTCTTGATACTCTGTTGCAGTACTGTACCGATTTGGTCTTCCATTTGATTTGAATTGAATTTATTTTAATCCCATTCTGAATTCAATTGAATAATGATAAACGTCATGGGTCAGGTTCAGGTGTCGATGAAAGCGGGGATGCATCAAAGCGGGACGTCTTGGCACTGTCCATTCGCAGAGTGATAATGTGGCAGTTCTAGTTATGTCGAATATTAATTACGTAACACACCAGTACACAAACACCGCACAAAACAAGTCCTGGTGAGAGTCTGCAATCTCTGCTCTTTCTTGTTTGTTATTGTAATGTACCCTGTTCATCGTGTGTCTTCCTCCATTGATCAAGCATAGTCCGCACGTTGTGTCAGCCAGAAAGTTCTACCCTGTGTGTTTTGTTCTGTTAGCTGGTGCGTACTTGGCAGCTCTGCTCGGTTGCACCTGATCAGGTAGGATTAAGACAAGACACATCGAGGACACAGGACCCCCTTGATATTGTCGGCCAAAGGTATGATAACCATGCGAAGTACTGACACACTGCCAGGATTGGCGGTACCAATCGGCATTCGTGGTTGATTCGCAACCTGCTGAGCTGCGGAGTTATCCGTGGCTGGTGGCCTCAGGACCAGGTGTTTCTGGGCAAACCTCGAACCCCAGGCCATAACAATACATGCACTTTTATTTGAGGCAATTGGGGGAAAGATCTTCAACTATAAATAAACGATGCAATCTGCCAATGTGGTGGGATGGTTGAATGGCACACATCTTTGTAATTGTGAATATTCCATGTTTAAACATTCAAAACATAAATATATTATGATCCATGATCTCAGAAAGGATCTAAGACAAAGTTATGCACATAACTAACAAAAGGAGCAAATTACAGAAAGAACAAAAAGGATTAATTGGAATAAAGCAACTGAGCTCATTATGATCGGACTTTGTGAATGTGCAGACATCTGCCTGTACAGATGTCTGCACATTCACGAGGTTTAGACGTCACGTTCCAGGTATAACATATCCATCCTCCTATGTACAGAGGTAAGGAGGTTCACAACAACAACACCAAGCATTTAAAGGCCATTTTCCCTGTTAAGGCGGGGGTTAGCCTTGCGGGCCCCATGACAATCTTCTCCACTTTACCCTATTTTCTTCATCTCCCCTTCTTAGTCCCCTTGCCCACATTTCTTCTTCCACCACCTTTAGCCAAGTTTTTCTCGGTCTTCCCCGTCCTCCACTTCCTACTACACTCATTTCCAACACTCCTCTCACCCAGTCACTTTCATCCTTCCTCAACACATCACCCAACCATCTCAACCTGTTTCTCTTAACAACATCCATCACAGACTATATTCCCATCATCTTCCGCAAGTCATCATTTGTCTTCCTCCCTCTCCACGATACTCCGCACATCCACCGAACCATTCGCATTTCCACCCTTTCCAGCCTTTGTTGCTGCTCTTGTCACACGTACCTGTCTCACTCCCATAAACTCATATACTCCTCACACATGTAGCATACACCTTTCCCTTCAGCTTCAACGACACTCCCCTCTTCGTCAACCGCCACTCAGTTCCCGAAACTTCTTCCATGCACATCTCGCTCAAGCAACCGTCACAGAGTCTGATCACCTTCTCCATTCAGCATGTCTCCAAGATAGCAAAATGTTTTCACACCTTCCAGCTTCACACCATCTCCAGAATCCAACTCAACAATTCTTTCATCTGCAGCTCCCTCTCTGCACACCTCACACGTGAATGTTGCTGCCACACTGGTTAATGACCCTCACACCACTACATTTTCGATGAACCCATTCAGCACACATTGTACACTGAATGGAGTTCACCCGCACCCTTCCTGCCACAGCACACGGCCACTTCGCAGTCCTTTCCACCTCACCACATGCTTTACCACTTGCCATCACCTTCGTCTTTCCGATATTCACCTTCAAACCTTTTGCCTCCATACATTCCTTCCACTTGTTCATCTTCTCCTTCAGTCCATCCATATTCTCTGCAATTAACACCAGATCATCTGCATACGGCAGCTCCCACAGGTAAACCCTCCTTTACCCTCCGAGCCAGCACCTCCATCACAACTACAAATAGAAGTGGACTTGTACCGACCCCTGGTGCACTCCCACCCTCACCTCAAACTCACCACTGTTCCCATCCTTCGTCCTTACAGCTGTGCGCGCTCTCTCGTACATTGCCATCACTACTCTGATCAACCATTCCTCCACTCCTAACTTCCTCAATGCCCATGTCATTACTTCGCGTGGAACCCGATCAAATGCTTTCTCCAGATCAACAAACCCAAAAAACAACTTCTTCCTCTTCTCCATGTACTTCTCCTGCAACTGCCTTACAATAAAAATCGCATCTGTCGTTCCTCTTCGTGGCATAAATCCAAACTGCATTTCGTCAATCTTTACCTTCTTCCTTATCCTCTTCTCCAACACTCTTTCCAATACCTTCATTCCATGCTCCAATAACTTTATTGTTCTAGAGGAGCCACAGTCCAGAGGGTCACCTTTCCCCTTGTATAGAGGGACGAGGGTACTCAGTTCCCAATCCACTGGAATGCGGCCTTCTTTCACCACCAGATTACAGATCTCTGTCATTCTCTTCGCACCCCAACTCCACACCCTACAGAGGTAAGGAGGCGGTATCACTTGAATGAAAAAATGCAGACAGTGAGTCCCAACATTGTTTTTATCATTGCCTTCTGTGTTACATTGTGTGTGGTCAGATGCATGTCTGTGTACAGACCTATCTTTAATTTTAATTTAAAACTAATCCCTTACCTCTAGTGATGGGGCATAGTTGGGGCTGGAAGGATGGCCTTTAAGGTATGCATACTCGCCTCTGAGCCATCTAGCCTTGGTTTGAATCGGCTACAAGCTGTTACTTTTTACCTGAAAGACAACAGGATAAGACGTCATTGTGTTTGCTGTCCCTTGGATGGACGTTAAACTGGGCGTCCTATCTTCTAGCATTAGTTTGTACACGTTAAAGATCGCACCCTGTCCTTTGCGAGCTATCGCCGCCAACCTGGAACAAATTCCAAATTCTTGCCCTAACCTACAGAGGTCGTTGCATCAGCGGGACAGCAGTGCCCTCAGCCAATGATGGTTTTACTTGCAGCCATGTGCTGCATACGAAATAAGAAGAAGAAGATGTTAGGATAGCTTGGAAGTATGTGCATTCGTCTTTGGGGTAGTGTAGCCTGGGTTCAAATCTTGACCCAACTACAAACTGTCACCCGGTGTTTCGCACGTAGTACATTTTATCAGTGTCCATCATCCATTGGAAGGTGATTAAAAGCTGGAGGACCCATCTGTGCCAGCACTGGTCATTGGTTTACGTTAAAGATGGCATGGTGTATTTTTTAGGTGAATCATCACCGTTACCCTGAACAAATTACAGATTCCCGTCCAAAACACCTCCATTCCAAAGTTAGGCTTGGCCAACTGGTTCGTGAAAAACTTTTTGCCAAAAATGTTTCCCACTGTTTAGGAATAACTGGAGCAATTGGAACTGTTAAAGAAGAAGAGGAAGTAGCAGCAGTGGAAGGTCATCACCATTTTGTTTTTCAGCACATGGCTGCTCCTTTGCATCCTTGCTGGGAGCATGGCTGTGCTGCTGACGTGGTGCCCCCTGTAGATCAAGGCAGGAATTTAATTTGCTGAGGGTGCTTGTCTTTCGTGAAGGAGGCAAGTTGTCACATCATGGGATTTTTAATGTCCACCAACGAATGCTAGCAGATGGGAACAGGGATCCAGTTTTTTTTAACGTCCAGCCGAGGGATGGCACACACATTGTATCACCATGCCTACGAAACACCATTTACGGTTTATAGTTGGATTGACATTCAAAGCCATTCTCGACCGCTCAGAGGTGGGTGAGCCTACCAGTACCAGCCCTAATCTCGAACAAATAAGAGAATTTTTGAATGAGAGGATATATCACCTTCAAATTATAATTATATACAGTATTATAATTATATATATATATTGTATTATTATATTGTACAATATATATTAATTATATATATGATACAAATTATAATTGTATAATTATAAACAGTAGCCGATATTATTTTATATTAATTTGCACTACAATATTCCATAAGCTTATCCTGTGCTCTCGTTTTATATATTTATTTTTACCATGCTGCGGTAACCTGGTTTCGCCCTGCTGCACGCCCCCTTGTAATGCCCTTTTATAATGTTATGCATTTCCCTCCATGTGAAGCCACCTTGGAGCTGTCTGTGCTGGTGCAGCGCATGGATGACGTTGGAGATGAACAAATAAATGCAATAATTAAATATTATTGTGGGTGAAAACATCGATTGGCAATAAAAACCATGTGTACTGTAACCGTAAGGGGTATTTGATGGGCATTTTACTGCGGGTTGGGATTTTGTGATGTGACTGCCATTTTAGCACCATGTTTGAAAGGCATACTTAATTGCCGTCGGTTGTTTTAAATCACAGCCGGATGTAAGTGTGAAAAGGTGTACGAATATGATCCAAGTAGTCTGCGACAGGGGGCAATATCCTCATTCCGAGAGGGAAAAGGAAGCTCTCTAATTTTATCGGGCCGACACGTTATGAATGGGAAAAAGGCTTCAATGGGCAGTCGCGCTCAGCGAGGGATGTATGGATTGGTTGCGAACCGAAGGGAAGGGAAGGTTGTGCGCTCCAAATTGCTTCCGAAAGACGATTTTTTTTTTCCTTTTCTTTCTGGGATCTGTTGCTAACGCCATGATGCGATTGGTTGTGCACCAATGGGCAATGGGAAAGGCATCCAATAAAGGTGCATGGATGCAGCGATTCATTCAAGCTTTTCGCAGCCGCCGACCGATCCATTCATTAAAATTCATTCAGAATTCTGCAGCAGCTCATTTTGTTTTATCCTTTTTATTTTTGCCTCTTGTGGCCTTTCATATTTTCTTCCCTCATTTCCTTCCTCAATTTCTGCATCGTCAAACGTGCTGCGCCTGCATTTGCATTTCTCTTTTTTTTTTAATTTGAATTTTTTATATTTTGTTGAGATCGTGTTTGTCGCGTACTTGCTCCGCTGCCTTGTTAACCCATTCACAAATAGCTGATCGAAAAATGAGAATGCACAACCAGGGGAGAGATGGTGGGCAAAACGATTCGAGATGAAGTCATTTTAGAATGGCAGGAGCTTTCAAAATATTATTTTTTTTTTAAATTTAAACTTGCTGGTGGATGCAATACGTTTGGTTTATTTAGCTTTTGTGTGTGTTTTGGAGACGCAGCTTTAGAATGGTTAATTAATATCTTTCTTTCTTTCTTTTTTCTTCATTTTTACTGTATGCTATTTCTTGTCGATTGACATGAACATCGTGTTGGTGACGTTGACAAGCTGGTTTTCTTATTTATCTATTTATTTATTTTCAAATTTCTATCGTTTTCTTTTCTTTGGTGCTGATTGCTGTGATTTCTGTTTTATTTTTCTCCTGAGTTTTGGCTGCCCATGAAGGATCCTCTACATGTATTACAGGAAGGAAAAAAATTGTTGTGAGATGACTGACAGCTTAAAACAGGATACAATATGAAATCTCAGGTCGCTTTGGATGGGAATTCCAAACAGGCTCTCCAAATTGTTGCAATTTGTCGATTCATTAAATCTTGTTGTACCAACACACATCTTGCCATATGGTGCTCTCAATTTAGTTATATAATGTGAAGAATAGGCTTTTTACCCTCTCCTCCCTCCCCCACTCCGACTCCCTACTTCTCTCCAGGCAGGCTGGGGTTAATAATTTAAATGCATGTGTGAGCGCGTGTATGCATCCATCTGCGTGTTTGTATGTGAGAACATGAGTCATTGCCGCACATGCCTGGTTTGCCCATCTTTCTCCCGAATGTTCTTTTCTGAAGGGCAAAAGAGCCGAGCCATTCTGCGAACACGAACCTGCTCAGAACCCACACGAGAGACTGTTGTTGGTTAGATGGCAGGCTCGTTCCATTTGTCTGTTGAACGCTGTCCTCTAGCCCACATGTAGGGGCTCGCCATGTCTCGTCACCCCCTTCCGAATTCCTGCCACTCTTTATAGAGTGAAACGCCCACGCCGATCGGCATACTGTTTTACCCTGCGTTTTCGACCCAGGCAGGCTCTTTCTGTCTTTGCGGATGGCTCGCGGGTTTTTGTGGACGGAAATCTCTTTTGAAGGGGGTTTTGAGGACAGATCGTGGGTGGAATATGAGAATGATTTCTTTGTACACCATTTTGTGAAACTTATTTGCCTTTGGTGTCCAAGTGTCAGAAATTGTAACCCTGAGCATTTGGGACATCCGTAAAGCTTCCTGGCTTGAGAGATTTTCGGTGTGTCTTGTTCTCAGACAAAGGTGTTGTTGTTTTTGGCATGAGTTGCAATCTTTCCTGAGCTTGTTGTATGTCCTCACGGAGGCGTATTACATTAAAGTAGAGAGAGAAGGAATGCTTTGAATGGAAGATTGTGAATAGGGGTTGGTTTTCATTGGGCAGTTGCATATTTGCTTCATTGAAGTGTATTGGTTGTAGTTGCATTTAAGCCTGCAGGTGGGTGTTTTGGTGAGCTGCAGCAGATCTATTTGACGCTACCCGATGGCAGCTCTATGTTGAACCACAGCTAGTGTTTGGAAGGCAGTGGTCGCAGTGATTAAAGACTGGGCACAGCATCGTCCTTGTTCAAGAAAGCTGTGCTTTTGACATTCACAGAAAGGCTGCCATTCCACTGGGTGCTTTCTACTCGTTCCTTCGAGACCCACGCCCACCCGACCGACCTCTGTGCTTTCCTGTATCTGTGTGTGTCCTTTTTAAAATTTTCATCGAGCTTGCGTCTCTCTCTCTCTCTCTCGTCCTCTCTCTCTCTTCTCGTCTCTCTCTCTCTCTCTCTCTCTCTCTCTCTCTCTCTCTCTCTCTCTCTCTCTCTCTCTCTCTACCCCTGTCTCTGTCTTTCACACCCATTGTCCATTTTGTCACGCAAACCATTCTCTCTCTCCCGCCCTCTCACCTCTCTCTCTCTCCTCTTGCCTCTCCTCTTGCACGCCTCCTCAGTCTTTACAATCCACTCCCACCCCCTCCGCCCCCCTAAAGCGTCAGCTTCGTGGCGATGTCTACCCGGCAATGAGGGTATGTGCGTCGCAAGATTTCTGGTGGATTTCTATGCAGCCAACTCGCACAAGACCTCATCTTCACTCATAGCTACATTTCAAACAGCGACGGTGGCTGAGGTCATTCCACTACAACTGCTGAGGCTGCAAAGCCCGCCACCATGCTCCAGAGGAGCAAGTACAGCCGCTTTCGTGACAACGTTTCAAGACATTGTGACGGTGATTACGGAGCTTTATCCGAAGTGCTGCCTTTGGCCGGAGAAGCCGCTAACAGCAGCGGCAAAAATGAAGACTCTTCTCATGCAGAGCGGAGGTCAGGAAAAGAGGCTTCCTTGTCTGTTCTGCTGCCAGGGCTCTCTGGACCCCGACTTTCGAACGCCAGTGTGGGGCGCAGCTCGACGAGCGGTGGCCCCATGGAGCAGATGGAAAAAGTCAAAAAGCAGAGCTCCGATTGTGGGCGCCTTGTGCGGTACATGGAGGGTTCAGTGTGGGCAGCACAGGTATGGCCGCCATGCGTCGGGTGTTTTGGGGGTGTTTGGAAGGATGCTACAGAGATGGGAATGGATTTGTTGATATGGTGTCATGTCTTTCAGTTTCAAAAGAGCATGATCTTTTTATTTTTATTTTTTTGCCTCTTGTCATGTATATTTGGTGATTTAACATTCTGCCAGATTTTCAAAGGCGTGAGATTTCACCTTTCACTGCGGGGATTTAATATTTGTTTTCATTTATTTTATTTTCCCTTTCACCCTGAGCAATGGTTGCTGTTTGATGATGCAGTAAATCTGTATGACTCGTTATTTGTTTACTTTCTTGCAAATGGGAACGATGCTATATTTAAACTTCAGTTTCGTCCACATTCAAATTTGACCTTTTATTGTACGGTCACCAAAGCTGCTGTCGTATTTCAAGGGTGTTATTGTGAAATAAGCTTGGGTCGTTCTGGACTTGGTAAAGAGCATTTTTCTGTTTTGCACATCACTGAAACATTGCCGATACCATGGGATCACCATGGCGTAACAGCTGCACCCATGCGTCGTCTCCAAAATGGCGTTTCTTTGATTCTGCAGTTTGCTTGAATTGTTTGTCAGGGACGTGTATGGATCGTGAAAACCGATTTGTTTGTAGATTTCTTTGGCTTATTAAGCTACCAATACAATATGTTGCAGCTGAATGCCAGAATTTTATTTCAAAGAAAATGTTTTTTATAAATAATTTTTATCTTGCAATTTCCTTTTTCTTTGTGACTGATTGACCATGATGTCTTTGCATTTTTATTTTTATTATTATTGTTGTTGATGATGTCATTATTCTCCATGAGGGTGGTTGTTAGTGAATGCATGTTGGACTGGGATTCACTTCTGAATTCTGTCTGTTGGTTGCATCATTACTGAGAGACAGCTGTGTCACTGGTGCTGATGCACTGCCTTGGAATTTGGAATTTGTTCAAGGGGCCCATGATAACACGGCTTCTCTTCGCGAAGGACATCGTGGGATCTTTAACGTCCACTGATGAGTGTTGGTAGATGGGACACCCAGGTTAAGGTCCATCCGAGGGACGGCAGACACATTGATGAATCGCCCTCCATGCAAAACACCGGGATGACAGTTTAGAGCGTGATCGGGATTCAAACCCAGCCGAGAGGTGAGTGTGGTGAGGGTGGTGAATGCATCAACATAGGAATGATATACAATCGCTGTGAAATACAGTTGTCTTTGCTGGCCTTTCTTCCTTTTTAGTTTCTTCTTATCTTGACATGTTCTACAGCTCTTATCTCCTTCTCTGCATCTTTCTATTCTTTGTTTGGAGTTATTATAAAATAAAACATTGGGTGACGTTGGCCTTTATGGTGTTGGTCATTTTGAGGGCTTTTAAAAGTTACCTTTTACTGAAGCTTAAACTGGGTTTCACTTTCAAGCTTTGAGGCAGAAATTTCACTTTATGGAACCATTTACCGTACACATCCACGTGACCATCTACATAAACTTGTACACATCCATGTGACCATCACATAACTTGTACACATCCATTGCCATTCTACATAAACTTGTAACATCCATGGTGACCATCTACATAAACTTGTACACATCCATGTGACCATCTACATAAACTTGTACACATCCATGTGACCATCTACATAAACTTGTACACATCCATGTGACCATCTACATAAACTTGTACACATCCATGTGACCATCTACATAAACTTGTACACATCCATGTGACCATCTACATAAACTTGTACACATCCATGTGACCATCGACATATACTCGTACACATCCATGTGACCATCTACATAAACCTCGTACCACATCCATGTGACCATCTACATAAACTCGTACACATCCTGTGACCATCTACATAACTGTACACATCCATGTGACCATCTACATAAACTTGTACACATCCATGTGACCATTACCCGCTGTCCGGTTTGCATAATTGTTCATGTAAATACTATGGAGATTATTTCTCTGTTCTATCTTGTCATGAGTCTTGTTTGTTGAATTTCAACTCAGAATCTTGGAATCTCATAAATGAAATGTGATAATGTAATTTTTTTTTTTGGAAACTGAAA
>CM068959.1:89874489-89907363 GCA_035128595.1 Eptatretus atami
TCACGAAGAGTAGGCGAGCTATCGCCGGCACCCTGACCAAATTCAAAATTCCTGCCATAACCAGCAAATGGTGTTGCATCAGCAGTACAGCCACACCCTCAGCCAATGATATTACCCCGCAGCCTTGTGCTGTATACGAATGAAGAAGATTGATCAGATGAACGGATTCAGGTACAGCGTCTTCCTGGGTATAAACCTCCTTGTACATTGAGCTATTGTGTAAATGCCATCACATAGACTTAACGCATTGATGTACACACAGTGGCTTCAAAATGGTTACTGTCTAGGTAATTAGTACCAATTGTCACACACTGAACAATAGTCTGTACTTGTGTCCTACACATGTTTTTTTTCATTACCACATTCATCTTTCACTATTGTTTTTTCTTCCAGTACATGGGGTGTATCGAAGTGCTGCAATCCATGAGGACTCTCGATTTTAACACTCGTACGTATGTTACCAGGTACGATCCTTTTGGGGCTGAAGTCACGAAGGACTTTGATGTACGTTTTATTATTCTGCACATGAATCTATCTCATTGAAAGGTCTTGTATTTTCAAACAATATGGTTTACAGAGGAGACGAGTCACACAAAATGAACTTTGCTTGAGGATGTTGAACTTTTAATTTAGTTTTTATCTGGCAGGATAGAAACGACTGGATTGGCTTGTATGGGGTTCACACCTAAGCACAGGTCATAATGCCTGGTTCATATTTCATATACTGTTGGTCATTCTTTCTGTGTCTCCTTTTAATTTGTGTGAAGGTACACTAATATACATTCGAGTTTGTTTGTCTTAGATCATAAATTTTATTCTTCCCCATAACATTCACTGTACATTTAAGAACATTAAACCATCAGTAAACGATGAACATGCTTTCACTGCAAGGTTGAGCACTATTGAATGTGTCCATACTGTTACTGCGACACCACGTGGTCTCTGAGATACGGGAACTTTACTGGGTTGTCCATTATTTATTTATGTATTTATTGTACCCCAGAGTGAACTGTCCCATGCCATTCAGAATCCTGCTTTTACTTTTGGTGTGCACAACAGAAAATAGAAGATTATAATGGTGATACAAAAACGAGTTGAGAGAGGGGGTGATATCCAGTGTTAAAGGAAGGTTTTATTTTTTTTTTTGTGCAACAAAGTTAGGTAGGGCACTGCACTGTTCACTTTACGGTATAAAATGTGCCTTAACGGGGATGGATATGTTAAATCACAATGACAGGTTGCGCATTGTCTGTGGGTTTCGCATGCTGATTGGGATGGCTGATGGAATGCTCACATCCACAGATTTCGTATAAAGGGGTGCACAATAATGGACAGGTCTTAACTACCCTAGAACAGGGCAGTTGACATTTTGAAATATAAATTTGGGTTTTGCAAGTGAATAGCTGCTTAATTGTAATGGTTTTAATGTCTCAAACTATGATTGGAAGAACTTTTGTTCTTTGCTCAAGTCTGATGACTTTCAGTGTTATTCTAAACACAGTAGGATGTACCAGATTGTAGGTCGAGTGTGAAGAATAGTTTGGGGTGGTGGTGGTGGGGGGGGGGTGTGGGGGTGTGGAGGGAGGAATCAATAACCGATGTAAGTGTGCGGGCCAGAACTATATCTTTCACACATCCACATCATGTCCGAACCTTTTGAAAAGACGTTATTACAACATCATGTGACTGACATGTTCCGTGTTAGCTGTGATATGAATGTAAAAGGAAGAAGTTTCTTCACAATGCTCTACGTAGCTTTCTGAGTGAAGTAGTTTGAAACATTTCTTTTTGTTAATGTGAAACAAGTCTATTTCAGGAACTCTCAAATATATATATATATATATATATATATATATATATATTAATTCCAGCAATCTCTGTGTGTCTGTCTGTCTGTCTGTCTGCGACCGCCGTTTCTCGGCGACCGCCGGTCCGATCTGATTGAAACTTGCCAGGAATATTGCTGGGGACCCGCGGATGTGCCTTTTCAAGGTTTGATATCGATCGGACGAGCGGTTCCCAAGTTACGGCCATTTATCTGTGACCAATGACAAGACACGGTGCTATGACATCACGAATGACGTCACAATTAATGCTTATTTATTTATTTATTTATTTATTTTTTGCACGATTGACGGTCCGATCTGATTGAAACTTGCCAGGAATATTGCTGGGGACCCGCGGATGTGCCTTTTCGAGGTTTGATATTAATCGGACAAGCGGTTCCCAAGTTACGGCCATTTATCTGTCGACCAATATCTGCGAGAGAGGGGACGGGAGAGGGGGATGAGAGTGGGGGCGACAGAGGAGGGGGGAAGAGAGAAGGGCGAGACTAGGGGGCAAGAGAGGGGGAGAGAGAGGGGCGAGAGAGGGGATGAGAGTGGGGGGCGAGAGAGGGGGCGAGAGAGGGCTGCACATACTGGCACGCACCTACGGGCCCGCCCCTACGGGCCCGTACTAGTATATATACAGTCATGCGCCACTTAACGAGGGGTTACGATCTGAGAAACGCGTCGTTAAGCGACGCTGTCGTTGTGCGAACATCATTTTTTTTTTTATGTCTTCGTTTTCGAACATCGTACTTACACAAAACTACACACGAGGCTATATGGTATAGCCTATTGCTCCTCGGATACAAACCTGTACAGCATGTTACTGTACTGAATACTGTCGGCAATTGTAACACGCATCCAAGAGAGACGGAAGACATGTTAGTTTTACCTTTGTGCTGTTCATGACGGCATCAGTGTTGTTACAGTAGCTTACAATCTCCTCTCGCATCGATTATAGAAAGATGAATAAATAGCGTTTGGATTTAATAAATACGTAATCATTGCATCATGAGTTAATTTATAAATGAAGAAACGAGCTCCTGTCAATTGTGATATATATTTTCGGAACCGTGCGATTGTTTTAACAACATGAAAAGCTTCACCAAAAAGAAATTTGTGTTTTAATTTCGACTGTAACAACGATTTATTCGCGGAATTCTTCAATTCAAAGGTAATTTACTTGCTGGAAGGTAAGCGTGCAAACATTGGTTCAGTTTGAAAGCCGATTTCCTTGAATCCCGATTTAGCACGACCCTGCTTTTTTCGCGATGACATTTTATGGACCTCAACGATCGCATATAACAGGGCGCACACTGTCGTTTATTATCTTATGAAATATTATGTACTGTACAGCGTACATAATTGTAGTGGCTATTTTTATACGACTGGCAGCGCTACGTCGGCTACATCACTCGGCGATAGGAATTTTTCAGCTACATTTTTTTTTTCATTTTTTTTTTTTTTTCAGAGCTGGCAGATCGTCGTTGCCCGGAACGTCGTTAAGCGGCGCATGACTGTATATAATATATATATATATATATATATATATATATATATACAGTATAGATATATACATATACAGGGTGAGTCAAAAGTAGCGCCCGATTCTGTTTTTTCGGCTGTCAGATTCTTTCTGGGAAGTCATGTTGTTAATAATTGTCTTGCAGATTATAATTTTCGTAATTTATTTATTTTTGATTTTGTTTTGCAGGTTATTGCTGCGAGTTTGGAAGTTACTGAATTGCACCAAATGAGCTTAATGGCACATTAACAGACACAATTGTGTCTACTGGGCTGCGAATAACCCAGAGTGACAGTTGAGAAGGAGGTAAATTTACCTGGAGTGATAGTTTGGGCAGCCATATTTTCATTTGGGATAATTGGACCCTTTTTACAGCGCGTGCGCTGTATACAATTGCACCGAGTTTGAAATGTCCCCGCGTCGTCTACCACGTCTCCGGTGGGTCCGGTGTCCCCCCCCACATGCCTCAAGACAGCCAATGACGGCCGTCCGGTAGATGCAGTGCGTAACCTCGACGGAAATGGCGACAATTGACGGAAATACCCGAGTATTTCAATGGAATTCGTGAAACTAATGTGTTATATATGTGAAAACCATTTAATTTATTGCTTGACGGAAAAAAAACGAAGAAACGCTCCCCTCTCATGTACGACGAACGAAAGACGTCACTTCCGCCCACCATCGCATTTCGCGCGATCGCCGAATGCTGAAAGCTAAGTTCTTCTTATGCCATCATTCTTTTGCGGTCCCCTGCCACGCTGTATCCAATTTGTGAAAGTAATGTGTTATATATGTGAAAACCATTTAATTATACTTGACGGAAAAAAAAACGAAGAAACGCTCCCCCTCATGTACGAACGAACGAAAGACGTCACTTCCGCCCACCATCGCATTTCGCGCTGATCGCCGAATGCTGAAAGCTAAGTTCTTCTTATGCTATCATTCTTTTGCGGTCCCCTGCCACGCTGTATCGAACAATTTCATTCCTTCTGTTATATATATAAAGGTGCTTATCACAATAATAACATGATTTTTACATTTCAAATATTAAGTTCGCTTTTTAATTGTTTTTCAACTGAAAAAGCATAAATTGCATATTTTAACATTAGTGTACTCATTTGCTTCACCACATGCGCTGTATTGAAGGATTTCACTTGTTCTTTTGAGTGATCTGTCACTGCAGAAATTACCTGGATATGCTGCAAACCTTATTTTGGCCCAGGGTACAAGATCAGGACTGTTATTCCAGCATGATGGAGCTCCACCTCATTAGGCGTTATGTTCATCAGTGGCTTGATGAAAACTTTCCCAGAAAGTGGATCGGCCGCCGCGGTCCGATCAGTGGCCGGCACGCTCCCCAGACCTTACACCTCCAGATTTCATTCTTTGGGGGCTCATGAAAGACCTTGTTAATCGTGAAAAGCCTCGTACCATTCAGGAATTGAAGGCTCAAATCACTGCAAAGTTTGAGGAAATTGATATCGAACTCTGCAGAAAGTGTGTGCCGCTCTGTGCCTGCTCGGCTGCAATTGTGCATCGATCACGAGGGAGGGCACTTTGACAATTGCAAGTAAAATAGCTTGGTACAGTTCCGTAATAATTTTTTCTTGAATAAATAGTTAGATAAACATGTCATTCATTTATTTCTACCTTCTTGTACACTGTAATACAAATGGCAAACAAACAATCAACTGACAGAAATTGGGCGCTACTTCTGACTCACCCTGTATATAGATATAGATATAGATATATAATCGGATCTGTTAAGTCTTCTTTTTTTCACTTTACATCCTTATTCAAATAGTCTCGTCAGCATAAAATGCAACTTGTATGTTGAATTTTCTGATTATGATTATTATTATTATTATTATTATTATTATTATTTTTTGTTCCTGTATTGATTGTGTGATAAGAAGGTGTAATACATATAATGAAATAAACAATGACCTGTTCAGCATATTACTACGACTACTGCTCAGTCTCAATGAATCCCATCTTCCTGTGGGGTCTGCTGAGGGGGAAGTTTGGTCCAATTCTCTCCTAAACCGGCTGGAAAGGCCTCGTATACGACGGAAGGAGGTGAGAGTACAGCTATTAGTATTTCGTTCAGGGTACCGGTGATAGGTTGCCCACTCTTCGATAATGACACCGTAGTATCTTTGACATCCACAAACCAATGCCAGCAGGTAGGCATCCGAGGAATGGCACACTTGATGATGCAAGGCCCAACCTGTAAAGTCCAAATCTGACAGTTTATTGTCGGACGTGAATCTAACCTAGGTCAGACTGGTCAAAGGTAAGTATTGAACGTTACCTCTGTTGGGCCATCCTGTCAGGACTGTGTTTTTAAAACTGAAGACTAAATTCATGTTATCACATTCATTTGTTCATCACAAAGGATCCTGGTGTTGGCTTAGTGGTTAGGGTGGCGGCTTGGGATTCTTGGGTCCTGAGTTCAAGCCCCGTTGGCTGCTGAATTAATACACCAGGGGGTTGACTCAGTCTGTCATCCTTATGAGGTCGGTGAAATGAGTACCAGTGTGTACTGGTGGAGGGGCACTGCATCTGCGACACAGTCGCGCTTCCAAGAAATGATAGCGACCCCAGCAGCTAAGCTGCCATACGCAAGAAGAAGAAGTTCATCACAAAAATGCAACTTTCACAAGTCGCCAATTTGAGGTTAAGACGTGGATATAATTATTTGGCATTGTTTTAGAGAGTATGATTGGCATTATGCTAATGCTCCTCTGATTGTGTCGTAATTTTTTTTGACGTTATATATATTTAATATTTTATATTTTGTATTTATATACATATATATATATATATATATATGTATTTATATATTTTTATAGATATCTCATATATTTATATACTGTATATATATTTATATATATATATATATATATATGGATTCTTATATGTTGAAATATTGATATAAAGTATTATTTATTATATATATATATATTGTTACGGCTGTGGAAATTCACAGAACACCATAAACGTCCTTAGTTCAGTTAGATCGATAAGTCTGTGTTCAGTTAGATTTCCCCACCGTTGTTTAATGGGAATTATTCGTGTCACAGGGCTGTGATCTTTGAGATAGCCGTTTTTCTTTGACTATCGTTATTTTGGACCAACCACCAACATCACTCTCATCAACCACTTCACAACAACCACCAACCACAACAACCACAACCACACACCACCACCACCACCAACATCGCTCTCAAACAACCGCTTCAGACCCACCGTCCTCCCACCACCACAACCACACGCGCCTCTCAACAAACCACGCCATCCTCATCACCTCAACCACAACGCCAACCACAATTACGCCAATCACCTAACACCTTCCCGCTACGCCAACTACCGATCACCTTCTCCATAAACCACACTACAACCCACTCCGCTTGTAAAACGTCTCTACCAAGGAAAAGGAACAAGGGATTCCAGTAACACCATGAAAAAGAAGAAGGTATTCGGATGGCGCACGGATTTTCCCGCCTGTTTTTCCGCGCGCCGCAAGGGGGAGATCGTTCGTCATTGGTCGGTTCATAGGGGCGAGGCGTTGGAAAGGGGTAACGCGTCCTTTCTGGAAGCTTCCCGCAGGAGCTGGAAGTGGGGCGGAGCGATAAACAGGGAGGAGCGAGGCGTTGGAACTGGGTAACGCCTCCTTTCTGGAAGCTTCCCGCAGGAGCTAAAAGGAGGGGGGGCGATAAGCGAGGAGGAATAAAGGGCGCACGGAGCGGCCGCGAGGAGAGAGTCGGTGGCTGGTGGTCTTCTGTCTGTCTTGGTCTTGGTCTGTGAAGAAGCGGTCCGTGGAGCGACCCGTTCATTGGAGCTTGCAGTCGGTGGAGAGTCCGGGCGTCGCGGAGGGGACGCGGACTGGAGGCGCCGCTCTGCCAGCTGTGTCGCGCGAACCTGCGCGACCTGCGCGTTCGTGTAAGGAGAGCCGGAGAGAGCTCGCCGGCCAGCGGAAGCCCGAGCTCAGCCGCGGCTACACTTAGCTGCCGTGGGGACAGACGTCGAGGCTCACACCACAAGGTGCCACGAGGGTGAGGTAACCTGCAACGGTCTCGTGGGACTCGTTCGGTCTGCCAAGTCCCACGCCATAAAGGTCTACGGGCCCAGCCTGACCCCATTGCCTTTGATGGGTCTTTTCTTGTGTTTCTTTTGAATGAATGTTGGTGGCGCCTCTATAAGTAAAACTGGTTAAGTGCTTGTACATTATTAATAGTAGTCGGTTGTAGCGCTTCGCCTTGCCCGCGTCTTTGTCCCCGTCCCGCAGTCTTCATAAAACAACTGCATGCGTGTTTTGCTTTTGTTGACTGTATAAGTGTTTTTCATTGCTTTTTCTGTATACGTGCATGTTGGTGTTTTTGTATATTGTATGATTGTTGGCTGTATATACGTGCATACGTGTGTAGTTGTAATAAATGTGCTGATTTAAATGTTAACCCGTTCGTCGTGTCCTCTTTCCCTTATTGGAACGCCATCTCGTATTGCGGAATATTGAGCGAATATTAGGTGATTTAAGGGTATTTAAACCTAGTTTTTAAATACCCGTTAAATAGAATTGGATCCGGCGAGGTCGGGCGATAATACCCGCTCGGTTATCTCAGAACGGAACGGACCGCAGGAGCGGTTCGTGTCCAAGCCGGCCTGCGTCGAGGTAGGGTCTCTCGGTAGGCTACCCGTGCGAGTACTTAGGTATATCGATATTGGGTGATGACCCTATTTTGCGCGGGTAGAAAATTGACTTGGCCGTGGTGGGATTAAGAACCCACCCATGACAGGGTTCTGGCGTTGTTCCGGAAAGTCACGACTGAATTGTCCGTCCGGTGGGCGACGCGGCTGCCATTGGAGAAACGCGGTCGATCGCATGCCGGTGGGCGGAAATTCGTAACAATATAAAAAAAATTCATCATTCCCCCCCCCAATAGTAGAAACTTTTGTTCACCTTCTTGATTTGAGTGTCAAATTTATTTGTATTCAAACATGTAATGCAAAGCAAATTAATATTACGAATGTGAAGGTTTTCTGTCAGTAAGCTGAATGTGCAAGTCCTATTTATGACATTTGCTTTACAGCAATGTGTTATTGGTTTTGTTTATTGGCTTTGGACCGCATGCCCAGTCTCGTTTGGTGGTGATGTGTTCCAGGGAAGCGATTGCTCGTGTGTGTGAGGCTGTACCTGGTGCCAAAGGCTCTTTCAGGCGGAGGAAGGTCAGAGCACAATTAAGTAATGCATTGGTGTTGGCCACATTGGTGGAGCTTTGTTTGAGAAGTACCACAAAAAGACTGTTAATAGTAACTGGAATCGGAAGCAAAGGTGTTAACAGTGATGCGAGCAGGAAGCAAAGGTGTTGTTTTTGACAGGAATAGTGTTAGAGCTCAGATTCTTACGGTGAGAAGAATAATGAGTGGAATTTTGTGGCAGCATGGATTGCATTTGGAAAGAGGATGTCTTGCGGACGATGAGTCGTAATCTGTTCACTTTGTAATGCTCCATCATGGAACAAAATGCAGAAGACCTTTGTGTTTTCCCTGCCCAAAGCCTCCAACGAAAGTCCTTTTCTCTGTACTGGGAAGCAACAACCTGCAGTTTGCTGGCATGACCATCTCTCTCACGATCTCCACAAACAGCCTCGTCCTCATGACGCCTGACTCGAAACAGGTGGGTGTTGGGGTTTCACCGTAATTGTTATTGAGATTTTTTGGGGGATTGTAATTGCCTTTAACGTGGTGGGGTTTGACAAAGCCACTAATGTTGGAGTCCAATGCTGACAAGGTTGTTTTTATTTTATATATTTTTAATCAAGTGCGACGTAACCTCATTCTTTTGCATTAGAGGTTAAGTCACACTTGTTCAACAACATTGTTGATGCACGGAAAATTTACTTTGTTAGCCCATCCCATGTACAGCAGGAGATGGGTTTTGCAATATCTTCTTTGTGTGTGTGCCTGTCTGTCTCATCGAAGCTTTATTATGAGAATATGGAGAAGTCAAATTAATGGCTTGGTCAAAAGGTCAAAGGTCAACATCACAAATCATAAATTTTCATCCGATTGACCTGAAATTTTAAGAATTTGCACATTGGGTCATGAATTGGTTCACCAATCAAAAGATAGAAGCTGATTATTGTTTTTAGATCCAAAGGTCAAGGTTGCATAAAATGTCAGTGACCCAGTTCGAGTGTAACCTGTGTTCTCTCAAGAAGGCC
Organism: Eptatretus atami; assembly: GCA_035128595.1. Taxonomy (NCBI): domain Eukaryota; kingdom Metazoa; phylum Chordata; class Myxini; order Myxiniformes; family Myxinidae; genus Eptatretus; species Eptatretus atami. Next base: position 89,884,071 of record CM068959.1, read on the forward strand.
AAAAGGTCAAGGGCACAAAATTATCAATTTTCATTTCATTGACTTGAAATTACGCCCCATTAACACGCGCGCATTAATCTCCGAGTCTCGGTTGTATCCTTCAAGGGAGAAGCTTTGCCATCCATCCAGGTAAGGGGTAAAACCCCCCCGGACACGACTATATATATATATATATTTTTTTTTTTTTTCTTGAGTGAAAGTTAAGTTTCTTTTTATTTATTTATTTTGTTCTTGAGTGAAAGTTAAATGTTTCTTTTTATTTTTTTGAAGTGAGGATGGGGAATAGGATTAAGTTAAGGAAGTTGAAAGGACAAAACTTTAGAGAAAAGAAGCAAAACAAGGCACGCAACTTCAGAGCAGAGACAGAATTTGCATGCTGGCTAGCTGAGGCCTGGGTGACTTGGCCTGAGCCACACGGATGCAAATTCAACAACACAACACAATGTACGGTTTAACACCGAAAATTGGACGAAAACACAAACAGCAACACGGGCACGAAAATATTACACACATGTCTGGTCCAGAAAACGTAACTTTGATTAGCTCCAATGAGGAACTGCCAATCCAACGTCCATTTGCACAGACACTTTTTGCCTACCCCAAAAAAGTAAGCATGGACATGGACATCCATTCTTAGCCTCTTCTCTCAACGGTATTTTCTTTAACATTGAGCCTGGATATGAGTGTTCAGCATCACAATGGCAGTTTTTAATTATGGGGTGAATGAAGCTTCAAACATTACCAACTGAACCATTTTAATCTTTACTCCATGGCCATACTGACCAGAATTGGCAGTTAAAATGAGTAAATGGGAGGTCAACTGAAATATCTCTGATAGTTGTGTCATTGACAAAGATTAATGAGGTTGTGTAGGTAGGGGGAGTTTAAATATAATGGAAAACGAAGTGTCCTTTCTCAAATGTAAGTGAGAAAACAACATTCATTCTGCCCTTTTGCAACCTTGTTTGTGTGTTCTGATGCCAGAGAACTTTGTTTCCCTCGTTTGGACCCTTGTTTATTTATTTTTTTCAAATCGTCAACATTATTTCACATGCACATATGAACACACACACACACACACACACACACAATCACTTGGTGCTTTGTCAGAAGTGGTGCATTGTCTCCACTAGCAGCATGTACAGATTTGAAGCAGAAACAAACCACACGCTCTCATTTACAGAAACCTGACCAAGTTGGATCCAGCAGGTTTGAATGGGAGATCTCTCCACTCCTTTCTCCCTCCCCCCTTTCCATCTTCTCTCTCCTTCTCCATTAGAAGCAACCCATGCATGGTCATGGTGAGTGAAGATGTTCCAAATCCAGCATATTCTTGCTCAAAATTTGCTAGTGGAGATGAGGCATGTTTTTTATTTCTTGCCAAGTGTGGCAGAAATGTACAAGTTTGAATCCCGTATCCCACATTTGTCTGTCTTACTGTCCTTTTTCTTTTCTCTGTTGTAATCGATCTAAATCTTCTGTATGGGGAATGTTGCTTGCTCTGCTGAAGATGCGATTTTTAGCAGAATGATTCTTGCCAAGCACTCGCTTTTCATTGTTTGCTTTGTAATATCTTTCCATCTTCCATTAATGCTGATGGTGATCCTTTGATCGTTTTACAGATCATCGCTAATCATCACATGCAGTCCATCTCGTTTGCCTCTGGCGGAGACCCGGTAATGGCCCACGTCGGCCTCGCTTTACACAATTGATTGCCATCTCACCTCCAGTCTGCATGTTTCTCTAATTGTTCATAAAAAAACACAACCACACAATTTGAGGTAATGTGCCAAGGAGAGATTGCTTCATTTATCAGTGCACAAAATGAACATCACTTTGTCTGCTGCATTTTCAGGACACGACGGACTATGTGGCATATGTTGCTAAAGATCCTGTGAACCAGCGAGGTGAGCCGTAACAGGGAGCTATCCCTTTGTGCTAAAATACTCCTCGATTTTTGTCTTTGGTGCCAAAAAATGTGCACTACAAATAAAAGGCATGTGGTTTTGGTGAGAGTTTCATTATTTGACCAGTCTTTAGTGGCTAATTCCTCTGTGAAAGTTTTATTCCTTTCTATGATTGGCTGCTTTTGCTTTGAAACCCTTATTGCATTAATTATGTTATGATGATTTTTTAAAAATACTTAAAAAATTTTTTAAACTATTTAACTACATTTTTTTTTTAAACTCAGGAGAATTGACTGTTTGATTTTGAAGTAATTTGAGAATTTTGTTATGATGTAGCCAACACATGTCATGGTAAGCTTTGATGGATGAATGAATGGTGGTCATTGCCAGGTTAAATCTATGTTGCTTTTAATATGTGTGCCCTTACAAGGAACTTCAATGCAGGAGGAGATCATTAGGCCCATCGACGCCTGCTCTATGGTTTCCAACCTATGGTTGTTTGTCTGTGCTTTGTCTTTTAAATGACTCGGCCGGGGTTCGAACTGCCAACCTCCCAGACTCGGAGTGGACGCGATAACCATTACACCACTGATTCCGGTTGAGAGTTGACTCATTCCTGCATATTTTTTATCCCCCGCCCCTCTGACAAGGTCAGCCGGGGGACATTAAAATGAGTTCCATTCGACCGACTGATCATCTGTCCATGCACTTTTGTGCACGCAATATTAAAAAAAATCGTTGAACATTTGGCTTTCATATTGAAGATACAGTATCTATTCCTCATGACATTATCTCAATGTGATTGTATTACAGCTGTGATTGACTGAATTCTGTTTCCATGGCAACCATCTCGGTAACTTGGCTTGTGTACGTGATATTTCAAAAACTGTTTTAGATTTAACTTTCATATTACACAGATCTATACCTCATACCACTCAAAATACGGGGGACCTCGAGTATCAGCTTGTTCATCAACAGTCAATTCCTTATGCCACTTTTTTCAGGCTTGGTGCTATGTATATGTCTAAAATCATTATCGTCATCATCATCATCACCACCACTGTTCGGTATTCTCTATCATATAGTAATTAAGCCTCCCCTTATTGGATAGGGGAAGGCGTATACCTGTTCTCAGGTCTGTTTCTGCAATTGGTGCCTCAGAGTTTCCTCGATCCCAAAGGAGTACTAAACCACTGTTTAGGTTCCCCCCCCTTTTTTTCTGCCAATGTCTGAGCTGTTTGGCTGGGACTTTTGGAATGAAATTTTACATCAATAATGCGAATAAAATGTATGCAGGGTTGACATTTTTTGACCTTGACATTTTTAAGGTTGTGACATAATTGTAGTCCTTTTAACATTGGTCACCATAACTTGATTCAGGTTTGTCCAATCGGAACGAAATTGCCCTCTCTAGATAGCCTAGAGCATGGCAAGTTTACGCTTAATTTATATCATACCCCTTTGAGTTAAAGATCAAGGTCAAGTGGCAGTCTGAAAAAAAAAATGCTTTTTATCCCCCGCCGCGTGGCGGAAGGGGGATATTGTTTTTTTTGTCATCGCTCAATTTTTTCCAATGCGGAAACTCAAAGACTGCTTGGCCTTCCAAGATGTTCTTGTATCATAATAGTGGACCTGCACTGAAGTTGTGCACTTGATATTTACCCTCGCCAGAGGAGAAGGTATTGCAATTGGGTCCGTTTGTCTGTTTGTCTTTGTTTGTTTTGGTGTCCACACATAATGTGCATATAATGTAGGCCACAAACACCACCAAGTGGTAGCCATTATTAGTACACATTGTTTTTTTCTTTTTTTTTTTCTCAACCGAGTACCTCGAAAAGTATGTACAATTCGAATGAGTACATCTCTAAAGTACGTACAATTAGAATGCAAGTACGTCTATAAAACTACGTACTATAAAACCACATGAAACGAGTCTGGGTGAGGGTAAGCAATTTTTGATTGCTTGTTATAGTTGATTAGTGTCATTGACCTACTTTTTCTGATTCTGACCGAATTAACAAAAACACCTTTTTGATCATAACTTAAATAATTTTATTTTTCATGATGTTTAGTTTTTTGGATAGAATGTAGATGTATACCCATTTTCTTAATTTGCACTCCATCACTAAATGTTGAAGGTCAAGGTCATATGGTGGTGCGAAGAAGAAAATAATAATAATAATATGGCCATTGGACTGTGGGCGCTGGGGGAGGCTTACTCTTGGCGATCGCTTTGTGATCGCAGATATCTATTTAATCATTGCTATCTCTATAATGTGTATATTAATACAATCCAAATAATTGTTGTAAAGTGCTGAATAAATATGTGACTTTCAAAATGACGTATGAATGCTAAAGAGGCCTTTTGCGCATGCGCTGTGTGTACATTTTCATACTGTCACAGATCCAGGTCTCGAGGCTTGCCACGAGGGGAAGAACTTGGGTCCCTCCCGAATGCCCGGTCTTGAGACCGCCGGGCACAGATAACTGCGTGCACCAACAGGTTCTGAAGCAACCACGAACGCCGATTGGCACAGCCAATCCGGGCAGGGTTACACTACTTCACGTGATACCTTGCCTGTGGACGGCCGGCCAATTGGGGTCAGTGCCCTCAGCGCACACTCGGATTACTGCCGAGCGTTACAGTGAGTGTGCGCTGGCTGACAAAGCAAATTATTGGAGTAGAACGTCCCGTCGACCCTTACTTGTGCACTGCATCGGACCAATAAAGGAAAAGACAACCGAGACACATTGGAAATGGCAACAAACAATATTTATTACAAACATGCAAGAAAGCAATCATTTAAAAGCAATTGTTTATAAGCAAGAAAGCAAAAAGGCACAAAAGAGCGGATTTAACCAGAACATCTATTCTTCTTCAATCTTACTTAAACAAAAGACTTGGCCATCATTCACTCGGGGGCGAAGAATAAAACAAGGAGGACGTGAAAATAAAATAAAAGTAATGAATGGAGAAAAGGAAAGCAGTCTTTCTTTCTCTCACTCACCTCACACAAATATACAGGAGAATGCGAAGGAAAATGGATGGGGAAGATGGGCAGTGGCGATGGCGACACGAAGCCGTGTTACTGAGGTGCCCAGACCCAGTAGGCGAGTCATCTCTGGTGCCCCATATGTGCGACTCGCCCTCCTCAGGCTCCCGTCGATGAGGTGCCGCCATTTACCCTCTCCGTCCTTCATGGCTGACAGGATCGAGAGGGCAGGGTGACGCTCATGGAAGGAGTGTTCTTTTTCCACAGAAGATCGACACCAACTGCTCGTGAAACTTTATTTTCCCTCACACATTTTTGTTCCTTCCCTCACGAGCCTTCTCAGTTTTTTAGTCTTCTGCTCATGCGAGCTTGTCCCATTCGTTTCTCCTTTCTGCATCTGCTTTCTGCCTTTTGCTTCTTCCCTTTCTGCTTTCTGAGCCATCTGCTCAGGAGCGCTCTTCGTCCCTGCTCGCACGAGCTTGTCATGAGTGCTTCTTTGCCTTTCTGCTTCTTCTTCAGCTAAGCTTTCTTCACCATCCAATCAAAAGCTTTCTCCTCCTCCCATTGGTCCACAACCGATGGGGGTGGGTGCATGCGGAAATTGCCATGCCATTCTGAGGGAACTTTCAACGAAGCCCCTGCCCAGCCCTCTACGCGCCCAAAGCCGCAACGAGAGCCCCTAGCCCCCTCCTTCGTGTGGAAAACGCCCAGTCACTCTGTTTTGCACTGTACCACACCCGCGAGAAGCGCCACACCTCACAGGCCATGCCAAGCACCACAAACATGCATGTGAGAGCACCCAATGCGTTACCAAGCAATGTGCGGATGGAAGGAACATGGAAAGGAACCCCGCATGACCGTGGGATTGAAGGTAAGACCGATGGGGTGAAGGAGGGACTGTTGAAAGGATGTTTGATGGAGGTGAGATTATTGGTGGCCCATTGAAACGGGCCGATGGGGTAATGGAGGGATGATTGAAAGTAACAGAGGGATTGAACAAACGATGGTGTGAAGGAGGAACGATTGAAAGTAACAGAGGGGGAGGGGGGGGGAGACATTACATGGGGCAAATACAGCCAAGCCAACGCATGCCCCCCAACAGCCCTTTGACAAGGGACCAAGGACTATCTATACAAGGACTCATGAAATAACTGATCCTTGGGTCACCTATGTGTCCACCTATGCTCTCCCCCTGGGGTAAGTTTTCCATAACAATATATTTATTTATAACGGCCCTCACAGCCTGTACAGCTTCCACTCCCTCCCCGCCCCTTCCTCCCAAATACAATGGATCGTAAATATGATCATTTAAAACTTACTCTTTTACTTGACAAGCCCCATATAAGACCTTCCCATCTGTGTTAAGAAGCACCCAAGCCATATATGGTGTCTCCTTCTGGGAAGTCTTCTCTAATTTTGGGAATGACTGCATCGTATTTCCAATAGCAGACGTCAATTAAATAAGTCGCCAAGACTGCCATGTTTAGACGAGGTAATCCCACAAGGTTCAATTCAATGGCAATGATGGTCGAACCTTTTTGGAGAACAAGCCCCTCTATGACCCTTCGTGCCTTGCACTGGTCCACGTCCTCGGTAGTTTGCAGCACGGGGAGATGCAGGCTTTCAGTTTTTTTTGGAAAGTTCAGAAAGTTCTCCAACTCTTTCATTGTGCAGAGGCACACCCCTTTCATGCAGGTACGTTTCCAAGTATTTCCGGCTTCTTTTAGAAGCTTTGAAAGTTATTGTAGATAACAATCCTTGTCGGGCATGCACAAATATACATTCAGCTGCTCCGATGAACCCCGTTGCCTGGGGTTTCTATGCATTCGTGCCAAGCATTCTGGGGTGGATTACGTCATTTCAAAAGTCATGTATTGGATGTTCTGTTTGCCATGTGTGCTTGTTCATTAAATCCATGTTCATGTTTTTTGGGGGGGGAAAAAAACTACTTTCGTATCTCTACTTGCTATCCCTTAAAAACACAATTATCGCTGCATTCTTCATCCTTGGGATACTTTTGATATTAACAAATATAACTTTTCTAGTTTCTCTATCTCTATCTCTCTCTCTCTCTCTCTCTCTCTCTCTATATATATATATATATATATATATTACTTTCTACTTCCCTATCTCTATTTTTGGCAAGAGGGACTCAAGGGCTTGCCTTCTCATAAGCCTTGATTGAATGCTGTCATTTGGTTGTTGTTTCTGAAGGACACTGTGACGAAAAGTTTTGTTTCTGCCAGCTTGCCACATCCTGGAGTGTGGTGAGGGCCATGCACAGGACGTGATCAGCACTATTGGACAGGCCTTTGAACTGCGCTTCAAGCAGTACTTGAAGAATCCACCAAAACTCATCACTCCACATGACAGGTACATGGGAGTTAATGCAGTGAATTTTTGGCATCAATTTTCTTTTAAACAAGCTCAAATGAGCCAAGATCCTCGTCCTCTTTAAAATGAATGACGTCATAAAAACGAATATGACATCATTGTGATGTATCAGGTTTGCGATAAATTATCTGTGCTAATGCCCGGCTTGATTCCCGCAAACAAAATTCAAACAGCTTGCCTAGTTTCGGAGATAATGGTATAGGCGATTTCCATTAGCGGCGATATGACGTCAACTTTTTTTCTGGGAAGAATTTCCAAAATCGGAGATGGTTACTGCCTGCGAGTGGGCTTTCTGCATATAAGTACATGGCAAGTTTCCACGAAGATCCGATGAAAACTCTGGGTTGTGAAAACAAAAATGTCAAAAAATAGGAATGACGTCATAAAATTGATATGACGTCATAGTGATGTATCATATGTGCTGGTAATTCATCTCTGCTAATGCCCTGTTCGATTCCCGCAAACATAATTCAAAAAGCTTGCCTAGTTTCGGAGATAATTTTTTAGGCGATTTCCATTAGCGGAGATATTTGACGTCATAACTTTTTTTTTCTAGGAGGAATTTTCAAAATCGGAGATGGTTACTGTCTGGCAGGGTATTTTTACATATATACACCAAGTTTCAGGAAGTTTCGATGAAAACTGTAGGCTGTGAAACAAAAAAGTCCACAAGAAGAAGATGAAGAACAACAAATGTGAGTAAGACTTAGAGATCCTCCACGAGGATCTAAAAATGGCAGCAGAGGAGGTGGGAGGAGGGGTATAAAGTATTTTTTGTTGTACCAGCAGGGGCATCCTGGCTTATTTGCAACTTTTTTTCAATGATAATTGTCGTCTGTGTTATTTTCAGCTACAATATTACCTAAAGCAAGATGACTGAAAATTGTTTGCCTTTGGAGGTTGACTGTTCATTGAGTCTCATTGCACTGCAGATGCAGCTATAAGCCAGAAGGGTCCTAATGAGGATGAGATGGTAAACCCTCATCGCAACCCATAAAGGCTACATTTTACTGGCACACTCAAGTAAACGGGAGACCTGAATAAGCTTGAATTATTGCTCAACTGGCGCATTATATCATTTACTGGTAACTCTTGAGACTCACTCAAGTAACTGACTGAGCAAGTCAGGTACGTGTATAAAAACATTATTTGAGGTGGCAGTAGCAGGGGCTTTTGCACATGTTCGTCTTCTGGTTGTAAGATTCATTACAGTAGGTGAGGTATCTCCGGAACCGTAGCCAAGTTCTAAATAACCTAATGGGGCAATGCCACACTGCCCCTGTCAAAGTATGCTACTTGCAGCCATGTGCTGCATCCGAAAGAAAAATATGCATTATATTTATTTATTTTTATACATAAAAAAAAGGCTTTGAATTGTCCATATAAAAGCAATTGTTATCCATTTATAAAGTACTTGTTGATCTGGAGTGTAATTTTCATCTTACTAGAAGAAGCCTGTGGTAAAAATACCATGACAGAAAAAACAAGAAGCTTTTTAATCTTGTACTGGATGGAAGAGTTCAAAAATGGGAGGTTAGATATTTCTTTACAGGAATCAAGAAAATAAACCAGGAATGAATCAAGGTCTGTAGAGAGGGAAGAGGATGCTGCCTGCCTGTCTGAAGGATGAAGGATGTCGTGGCAGAAGGTGGAGTCATCATCATGTATATTGTTATGGCGGGCACGTCAGCCAATCGGTCCAGACGCACCGAGCCAGATCAAGAGCCTTAATCGCACCTTTACTTCGCTCAATTTGGTTCGTCGGAGGTCGATTGAGTGGCAACTTAGTGGTTTGTCACACTCGATGGGGGGGGTTGGACTAGAACACTAATCGTTCTGCCAAATCTGTCCTTTATAAAACATGTTAGCCTGTACAGCTTTTCGATCATGGTGACTCGAGAAACTCGAGCGAGACCCAGTTCATTCATGTGTGGTATTCAAGGAAGAGGGGACGGTGAACAGGGAACATTTTGTAATACAAATGTATTCACCAATGCTGAAATACGAGCCCCGGTTTTTTGTACGGACAAAAGAGTCTTAAGTCGACTAATCCTGAACGGGCCCTCAAGCACACCACAGTGGATGGACCAGGAGAAGGACAAGAAAGAAATACCAGCAACTGCCCATACGGGCACCGTGAGGTTCTTCATGGAGTCAACGGCTCCACATCCCGGTTAGGGAGGTTCAGCACACACCACATCGATAGGGGCCCTGTTCTCATGCAGGCAAGGCAATTGTGTCAGTCCTGCAGCTTGGACCATGACTCCCACTGGACCGTGACGCGATCTCTGGACAACCGAACTGGTACATGACCTCTCCCGGACTTGGGCTCCCACCATGGGCGTGTGGCCCTTACGTGAGCATCCAGGATGCACCCTCCTGTCTCTTCTGCACCAATTGGTGCTTTGGTCATAAATCATTGGGAAATCCCTCCCCTGAGCCTCTTGAGTCTTTCTGAATGTTCGAGGCTCGCGCACTCTTGCCAAAACTAGCACCACCTCGGTGTGGCATGTTTTGATTCCCTTATAAAGCATACATGGCAACGAATTGTACATTGAGAAGGGAGGTGGTTTTAGACACAAACATTAGGGAGGGAAGATGACAGCTTTCTATACAAATATCGATGCACAATCCTTTATCACAAATAAATTACCTTGCACTTGTGCTAATACTTGTATTAAGGGAATAACCATGTCAAAGACTATAATCTTAACCCTGAGAAGCCATTCCTGCAACAATATAAAGAGGATGTTCCAGAGTCAGAGAGGTCGTTGATGAAGATTAGGAATAGGACTGGGCCCAGAACACTGCTTTGGGGCACTCCAGCCTTGATAGGGAGAGGAGATGAAAGGATTCTGTTGAGAGCCACATGTTGGCTGCACGAGTGGAGTAAGTCAGTCAGCCATGAGTGGAGTTGGCCTTAGCTTCCATAGGCAGACAATTTGGAGAACAAGGCAGGGTGCCAGACTGCATTGAAAGCTAGAGATGTGTCTAGAGAGATGGCCCTGATGTCATGCCTGACATTGAGGGCTGACATCCATTGGAGAGTAGAAGCAGCATGTCCAAGGTAGAGTGACCTGATCTGAATCTGAGATGAGAACGTTGGAGAAAAGGAAGGATTTTATGTCAACTGCGATGAGGGATTCCATGACCTTGCTGATGATTGGAAGTAAGCCAATTGATCTGTAGTGAAGAGGATCAGTTTTTGCACCTTGTTTATGTAATATGGGGATGTTGCCTGACTTCCAAGCAGATGTAAGATGACCTAGGGCAAATGATAGGGTGAAAAGACTTGGGGAGAGGATGTGCAAGAGAAGCAGAGCAGGTTTTTAGGACACGTGAGCTGATGCCATCCAGTCAAGTTGCAGAAACAGAGTTGAGGCTTGCCAGAAACTTCTCCACCTTCTGAGGTGCAAAAGATAGAGTCCAGGAGCAGTTGGGTGCGACTGGGTAAGGTGGGTACAGAGGGCGAGGGGTTCAGGACATAATATTTGAAAGGAAACGCAGAATTGAGGCATTCGGCCTTTATAACGAGCGGAGTCTGCTGTGGTGCCATTTGAAGTGAAGGAAAGGATGGAGGGGGAGCATATACTGGAGACAGACTTAACATGGTGCCACCAGGTTTGAGGTGGAAGACAATTTTGAAAGGACAGATGTTGTTGTCGTGCTCTCCTTAGAGTGGACACACACTTGTTGTGGGCTTTGTGGAATGACCTGAAATTGCCATCAGTCAGGTTTGCCTTGCTGGAAGAGAAGGCAAGTTGCTTCAAAGCAACTGCCTCACCATAGGATTCAGTGTACCATGGGTGGGAGGGAAAAAGGGTAGGACAACTGCAGCTGAGATGGGATTAATCTGTGCATAAGAGACCAGGTTTCTAGGGAATAATCCCCAGGCTGCATTGATTTCAGGGGTGGTAGATATAGGAGACTAGTTCTGAAGTGAGATGGCTGCTTGTACTCCCTGTCGATCTGCCTGAGTAAACTTCTAGACTTGCCAGCACTGAGGCAGCTCTCTGAGAATAGCCAGAGGGATGTTGATTTTCACAAGCATATTATCAGATGAACCACTTAGAGCAGAGGAAGAGCAGAGGACATTTACAGGGAAGTTAGTCATCACCAAGTCCATCAAGGAAGATTTGCCGTTGTGAGAAATCCAGGTGGGAAAGTTTACAGATTGAATCGGTCTCATCGCGTTACAGAAATCTTTTTTTACTCGTGTCATGCCTGGTGAGAGAGATGGGGGACGAACACCCAGCCAATTTGCATGGTGACAATTGAAATCGCCACATATGAGGAAGAGAGAGTCAGGATGAGCGGTTAGAGTTGGTCCATGTTCACAGAGAGATGTAGATGGAGTCGTTTCTGTTTGGAGTTGTACTTTGACCTGAAATGAAAACTTTATAAGTGGGGTTTGCATTATTTCCATATGGTCATTTGTCATGAGAGTCAGATATGCCAGTTGAATGTTGAATCTCAAGTCTTTGGCAATTTAGAACTTGCTAAGATCATTGATTCGACTTGAGATCCCTTCAAAGGTCATGTTCTTAAACCCAGCTCCAACCCACCCCTCCAACCCCCACCTACCCCTCCGTATCAGTTTGCAATGTTGAGTAAACTTATTTCAAACATGACTAGAACGTGGGAATGCCTATCTGAGATGAGTAAATTAGCAAATTGGTGTTGTTATTTTCCCATCATGTACTGGAATTGCTTTTCTTTATAAAGGTGAATAAATTTAATTGAATGACTTCTTTTTTTTTTCTTTTCTTTTTTTTAAACACCCAGTTTTGTGAACTGAGATGTACAATGACTTGATACGAAAGCAAACTTTCTCCAATTGTAAGCAACCTGTGCATTGCACAATAAAATGTCCCTCTGGGTGTCAGCATCATTGGTGAAATTTTGTGTAATCACCACCATTGTTCATCACAGGCCAATCTACTGTGTATTGCTTTCCTCGTTTGTCTTTTCAGGATGTCAAATTTGGAAGGCTCAGCTTGGGATGAAGAAGAGGAAGACGCTGAGGAACATCAGTATTACAACAGCATTCCAGGCAAAGAGACACCCAGCACCGCTTCTGAGGTAACTTGTATTACAATGGCAGTACAACACCGATTGTCTCATCATTGTTTATCGCATGGTTCTGCCACTGCATCGTTTGTTTCACCACTTTACTTTATCTTGTTTTTGAGGTCACTCGTGGATGTGGGATTGCAAATCCACTTTTTTTTTTTTCATGAATACATTATCCTCTTGTTACCCAATCGTAGCTTTGCTTCGAGGACCAGGTAGCTGCTGTGTTGCTGGAAGGTGGAGGCAAGCCTGTGTACACAAATGCTGGTAAGATGTGGTAAGGTTTACATGTTGCAAGATTCCGGATGTAATTCCAGTAGTATGGGGAGCTTTTGTATTCAACTTATTGACTTGATAAATTTGGTGTCAACCTATTTTTTTTTTCTTGTGCATATGTATGAAAGTTTTTGGGGGTTTTTTTTTTTCATCAACTTAAAGTAATTGAGGGATGACAGGAGAGATTCCCCAATTTTGCATCCTCATTTGATTTTTTTCCAATTCATATTTATTATTTGATTTGTTTGCATACATCGATGTGGCAAATGACCAAACAAACACCTCGTCAACCTCCTGCCCACATCATGTCAAGTAATGAACAGACTCGTTTTGACTTCTCTTGCACACACTTCTTCTTGATGTAGTAATGGCATGTGTCTGAAAAATCGTTGCCTTGTTATAAACGTGTTTTAATAAAAAACTTGACGGCTTTATCTCTGATCCTCACGGCAAAAAAAAAAATTCGTCATACAAAAAGATTCATCATTAGTGGTTTGAATATCCTCAGCAGCCATGTTTTGTTTTGTTTTCGACCTACAAGGTACTTGGTTGCCTGCTCTTCCATCTGCCAGTCTCCCCGTCACTTCCAAGTGCAGTGAATACGTTAACGTCCCTCACATCGCGCATTGATTTCTCTTGCATTTGGAGCTTGTGAAGGAACAAAAACAACAAACAATGAAGGTTTAATGACCATTTCCCCTCCTTTTTTCAAGGGATTGGTTCAATGATGGCATTCCTCCATACGGATCTATTCATTGCATCGATGCTGTACAAACCTAAACATTCAATATCTTTCTTGGCATTTTCAGTCCACCTCTCAGCTTTCTTCCATCTACTACTACGAGCTTTATTGCTTTCCTTGCAGCTTCATCTTCGGACCTTCATCGCACATGACCACACCAACAAAGTCTTCTCCACCTTGGTACTTCACTCGTGTTGATTTTTTTTTCATCTTTTCATGATTTCCGAGTTCAAAATTCTTTATTTCAGAGACTATCCATAATAATAATAATAATCTTAATTGTCCCATATCCAGGGAAATTCCTCTTTTGGTGACACCATAAGTTCAAACACCATGAAAAAAAACCATCACAAGGAATAAGAAAACGGTAAACTAGAAGGGCATTCGGTAGAGCGCTTACCTCTGCCAAACAATGCTTGATCCACGAGAACATATCGGGCCCGATACATTTTTGAAATGTCATGCTATATATCGTTTTTGGCCCCATCTCTCAATGGTGAAAAATCACTTTTTAAAATTAAATAATTTGCGTACACAGATCTTCACCAAAATCGAATCATTTCTTCCTCGTCACACACCCAACATGTCCACCAAATTTCATCCGGATCTGTCCACAACTTTTTGAGATCCTGCACACAGACAACCAAACAAATAGACAGAGAGGAGTGAAAACATAACCTCCTTCACCTTCGGTGGTGGAGGTAAAAATATGGAGGATCCATTCATCAATCGTATCATTATCATCTCTGTTCTTTCCATTATTTTTACATCTTCGATCCGTATTACCCACGTTTCGCTTCCATACATCAATTCCCGTCTCATGCAGGCTTTATAAATTCGTTTTTACAGGTGATGGAATGTTTCTTTGCTTCATGATACCACCTAGATGTCTTTACTTAATCCAGGCTGACTTTATTATTGATCAAATGGCTAATTCTGCTGCTCCTGATGTGCCTCGATCATTTCTTCATGGTAACAAACGTTTGACCTTTGGAAGGAATGTATACATGTATTTATTACATAAAGAACAAGAAAAAAAGCAATCAGATTACAGACCCTCACCAGGACTTGTTTTGTGTGGTGTTTGTGTTTTGGTGTTACGTAATTAATAATAGATATAACAAGAACTGCCACTTTATAACTGCTGGCAATAGCTGACCGGGTACCAAGACGTTCTGCTTTGATCGGACACTTGACCCTGACCCATGATGTTTATTATTATTCGATTGAATTCAGAATGGGATTAAAATAAATTCAATTCAAAGCAATTGGAAGACCAAATACTATAGGTGCAGTACTGCATTCGAGTCATCAGAAGGAACCCGAACAAACAAAAAAGCAAAGATGAAGTCATCAGGAGGAACCTGGACAGGATTCGCATTTCAGCTGCTGTTACTCTACCCTCAAACCAATCCAGGTGCAGCCAAGTGAGCCTTATTCAAAAAAAATCAACAACACAAAGAACCCGGATTAAAAAAATAATAATTCTGGCTGCCAGACCATGCATCTGTTCAGGTTGAAATTTAAAACCGATATTCTCCATCACGACTGGATCATAATTGTGAAGTTTCACATTGATTGATGAAGCGGTTCAAGAGAATATATACTGTATATATATATATTTTAGATTTTCGCTCAATCCAATATGGCTGCCAGACCATGTGACAATCCATTCATCCATTGGGACCATACTCTGTGCAGAGCATTGGTGCTGCCTAAGCAGTCTCCTTGGCTATTGGGCACAATCCTGGATGGGTCACCGCTCCGCCACAGGATACCAGAAAGCTGGCACTCATCTTGCCGACCTCGGAAGGATGACGGGCAGAGTCAACCCCATCTGGCATTAATTTAACAGCCAAGGGGGATTTGAACTCAGGATCATAGGATCCCAAGCCCACCACCTGAACCATTAAGCACCAGGCATATGTGACATCAATTATTCGTGAACACTCTGGTATCACCAAAGCTTGAGGAACGTTTGCTTAATCAATTGCTTAACCCCACTTTTCGCTTCGTGTGTGCGGGTCAACTAGAATGGCACTCGGTAGAGCGCATACCTCCACCAGGCTGAACATTTTACGTTTTGTTTCCCACTGATAGGCTGGATCTGCGTCCTGACCGTAACCAAAATCTAATCGGCTTGTTATTGTCACCTATCCAACTCATCCACCAGGTTTCGTCCAAATCCGTCCATAACTTAAGATATCCTGCTCACAGACAGACAAACGGGTGAAAATCTAACCTTTGTCCACCTTTGGTGGTGGAGGTAACAGCATCATTAGGACATTTCAAAAGTTTTCAAAAAAAAATAGGAGCCCAATGCATGCTTTTTTGGTTCACGAAAAAATATTTTCACGGAAAATATAAGTGACCACTATATTCGTTATTGTTGTGTCTGTCTGTCTGTCTGTCTGTCTGTCCCGAGCATAGCTCCGTGGGTTTTGATCCGATCCTGATGAAATTTTGGTGGGAGTTTATATCATGATCTAGTTGTTTTCCTGAGAATGGGCGTGGTGCGCCCATTATGGGCGGAGCCACGCCCAAAAAACAGTGTTTTTAGGGGTAGCCGATTTCAATTTGCATCTTCTCCTAGGACCTAGGGGGTTTGTCGAACTGGCAGGGTTTCGGTATTTGGTTAGCCCAATGGCACCTGCATAGCCCCACGGAGCTCGATTTTTCATTTTAGTCCCAAGGTCAAGGTCACAAGGTCAAGGTCAAAGGTCATGAACTTAGAAAATTTCAAATTTTGACAAAAATCAGACGACCACCCAAACTTTGAGAGCTAGGATGACAATATTTTTTATGCATAATCTTGAGGTCATTCCCACCTGCAGTCTTGAAACCATTTTTCTCTATCTCGAACACCTTTCCGTGGCGCCCCCTTCAAGTTTGTTTTTACGCTGATTTCATCAAAGTATGGATAATCCGAGGAGTGTGAAATGCCATATAGCCTATATGACGTTATATTGTTCCTGGAATGTTCCAGAGGAAGTTTTGCACCAAAGGTCATAATCCTTGACCTTTGACCTTTAAAGGTCAAAAAGGTCAAATTTTCAAAGTTGTGGGAATCGAACCGGGTTTTCGACCTTCTTCGCGAACTAACTCCATTAATCTATAGCACGTATCCTGTTTCCTTATTTTAATGTCCACAACATTTTTTTGGGACCGTTAAAGGTTATGCAAAGGTCAAATTTTTAAGTTGTTGAACGAAACCGGGTTTTCACATTTTGCAGCTAATAACCTGTCACTCGTACCACATCATGTTGATCATTTTTATAACTTGGTCAAACATCATCACATTGTCTCATCCTTGACTTCTGAAACGATCTACATCGTCAAATACCACTCGTGAACCATCGTCGTCTTCAGACTTGTCTACACTTTACTCACACAACATGCTTTCATAGATGGGATCTGAGACTTGCATCAATTGAAAACAGACAAAAATTAGTAGCACCAAAAAATTGGGGTTATTTAGAAAACAGTCTACCAGAAGAAGATGCATCTCGCATCATAATGTAGTCAAGCAATGTGAATTTGTCGAACAAGGCGATGGTAGTCTTTTATTTATCCTTTGTGTTGATCAACCTCGATCAATGAAAATATGTCATACAGATTTGATATTGTCATGTCAGACTCGCATCTCCCATCATGCCAAGTGATCTTTTTTGACCCTCGCAAATGACGAAACCATCTCTCTGAATTCACACTGCGTTCTTTTTATAAATTAACACTGTGTTCATTTACCGATTCAAAGTCCCCCACGGGTTGTTCAAATGCTAACCGAAACTGGTGGTTGCGCATGCACAGGAAGGCAAGAAGGTGGGAAGATGTGTCTTTGTCAGTAATGGTTTATTATAAAAGCAATACGGGGGATAAGAAAGACAGGACACTCGAAATAATCAAAACAGATCTGGTGAACAGACACACAAGGAGTACACGTACTTATTACAGGACCAGAACTAAACCCTGCTAAGGCACCAAATTACTGGGAACAACCAAAACAAAGGGGCAAACAGGCGAGAACTTGAGCTGGCATGAGCTGGTCTTGATTGCAGGATGACCCGTGGTTGTGCAGGCTAGTGTATTGCACAGGGTTGGCACGGGTTGAAAGGATGGTGATGAGGGGATGCACTCATCTCTCTGGTCTTTCTCCCACAAACCACAAAACAGTCGTCGTCATCATCGTTTTACAGCCGTTTCCATGCTTGCATGTGTAAGCCGTGGTTCATCTCAATGGCTGCTTTCCAGGCTGCACGATTCCTTGCTAGGCCTTTCACTCTAAGACCATCTCTCAGAAACACATCTCATGGTTTTCTCGGACAGCCTCTCGGTCTCCATCCATTCACATTCGTATTTATACACCTCCTCACACAACTTACCCACCCACATCCTTTCCACATGTTCGAACCATCTCAACCTATTCCTACGCATAACCTCACTAATGCTTTCTAAACCTAACCTATTTCTTAATTCCACATTTGATTTCCTATCCTTCAGTGTCACGTCCCACATCCACCTCACCATACCCATTTCATTTCGTTCACACCTCCGCTCATCCTCCTTTTTGATCACCCATGTTTCACTGCCGTACAACATCACACTTCTAACGCAAGCCGCATAAAGTTTTCCTTTTCATCGGAGAGAAGTTCCTTTTGATGTCATTAGAGGTAACAACTCCCTAAACTTCTTCCAGCCACTTCTAATTCTTGCATTCACCGTTGCCTCCACACCACCACCTGCACTAATTAAATTGATTTTTGAACTACTGTTTGTGCAAAGATGGCGATTTCCTGGTTTGTTTAAATCTTCTGCCATATTTAAACAAACGACAAAAAGGTGAGAGATGATACGCGATCTCTTCTTGATCTCGAACCAACTGTTCTGTACTTGTTCACAACTGCACTGGAAGCGCAATTTGAAGCACTCTGGTGATCTCTATCCTGCGCATACACATATGCAGCTCTTTGAACCTTAGGAGCCACCTTTCAGCACGGTGGGTCTCTGATTGGCCACCTGATGCCAGAGGGTGGCACCGCCACAAAAGCATCCTGCCCCTCTCCAGGGTTCCACCGCTCACGACACCGCCGTCGCCTACTGTCTTTGGCCAAATGGCCTGTGATAATGTCCATTGAAAGCGTGAAGCACTTTTCATGTGCCTTTGTACCCACAAGCCCTCCACCTATCCTTGCTGTGTAGTAGGTCTCACACAGTGCAGGGAGTCCCTGGTTTCCGAACATGATACTTTATAACCGCGTTTCCGTCTTTCGAACGTTCGATCCATTCACACGAACCAGGCTTTTTTGAACATAAAGTGCTGAGTGCTAAATGCAGGAAATCAGACCTCGAGAGTTAATTACCCATTCACAGGCTTCGGTCCAACAATCTTTCACCATTTCACACGTCATTCTCTCCACGAGGTTCCTTACAAGCACAAGAGACTGCTACCTGCTGCACTTCACCCTGCCCCCTCTAACTAGCTTGTTCTCTCTCTCGTCGCCCCTTACACTACACACATTTGATCAACCCTAATTTATTCATTCTTGATTTAAAAACGTTTTACATGAAAAAAAAAGGGTTTAATTCGCTTTTAAAACCTACTGCGCTGAGCTCACAGGAAATCAGATGCTTGAATGTGGGGAAACGACCATTGCTTGGGCGGGGTGCAGGGATTCATTCATGTTCCCATGATGCATCTGGTCCTTTTGGTGGCACCATACTGTACTGTATTTATACACGTTGACCACCCCCAACTGCCCTGTCTGACGATTACCCAAAAGTGATATGTACGGACAAATGTTGTGTTGTTTCGGCAGGCGTGCTTCGGCATCTCTTGAGCATTATTACATTTTTTTTTTTTTTGCAATAATAACGATTAACAATGACTGATAAGCATAAAGAAAGTATCACCAGTGACCATGGTGAAAAGAGTGCTTTTTAGACTTTATTACTATTACTACATGTATTTATAGCATCAGTCTATTTTTGGTTCACGAGTCGGTAAGTGACCACTATATTTGTTATGGGTGTGTGTGTCTGTCTGTCTGTCGTCTGTCCCTGTCTGTCCCGAGCATAGCTCCGTGGGTTTTGATCCGATCCTGATAAAAATTTCGGTGGGAGGTTTATATCATGATTTAGTTGTGTTTTCCTGAGAATGGGCGTGGTGCGCCCATTATGGGTGGAGCCACGCCCAAAAAAAGATGTGTTTTTAGGGGGTAGCCGATTTCAAGTTACATCTTCTCCGAGGGGGTTTGTCGAATCTGGCAGAGGTTTCGGTATTTGGTTAGCCCAATGGCACCTGCATGGCCCCACGGAGCTCGATTTTTCATTTTCGTCACAAGGTCAAGAACTTAGAAAATGTCGAAAAAAATCAATAAATTGGGCATCGAGCTCCTAGGGTTTTCAACTGTTTCGAATGAAAGTTGGTATGCAAGTAGTGCTCTTCGAGTACTACAACTTTCATCATTTACGTTTTTCCCGATTCCTGCCAGTTTGCCTGTGGCTTCCCCTCGAAGGTCAAAAAAAAAAACCGCGAACCGTGTACATTGCTCGTGAACCATCGCCGTCTCCAGACTTTATTGATTTTAAAATTACATTTCATAACGTTTTTATGTTAAAAAAAACAACAAAATGGCTTAATTTGTGTTTGGGAACCAATTAATCACTGAATACATGTATTTAAAGGGGACTCTTTGATCCGGTTTACGAACATCCAGCTTCACACATTTTCATGAACACATGTTCGTCAACCAGGGACTTCCTGTACTCATTATATACCCGATTCTGTGCTAAGATTACAATCACCACCACCTCGGTCCACAAATTAAGTACCACTTATCTTTGACATCCCCTATGCAGGTTTAATTCCACTCTAATCGAGGATACAGACCAAGACAAATTATTAACATATTCTTGCTATTAGATCCCCCACCCCACCCCCTTTTTCCACGTAACAATATGATGAACACTAATTTTGGAAAAGCCAGATATTAGCAAAGGTTACTCCAAGAGAAAGTCCAAAGGGTTGAATGGTGATTCATAAACTCTTGCATCGAGTCAGGACTAGTTTTTTTAAAAGATGAATGTTGCTGAGAGAGGGTTGGGAAGAATGATTAGTGTCAAGAACATCTGGGAGGAATGTGTTTACGATCGGCACTGTCTGTTATTCCACATGTTGATTACAATTTCATGGTAACATGAGTCTTGTATGCATGTGTTGTTGCTCGATGTAAATACTGGTGTACATCTCCCCACCCACTTTAAAATGAAATGAATTTTTTTTTTTAACTGGCCATAAGATCTTTTTCCAAAAACTGGATCTTAGATTTTAACTGGCAAAAAATAGGAAATGGAAATGTTTTTCCTTGGCCTTGTCATTGTCTACTCATTGATCGTCATGAGAATCAGCATGGTGTCTATTCAATGGCTTTAAAAATAAAATTAAAACACGTGTGATGGCCTAATGCACTGAAAGACAGTGTGGCTGAGAGGTGGTAGACCTGGAGGTGAGAAGAAAATTCACTTTCCACAACCCACGGGTATAAAAAGGTAATGACATTAATGAAAGTTGGTAAATGTCATAAACTTGTTGCTGTCTAAAGTCTTAATTCTTTCTACATTCTCTGGCCTACTGACCTCTCCTACCGATATGGGGTAGCACTGGCACCACAAGTCATTTCTGTGTGGTCTAGTGCTCCTTCAGCTGGACCTACATTTGCTGTCTTCACTCAAAATATTTCCAAACTGTGGTGACTTCAACCACGACCATGCTGGCTGGGGCTTGATTTCATAACCAGTGCCGATTATGTCACAACCAAATCCTCCTGCAAGGCCACAAACTTTACTCATTTGGCTTTCCATCTCACATATCCACAAATGGACCAAATATCTTGATGAACCTGGTTATGCCCATTTCTCTTCAACTTGCTCCTCTTCTACTGCCCTGGCTTCCTCACCAAATGCTGAAAAAGCCATCTTTGGCGATCCACATACATGTCACCTAGTCTGGCTCTTTTAAAGCAGACTGTTCAGTTTGCCATATTTAAACTTTCTGCTCACCACCAGCCCTTTGTCCCCACTTTAAAAATGTCCTCTGTTATATTTGTGTGATGACTGTTTGTTTCCCTTCCATCGTTGCTCTGCTTTTCTCTCGGTGTTTATATATTAATGTCTCATCCAAGTTTGATTCCTGGCAAGGTTAGGCATAACCAAAAACTATCAGTCTTGTGCTGCATCGCAGAGTATGCTGCCTTTTGGGGATGAAAGCTGGTTGTCTATTTTTACTTTTAGGCTGTAGATATTAAAGACACCACACTATCTTTTGGGTGTGGAAAAATAAAATGAGTCGTCTTGGCCAAATTCCTTGCTTGGAGGTGAATCTATGATTAATGTTGCACTACCTGTGATGCATAGGAGTGATCAGATGGGTAAGTGGCACACATATTGGGTCAAGCAGCCTCTACTTGATCCTTGATTAGCTTTTAAACAATGTTCCACTGTTTATTTATGTCCTGTATTTGGTGGGTTTGAGACTTCAATTAGATTTTGTCTTCCTTCTCTCCCTCTCCCCTCCTCTTCCCATCCCCTGCTGACTTTTGGGGGAGGGAAAAAAACCCCGACTAGAAGTTGCCCAACCTTCCAGAAAGACGGTACAATCTCCGGGTGGCCAGGGTGGTGTGCAACACACATATGTGAACACACGGTTGCCGGTTGTGGCTGGAGAAGTGTTGGGAATGCAAGTTGCATCGCAACAGCCACGTGATGCCTTCGATATGAGTAAGATATTTATACCGTATAACTATTAACATAGGATTCACTTCGCAGAAAAAAAAACATTCACACAATGCAACACTGCCCCACACACCATGGCTCACCTCCTCTCCACACTTTGCATTCACTCAACAGACAATCCTTTAAATTTACTTCCACAAAAAATAAATAATCTCTGTAAGCGACCGCTTGACATTGCCAGATACCTTCGGTCCATTGGCTTTGCAACCATGTGACGCCGAGGCTGCAACAATAGCAACAGCCAAGTTGTGTTAATTCATTACAAAGACTGAAACGGTAAAAAATACCATTTTCATATTCAGGCTGTGGCTGTGGTTTTTGTTTTGAGTTTTGATTAATTTGTAAACTTCCTCATATAAATATTTTTTATGCACTGCTTGCCTCTACTGTTTGTTTTATGTGATGAACCTGCGGCTTGATTTCTATAAGCTCTTGCTGTCCTATCTCCATGCTTAGAGCCCTTCGAAGATGCACTAAAAACACAAGGCGTTGTTCCAACACCGTTCACGGCTTCAAGCCCTACGACCAACGGCATTCGCACCTCGCCTGCACCAGGCCCTCCGAGGGAGAAGGAGCTCAGGGCAGAAAGCTGGTTCCATGGCTGCTTGAGTCGGCGTGAGGCCGAGGGCCGCTTGTGCAAAGATGGCGATTTCCTGGTGCGTGAGAGCACGACAACACACGGGCAGTTTGTCCTCACGGGAATGCAAAATCAGCAGGTGAAGCATCTGCTACTCGTTGACCCAGAGGGTGTGGTAAGTACACAAGTGATCAAAATAAATGCCATGACACTTTATTCCTTCCCTCCTCCCCCTTTCCCAGAACTCAAATCTGATGCACAAGACTTTGGACAGTTGGGCTTTCTACTTATTACTCTGTATGTGAGAAGTGAAAAGCAGGGTAAAGCAATTGGTTAACTTTGTCTGTCAAAACGTCAGTTTATGATCGAGGAACATCTTTATTTCCATTGAATGTTATATTTTGAACATGAATCGGAAAACGAACCTGTAGTTTAGCAGCATTTTGGCTCCAAATTCATCCTGATCGCAAATGTGCAGAGAGGAGTGAGATATTTGGCTGCCCTGTTTCACAGTCAAACAAAATTGAAAATCATTCCAAAC
>CM068959.1:89916588-89927118 GCA_035128595.1 Eptatretus atami
CTCAACGAGGGAGCCTCGTGAGTGGAGGAGGTTCAAGGGCTGACCACGTGCCTCGTGGATGCAGCAGGTTGAGCAGCATCTCAAGGAGATGGGGATGGGCCTGGCATCTGTCTGGGGGGTGGCCAGATGGAGGCGTCTGGAGTAAGTGGACACAGGCGGTAAGTGGACACAGCGACACGCTACTCCGGCACATGCTCCCATACATGACCTGACCTGACCCACCCCAGGAAAGGGGCCAAAAACGATAATGCTCTTGCACATTCGTGTCATGTGGTGATCATAACTATCAAGTTTGGTGATCAACTGCTGTTATCAACTGCTGCTCACTTGTACGACAGGAAATCATACGAACCCGACTCCTTTCAACCACGGATATTTGTCGTATATCCTATATTTCCGTGAATCAGTTTTCCATTTAGGAACAGAAAAATTATGGTTAACCATTTTGTAATTGTCACTCCTTTGTGTAAATGCTGCAAATTCTTTAAAAGACTATTTGAAATAGATTTCATGTGAGCAACGGTAGGTTAAAAGTACCCTGGCAAACAGAACCGAGTCAGTGTAAAAAACAAACAAAACCAAAAAAAACCCACACACACACAGCCTTGTTTAGCATTCATAAGTCATTTTGAAAGCCGCGTATTGCCTCGAGTCATTTGCATTAACAAAGAAATTCAGATCAACTTGGAAGAGGAGGATGCAGTAAAACTTTGTGGTTTCTGCCCAATCAGTTTTAACTTACATGTTGTATTTGGTTGTTTTTCTGTTCATGGATTCGATGGATATTGAAAGCCATTTTTTGGTGTAATACCACAACAAACCAAGCTCTAACCACATTTTTCTTCGCTTTCAACCAACTTCTGATGTGACACTAAATAGCTACCTTTCTGCCCACTCACAAAAGAGGCATACATCTATTGAATGGCATTGGCATTAAAGAGCCACTTGCGTACGCATAATGTGCTATTGGTAATAGGATATTCTGGTATTCTCACTTTTGTTCAGGTTTTCCCTTTTTGAATGGAAGATCCGTTATTCTTCCGACTATTATTATGATTACTTGTTGGTCGATCTTTGCGATTGAACACGACTATGTTTAACCCTTGTATCCCATCCCATCCAGGTTCGTACCAAGGACCGCCGGTTTGACTCCGTGAGCCACCTGATCGAATACCATCGTGACAACCAGCTTCCCATCATTTCTGCCGGCAGCGAGCTCTGCCTCAAGCAGCCCGTAAACCGACTGGCCTAAAAACCTGGTGCAAGGCAAGGTTCAGCTCTATGTGCCAGCATTCCAGGTTTCCAAGGAAATTTGCCAAGTTTTGCCTGCATCGTGGCGTCAAACGTTTTTTTTTTTGCTTTGTTATTGACTCCATGACTTTTGTCTCATTACATTAGTTTGTTTTTGCACGCGTACACGCACACTTGTTTTCACCAACATTTGTCTTCAAAACGTGACTTTTCATTGAATCTCTGCCTC
This sequence comes from Eptatretus atami, assembly GCA_035128595.1. NCBI lineage: Eukaryota > Metazoa > Chordata > Myxini > Myxiniformes > Myxinidae > Eptatretus > Eptatretus atami. The sequence continues at coordinate 89,918,069 of CM068959.1, forward strand.
TGAAGAAAACCCATACCCGAGAAAGCCCAATCCAACCTGACTTCAAAATTGTTTGTTCAAAACTCTCAGAGGGTGATTGTTCTACTTTCATTGGTTCATCAAAAAAAATGGGGAAGGTATCCAAAAGTGGGAATTATTTTCTTCTTTTTTTTTCCACCAATTAAATTGCACTAATTGGCAGACTTTGGCAAAAGCGTTCCCAAATGGATTGTGTTTTTGACGCCTTTTGTGGTGAATGAGAGGGAGAGATTTGGGGGGGGGTGTAAAAGTTCGAGCAGCGACTGCGATGATGTTTTAACTTGAGCGAACGTTTGTGGTTCTTTCTTGTGCGAGTATTTATTTTTGGGCTTGCAAATCCTGCTATTTTTGCAAAATGAAACTGAGGAAAGCAAAATGAAGGCACAGGTAGGGTGCAAAACAAAACCACGGGAGGGATCAAGTGCAATGAAGTGCGAGAATGCATCCTGAGAATGGGTCATCGGAACGAGTTAAATGAAACTTGCCGTGGTGACGTTTAACAAGAGAGACCCGTAGGTTATTTTGTATTTACTGACATTTTCTGCCCGGCAGTGTAACCGTTTCACCCAGCAAGTTTTTATGGATTGTTATTGAGGGGAATTTTAAAATACATTGTGCTCTCTGGGGTGTGGAAATTTTCCCCGTTGGGATTTTTTAACTTGGCAAATGTAGCCGTTAGGAAAGGCATGTAGCTCACATCAAGTAACTTATGTCACCTTGTGTTAAAACATATAATGCTACTTGGTGACAATGAAGCTGTGAAAGAAGTTCAAGAATAGTGTTTTGAAGGGTATTACCGAAGCGGGATGTCGCTTATTTGTACAGTACTTAATCTGCACATTTTAACTCTTATAATTGGATTTTTACAGTTCTTTTGTGTATAAGAAGGTAAGCTACCTGGTTCTTTTACACTGGCCACATTTTAGAAGGTGGTTTCACAACCCGTTTTCCCTCACAGCACAGAGTACAGAAAATCCAAACCCTAGCTGCTTTCACACTTTACATAGTGTGTTTACGGTACAGTGTTCGCTCTTGCTTTGTTGACCAGCGTCGGTGTGATGGGTTAAGGGGGCAGCACAAACCGACGCTCACCATCGTTATCCGACTGCTGAAATGTGCCATGCCCTTCATACCACCGTGCCAAGTACGGCAAGTGCCAAAACACCTGTATGCTACGCTGCATGGAGTCTGTGCCCCCACACCCTGCGCTTGTGAAGTTTGTATAAAATATTTATTTATTAAAACAAACAAAAAAAAAAACGAGTTGCAAATGGTATTTTCTTACTCACTTACTTCTTGCTTTGTTTTATTCACTTGAACATGTGATAATTTATAGCCAACCTGCAATGTTGAAATTTTCTTTCTCCAAGGACTAGATAGAAGGGGGGTAACCCTGACCTGGACAATGTCCTGCCGCTCACTGAACTTCCTGTCTGTCAGGCATAACCCTTTGATATTGGAACACTTTACATGAACTTAGACTGCTGTCCTGCTCGTTCAACTAAACCGCTTCAGAATATCACAACTTTAGCCCGTTTGGGGCTGGGTGGTCGAGGCTTTGGTGATGGCTCCAGTGCATCAACACTTTCTCCAGGCCTCCACATACTGGCAGTAGCTTCGGCATCACCTGCAAACAGTCAAATGCCCTTGTTGGTGGAAAAAACACAGTTGACAGGAAATTGCGAACAAGCATGCCGGAATTCTCACTGCACACAATGCTTGATTAGATGCAAATTTGTCCACATAATGGATTAGCCTTTGACCTCAAATCTTTGTTCGACACTGCCCCCCCCCCCCCGCACACTCCCTTTTGATTTAAAAGTGTCAATTGCAAATTTCTTGCCTGCTTCTTCACGCAGTCTTTTTGTACAGTCGCGCTGGAAGTGCTCAACAGATCCACATGTACGGCAGCTTCCCCCTGAACACAAAGAAACAATGAGAAAGAAACTGGAAAACACTGAGCTATGACAATTAAGTCACTGCAAACCAAGTAAAGTTTGTGGGAACCACTGACCTTCTGCATACAACCCCTCGGGTTCTGTGAACAGGAGCGTGAAAGGTGGCCCATCTCTCCACAGATGAAACATTTTGCAAAAGGAAGGTCGCCTTGAAAGAAACACACTGTTTGCTGTAGTTCTTGAGCAAAAAAAAAAAGTATATTGAGGGTGTGCTTACACAGTGTAAGTATACGAACCCTGCTTCCCCATTGTCTCGGGTCGCTCACCTGCATTTGATTTTTCATTTTTTTCCCCTTCATTTATTTATATTTTCATTTACGGATGCTTTCCGATGGTTCTGTGATTTTTCCTGATGTATCGGCTTTGATGTCCATCGGCACGCAAAATTACCACGCTTCCACATTGTCTAGGATCGCACACGTGCATTTGTTTTTGTTCCCCCCTCCCCCCACATCCCCGCCCCTCCGATGTCCGTCTGCACACAAAACTACCGTACTTCCCCATTGTCTCAGGTCGCTCACCTGTATTTGATTTTTCATCTATTTATTTTAATTACCTCCGCCACCGAAGGTGGAAGGTGGTTATGTTTTCACCTTTGTCTGTCTGTCTGTGTACAGGATATCTCAAAAAAGTTGAAGACGGATCCAGATGAAATTTTGTGGACAGGTTGGGTGTGTGATAAGGATGACCTGATTAGATTTTGATGAAGATCCGGATCGGGATCTGACGACTAGAATTTAAGTGATTCTTCACCATTGAGAGATCGGGCCAAAAACGATATACAGCATGATATCTCAAAAATGTAATGGGCCTGATGTGTTCTCGTGGATCAGGCATTACGTGGCGGAGGTATGTGTTCTACCGAGTGCCCTTCTAGTTTGAGACTGATGCACATCCAAGGGATAGCTGGCAGTTGTAGAGAGGTAAGAGCGTTGTGGCGTTCGTAGCGAAGAGATTGGGAGAGGTGGTTGTAAATGTGGCATTGCAGGGAAGAGGAAGGGGGTTGTTCGTAATGGTGGCGTTTGTAGTGAAGGCATGGACGTAGGTGGTTGTGGGGATTTTGAGTGACTTGTGGAGTGGTTATCGTGAGCGTTGTAACGTTGTGGTGAGCAGAATGAAGGTCTGTGGTGAGACGGCAGTTGGATTTTGGCGTGCAATTTGAATGGAAATTGGTATGCGTTTGCGAATGAGCCTCGCTGTGTTTCCTTGTTGTCCCTTTCGTCGTTAATGTTCTGTCTGTACACGTGCTTGCTTGTGTGGTTTGTGGAAGAAATAAAGTAAGATAAAGGAATGAAATAAGAGAGAATAGAGGATTGAAAACCGAACTAAAAGCCCTACACCACACATTTTTTCCCATTTACCCACAAGACATATGGAAAGAATAGCTAAACACATATTAATAAAATCACTGCCTTGGGATCGTTGTATGTTGTGTGCCATTGCCTCAGAGTGCCAGTTTGAAAAAAAAAAAAACGTAACTAATATATATATTTCAGGATGTTTCTCTGCCCGTCTTGTTCCACATCAAAAATTAATCCACTAACTACTACCTGTCCTCTAATAGCCCCAAGTAGTTCCACTGTGTTGTGGGGTTAGTCCAGCAGCCATTTCTCATATGAGGCCAAACTAAGAAAATTCGTTCAACACCCCCTACAGAAAAGGTTTGATTGACAGGGTGGTAGAATAGACCCTATAGAACACCTCCAGGTAGTATGTGGTTTCAAATTGTGGTATCATTAAAATTCTACAGGCCATTATACATACAAGGGTACTTACAAAGGGTCACTGTGGGCTAGCAAAATTTAGGGGAGGGGGTAACGTAAACGTGAATATCTTTGTCTAGACTCAACCAATTTTCAATATTGAGGTATCATTGGCTTCCTATTATAATTCTCTATCAGAGTATGTACAGTTATTTGAAAATGGCCTTTGCCATGGCATCACCAAAGCTAAAATATCACACTAATTCAAACTTTGACATTTTTAATTGTGTTCTCATATGAAGGTGAACGGTGTTTCTCAATTACTACTGGTATGTATACATTTTGGAAATCAAACGCTTAAGAAAGTATTGTTCTGCAGAAATTCATATACATACAGAGCACGCATAAAGAAAACTGCAACTGTTATTTTAGCGTTCGTCTTTTACTAGTGTATAGCAACACGGAAGCACATACATCAGAGCCGAGCATAATAGTTGTTTTGGCAACACGGAAGTACATTAGTGAAAGCCGAGTATCATAGTTGTCTCTGGCAGCACGGAAGCTACTCATTCATCATAGTGGATGATAATAGTTATCATGGTCGACACTGGGAGCTGTGCATGACAACACAGAAGCACATTAGTGAGAGCGAATCATAATAGTTGTGCAGGTTGCACGGAAGCACATTCGTCAGAGCGGTTTGTAATATTTGTGTCTGGCAACAAGGAATCAATTCGCCATGGAAGCATGAAGATGTCATCTGTTGTAACTTTTAGTCAGCGTCTTCTTCACCACTGGATTCAAAGATTGTTCTTGGATTTTCACAAGTTTCTTCGGCCATACATGCACATGCTTCAGTGCATGGCATGTGGTTAGTTCTAGCATGAGTCGCACAGTGTACAACATCCTGAGCAAGCATCAACACACGTCTTTCATCTGATGAGTTGCTACATTCTGGTGCTGAAAACTCATCTTCATCTTCCTTTTCTGGTTTGGCAATAACCCAGCGTAGTAGCCAGTAAAGACTGTCTGGTATCACAGATTTGGATTTTGTCAGGGTTAGATCCATGATATTAGGTGGTCGGACTGAATATGCCTTGGCATTCATTGATCTCCGACTTGATGAGTTTCGCAGTGCGGTACAGCAGACTCACCCTGTCACAATCATCCATCGCTGTTGTGGGCTGTTTTCTTGGTACACCCGTGGCTGTTGCGGTGTTACAATGATAGGCAGAGTTGATGACATCTTGAAGGATATGGAGCTTGAGTACAAAAGCTCGGACTTACTAAGATCATATGGCTTATGGAAGACAATGTCATCTCCAAAGTGTTTCTTTAGTTGAAGTTTGAGTCGCTGGGTAGTGTAGCTGTCGACTGCCACTCCTGTCCGCGCAGAAAATGATTGTATCTGTCCGAAGAATTGTCATATCAAAGGCCTTCCCACCATTCAGGTCAGCAGAGATATCTTCAGCCAATTGCTTGAATGCCGTATCGTAACAAGTTTCTTGTCTCCCTCATGGAAGCCAGCATACTGCAGATTAGCTTTGCTGATGTATGAGGCATGGCAAGCTCTGTGGTATCTAGCTTCTGCTGCCACTAGATCGTTACTGACAGCACCAGTAGTCCGTAACATGTCCTCATCGCCCTTTGCGGTCGCTGCTTGCACAATAGTTTCACAGGCTTGGAAAGTTCTGACACATGGTCATCTCCTTTACCCTCCTGTGTGTTTCTTCTTGCAGAAGAGGCACATAGTCCAGTCAGTGGACGTTGACTGGGACCTGGATACCCTGGAGGTCTCCATCAAACTTGTTTCAGATTGTGTGCCAATCTTAGATTCTTCTGCTGGTGCGGTGAGAATGCAGATTTCTCCTCTGCATGCAACGCAGGTTTTCTTTGCATGCCCATTTTTCGTAGCAATTTGATTGCCATTTAACATCCGCGGTTGCCAAACTGTCAAAATCTGATTTTAACACGTTCGTATACTTCATCTCATCGGAGTTCCAGTGCTGCAACAAGTGTCTGTATGGAGGTATCTCGGGCTTTCTTCAGTGTCTCGTTTGAGTCCATCTGACAAATTATGCACTTGTGAAGGTTAGTCAACTTCTGTCTCTTTACAGGTAAAAGTTGCACTACTGCCTGACTCTCTGAACTCGCCATTGCTTCAGTTGGCTAGTAGGATTCTTTCAGATGTTCAATTTGGAATGACACAGAAAAGCAACTATGTTAACCCACAGCCTCTTTTACCATTATTATTAACATGACATTTTAAAACTTTATTTTTGTAATTATCTAGTCCATAAGAATTTCATAAAAAAAAGACTAACACAGCATTTTTTAGTCCAGCAGCATGAACCTGTGAAAATATACACAAGTTGTTAACACGGTCCACTAGCAGAAAAGTTTGACTTGACAACGTTAGTATGCTGCTAGAAAGATGCCTTAAATACTAAAAAAGCTCATCATAGTTGTGATTTGTTTGGTGATTTTTACCTCGTTGTGGTCTGGTAGCAGTTTGTAATGAATATCGAGGAATTTCTGTAGCTTTCTGATAGAGAATTATAAAATCGAATGCAATTGATAACTCACATATTGGAAAAATGGTGGTTGAAAAGGTATCTCGACAAGATATTGCACGTTACGTTACCCCTCCCCTAAATTTTTGGCTACCGCCTCAAGTGACCCTCTTGGTAAGTACCTTGGTATGTATAATGGCCTGTAGAATTTAATGATACCACAATTTGAAACCACATACTACCTGGAGGTGTTCTATAGGGTCTAATTCTATCCACTTGTCAAGTCAGAACCTTTGTCTGTAGGGAGTGTTGAACGATTTCATTTTTTTCAGGTCCTTGCTCCTGGACTAGGTGGGGGAAGATATATTTTTGACAAATATAATGAGACAACAATCCTGTGACAGTTGGGCTTGAAGCACCACCCAGTGGAATGCCATCATGTCATCCAGCATAGTAAACTGACTAAAAGTCTACTTTCGACTGGGCCGACCAAAATATAAGTTGCAAGTAATTTTAGATGCTGTTAGCAGAATTGTAAGACATTTAATTATGCTTACGAAGTTTGGTGACTACGCGTTAACTGGTGAGAAGAGACCGGAAACTGGACAGACAACTGACAGTCGTATGATTTATAATCCTCAAGATATCCATAAAAAGCATTCCAAGCAATCTTCATTCATTGAGCATTGCATAGTTAAAAGGTATCTTGATGTACATTCCAATGGTATAATTGTTAAATTCATCATGTTCAGCCAATTAAAATAGCCCTGTGGGGGACTAACGGTTATTTCCCCAACAGCTCGGATGAAAATGAGGGATTAGGGGGAAGGGGCCATGCCGCCCTTCCTTAAGAGGTATGGTCATGGGGAACACAACTTAAGTTAACAGCATTATTCTTATGTTTCATGAGGAGTGTGGTCTGTATCTGGCCGTCGGTTTCTGAGAAGATTTTAAAATAAATTACCAGAATTTGAGGTGAAAAACCCCCTTTTCACTCTCTTATAGAAGGCAGATGTGGATGGGGAGCACAATGCCCTGAGACCTTACTGTCCTGATGCATGGTACCAATTTTGATCCATATCGCTCAGGTCGTGATGAAGAAGTTTCAGTGAAAATGAAGGATTCAGGGAGGGGGGCCCATGGCCCCCTTTCAGGGGAGATATGGCTCTGAGGAGTACAACTTAAGGTGAGGGCATGGTCCCGATGCCTCTTGGCGAGTTTAGTCTGAAACTGTCTGGTAGTTTTTGAGATTATTTTTGAATAAAACACCAATATTGGGGTGAAACCCCCCATTTCACCTCCTTTATAGGGGGGCACATCCCGATGGGGAGCGCAACCCAATGAGACCTTGCTGTCCTAATGCATTGTACCAAATTTGGTCCATAATCGGTCGGGTAGTTTGTGAGAAGATATTTTAGTAAAATGTTAACTGACGTACGTTCAGTCGTGGTCAAAAATATTGGCACCCTTGCACTTTTGGTATCCACACACGTATTTATTTGGTTTGCAGTGGAAGAAAACGAAAAAAAGCTGAAAAAAATTATTAAATCTTAGCTTATTCCATACAGAAATCCTAAAATGGCCCGGACAATATCATTGGCACCTTTTAGAAGTTGTTAGAAATAATTTGATTTCAAGTGGGTGATTCTACTTTACTTTGGAATTGAACTCACCTGTGGTGAGTTACAGGTGCCTGCAATATAAAAATCATTCATTCAACTAGTTTGAAAAGAGAAAATGAGTCATTCTGCTCTTTTGTCACTGTGTGTACCTCAATAAACATGGAGAAAAGAAAGAAAACCAGAGAATTGTCTGAGATCAGACACAAGATTTGAGCTAAGCATGGACAATCTCAGGGCTACAAGTCCACCTCTGGAAACCTTGATGTTCCTGTGTCCACCATACGCAATGTTATCAGGAAGTTTAAGGCCCATGGCACTGTTGCCAATCTCCCTGGACGTGGCCACAAGAGAAAACTTGATCGAAGATTGCAGCGAAGGATTGTTCGAATGGTGGAGAAGCACCTCGATCAACTGCCAAACGGATTCAAGCTGACCTTCAGACACAAGGTACGACAGTTCAACTCGCACCTCCATCACCAACTCAATGAAAGGCGGTCTATGAGGAGACCCAGGGAGACCACTGCTGAGAGAGAGACATAGAAAGCCTGACTGACTTTGCCAAACACACCTGAACAAGCCAAAACCTTCTGGGAAATTGTCCTGTGGACAGAGAGACTCAAATTAGAGCTTTTTGGTAAAGCACATGCATCTCTGTTTACAGAAAACAAAATGAAGCCTTCAAAGGAAAGAACATCTTCCCTACAGTCAAACATGGAGGAGGTTCAGTGATGGTTTGGGGTTGCTGTGCTGCCTCTGGCACTGGACTGGGTGCCTTCAATGTGTGCATGGCATCATGAAATCAGGAGATTACAAAGGCATTTTAGAGCGCATTGTTCATCCCAGTGTCAAACCTGGGTCTCCGTCGAAGGTCATGGGTCTTGCAGCAGGACAATGACCCTTAACATGCTTCAAAAAGCACCCCGTAATGGTTCAAGACAAAACACTGGACTGTTCTGAAGTGGCCAACAATGAGTCCAGATCTAAATCCCACACCTGTGGGGAGATCTTTGAAACAGCAGTTGGGAGAAGGCACCCCTTCGAATCTGGAAGAACTGGAGCAGTTTGCCCACAAAAAAGAGTGCAGCCAAACTGCGCTCATTCATGGCTATAGGAAGTGTTTGACTGCAGTTATTTTGTCCAAAGGCTGTGATACCAAATATCAAGTCTCGTGTGTCAATAATTTTGCCAATGCCATTTCTTTATATTTTCTGATTTAAAAGGATATATTAAGTTCTG
>CM068959.1:89939638-89949880 GCA_035128595.1 Eptatretus atami
GGGCCAGGCATCTGCCTGGGGGGTGGCCAGATGGACGACCCTTGAGTACCTGCGGAAAGTGGACACAACAAAGTACTGCTCCGGCGCATGCTCCCAGACCTGAGCTAACCTGATGATCGAGTAAAACTGAAACCGACGGATCGGACAGCATTTGTTTGAATCCCATGATAGCATTGTTTCCATGCAGACCGCCATGTTGTTCAACTGTGCCGAGCACTCCGTTCCGTTGGAGTACAGTATTTGCTTGAGTGCTTTGTATCAATCAAGCCACTTGGAAATCCATAGCAAGCTGTATGCTAAAGGAACACTCCTGATTGTCACCACATCCACAGTGTGTTTTGATAAATTATGTTGCATCTTTCCTGCCACACTTTGTTGTTGGTCATCTTTAAATTAAATGACGGGTGCGTTAAAAAAAAAATTTTTAGGACCTTCATGGAGCGTCACCAATTGACATCCACCTTGACGACCGAGTTACGATTTTGATTACAGCTACCTGGCTACAGAGTGTCATCCACAGCTGTAACTCTGATCTAATGAACAACTTTCAGGTCAGAGGTCATCACCTATACTTGTTCAGCCCATCTTCGTATCCCACTAAAGTGTTAACAAGGCCAATATTTAAAATTGTCCAGATTTATATTTATATGACTTTCTCTTCTTGTGCTCCAAATTGGGTACAGTGCAGTGGTGGCCTATTGGTGATAACACCTCACTGGAATGGATCCTCGAGGTTGGCGGTTCAAATACAGCTGAAGTCAGTTATCTGTGGGATTTGGGTTCAAATTTTCAGGAGGTCTAGCTTGTCTTAGGTCGGTCAGTTGACAAAACCCAACAAGGCCATAAACAACCTTCACGGTGTGATAATCTTCCTGTCGTACTTATTCTGGCCGACGTGCAATGCTTGAGATGGTTCACTCCTCCCATCCCGCCTAAGACGCTTCCTGAGCAAGGGTTATTCTGGGTGGTTTGCCATTGCCTTCCCAGCAGTACTTCTGGCAGGAATTTGAAATTTGTTTCGGGTAACGCGATAGCTCGCCCACTCTTCGTGAAGGGCACCATGGGGTTTTTAACGTCCACCATCGAACGTCGGCAGATGGGTCACCCAGTTCAACGTCCATCCAAGGGAAGGCACATTCATTGATGAATTACCCTTGGCTGTGAAAACACCAGGATGACAGTTTATAGCTGGGTTGGGATTCAAACCCAGCTCAGAGGCGACTATGTATACCTCTAGGCTGGCAAGTACACGTTAAATACTTGGTCCTTTGGTAGTGTCAAATTATTTATATTTCTCAATATGATCTTGTATAACATGAATCGTAAGCATTGGGGAAATTGACTATATATAAACTGTACAATACAGTGAATAATCTAGTGACGCCATCATCTTATCGTAGAACAGCCGTCCACTCACAATGTCACAATATCTCAAGTCTTTATGTAAAAGGACTGATTCATTGGAATGGCATTGGTACAAGCCAAAAGAAAAGGTTGTCTCGTGGTGTGAATTGATCTTTGTTGAAGGATTTTTTTCCCATTCCAACTCATGAAAACCATATAGCGGATTCTGTCCTCAGGATATCCTCAAGGTGATCTACTGAAGAAAAGTTCAGAGACGATGCAAGCTTTAATAAATGTTCATGAGTACTACTGGTGTGAACATGCTGCGCTCATTAAAAACTTTTGTCCCTTTGGAAAATGAACTGCTGTTCAGGACAGCTCATGCAAATGGATTATTGACAGCATGACAAATGTATGGTATAATGGATCAGTAACGTGGTCCCTGTTGATGAGCTCTTATGCAGATTTTTCAATCCCTATCATCTGTGATCTTCCACCATACCAGCATTGCTGCGTGCAAGTACTTCTCTGAGGGACCAATTCCTTGCCATCTCTGAAGTTGTGGTCCATCATGTGTGCAACGACATGCATGTACCTTGGGCACAGAAATGTCTTTTTAAAAAATTTTCTGTGCAGGAGTGAGGCTCATGGAAGAGCAAGGTAGAACTGACAGTGGGACAAACAACAAGGGAATGAACGGACAGGAAAATAGACGATGGAGGAGCGGTGGGACCACCGAAACTAGCACGTATGATGGTTGTGGTGGGAAAGGTTAATGGGGGTAATACAGATCATGGGTCAGAATTGGGGATGACATGAGATGATGGTGCACTGCTTGCTTGAAGTGCTGGAAGGAAGAGTGAAAGAGAATGGCCTGTAGAAGTTGGTTCCATAGATGGGAGAAGCGAGGTTGAGGTACGCAGTCAGCCTGAATTTTGGAAGTTTAACCAGGAGGGGTTAATGGAAGAATGCGTGCAGTCTGGAGTTGCTTGGGACGGTCGGAGAACTGAGGCAGCAGAGGGAGCAATGTTGGAGAAGTCTGCTAAAAAAACATGGAGAACATTGACTTGCCTGCAACGTGAGAGCAACAGAACCTGTGCTTCAGCCTCATCATGGGAGATTCCAATTAATGTTGAGAGCTTCAGATACCATATAATCCAGAAGAGACAGATGTGATGCTGGTGCACCAACCCATAGCAGAGACAAATCTTGATGGACAGGTTGGGTGTGTTACAAAGACGAAGTGATTAGGTTTTGGTGACAATCTGGATCCGGATGATTTATTTAAAGTGATTCTTCACCATCGAGAGACTGGGCCAAAAACGATACATAGGATGATATCTCAGAAAGTTACGTCCAGATTCTGACGAAACTAGGTGGACAGGTTGGGTGTGTGACAAGGACAAATTTATTTCATTTTGATGAAGTTCCAGATCTGGATTCAAGAAAACAAATTTAAAAGTGATTCTTCACCATTGAGAGATGGGGGCCAAAAACGATATATCGCATAATATTTCAAAAAAATTGTTGATGAGTTTTGACCAAACTTGGTGGATGAGTTTGGTAGGTGACGAGAACAAGCTGATTCGATTTTGGTGCAGGTCCGAATCGAGGTCCGGCCTATCAGTTGAATACAAAACATAAACTCTTCAACCTGACGAAGGTATGAGCTCTACCAGGTTCCATTCTAGTTGAGTCTGATTGCAGAAAGGTAACCCCACTATAAATCCTTGAAGTTCTTTGATTTAAGATTTCACTTTTTCAGGACTTCATGGTTGAAGGAAAGTCTTCAATGTAAATATTCCCAACTGCATTTTCACCAATCATCAAAATAGTGCATGAGTGACATGGTTGGTGTATGGCATGACTATTGACAGTGGTGATGTGCTGGAGAAGTTACCCTACTCAAGCTCTGAAACTGACACTGAAAGTGGGATGACCACTGCAAATGAAGCCGAGACGTCTCCAGTCAAGTGAAGGCCAGTAACATGTCTGCACAATCTGTTCTCAGCAGCTATGGTCCTCCATTAGGAAATGTCCCTGATCAACCCACTTGAGGGAGCGTGCCCACCAACATCAGCTGGCCTGAATGTAAAGGGTGCTGAACCTTTGGTGCCCGTTACACTGTACAATTTACTAGCTTGGATGATCGGTGTATCAGATGGGTCTGTATTAGATCACTATGTTAAGTTCCCTGCTGAGGTTCATTTGAAATTGTTGTCATTGCTTCAGGATATTGTTTATGTTCACTCAAAAAGAGTGAAGAAATGCTCTTATCATGCCGCAAACTTGTCCTGTTCAGAAATTTGTGCTTGTCCCGACTGTGCGTACAGGATGGATTGAATGATGTGGACGAGAATTACCTTGATGATGATGATTAGGTTTCTCAATCGATAATATTCAAACATCATGATAGGGTTCCAGAAATAATTCTGCTTGTCTGACATGACTTTTGCTTTCTGAACATCTGCCTCAACATGTCGTCGTGTGCCCTCAACTATAGATAGTAGTTACTGGTAAACACTGTTTCAGAAGATCAAATTTTAAGCGTACGGTTTGGAATTAACAATATGCGCACCTCATATTCGATTGGCAAGTCTGTATTCCTGTGCTTAAGTGCTCTCTTTCCAGTATGGTTCAAGTTCTTATCTCTACCATGCAATTTATGCAACAATTAGAGAGTACCATTCCTCAAACTCTTTGCAGCTTTAATACTGAACTTGGGCATTTCTGAATTATTGCAGCGGTGTAGTATTTAATCTGTTGGAATTGTTCGACTTATCTTGCCATCACTGTCTGGATTTTGAAATGTACTGTATACCGATCTACAGGATGTCTCAAAAAGAGTGATGCAACTTTAAATGTTTATTTACAAAGAAACAGAAACCTCAGGAACATGAACCAAACATCTCTTGAAAGCTTATGACATGGTATTTAATATCTCTGATTACTATTGCAGTAAGTCACTGCTGGAGTTAGTGAGAGCTCAAGGTCTGAAATTGGCATTTTCGCAAAATCCTTGTAATTGACGTTCTCGATGTGTGCCCCCCTCCGCGGTTCAGACAGGCATTGATCCTGACACCAAAGTTCTGTCCAACTTTCCTGTAAGTCTCATGTGGCACTGCCTGGAGAAGGTCTGACACCTCCTGCTTCAGATCATCCAGTGTGGCAGGGCAGTTGGTATCCATCCTGTCACTGAGCTAATTGCACATATCAAGTCTCCTTCTCATGTCATTTTGACTCAATTTATGCCTAATATAGATGATGTGTGGGAAAAGATTCAGTTCCTTAGTGAGGATTCGCCAGACTGATGTTGGTTTGATGCCTAGCTCCCGGGAGCACCGGTGGTGGGACTTCTTGGGACTGTCCACTGCAGAATCCCACATGGCGTCGATGTTGGCTTGGCTCTTAGTTACTGATGCTGGTCTGCCACTGTTGCCCTTGCTCTGGTTGTGCACTGTACCCTTGTGCTCAAAATGTTTCACAATACGTTGAATGGCACAATTTGTGGGTCTATCACGTGTTCTGAGGTCGTATTCCTGGCAGAACCTCCGGCAGGTGTCGACATATGATTTAGTCTCGTAGCACAGAGCCACCACTTTTTTCTTCTTCTTCACTGTCAATGGCATAGTTGAGCTACGGAGCTAGAAATCGCAGAGAACAAATGCCACGATAACACCAACAAACCCTCAAAAGGAAAACTATATCGGACAAAAAAACAAAGATATGGCAGGAAGTCAAAGTTGTATCAATCTTTTTGAAACACCCTGTATTTGTAATATGTATATTTATCTGCCATATTCCCTCTACGGACATGACAACGCATGCTAGTCTACTCTTAACATTCCAGAGATGAAACATGCAACTATGGGCCCCAATATTTTGAAGGCAGCATCTGCTGAAGCCCATCTGTAGCCTACAGATTTAGAGGGATCAGCCTTTATACACCTATCCCCATAAGCTTAATAGTTAGCTGAAAAGTGGCAGAGAAAAAAAGACGGGCAATGAAGTTACCATTTATCTTATTTCACTGCAGAGGATGTCAGCTACCTGACCCAGTCATTGAAGATGATGAAATCTAAGAATTACATGCACAATGCACCCTCTATAGCACATGCTACTCATCAATCAAGGAAATGAGTAAGCCCACTTTGGGAGTCTATAACTTCATAGAACGAGGCCCTAGACGTATGAAAGAGGAACTTCATGCTTATGTCGACATAGTGCTGAAGTTTCATGCCTTTTTAAAATATCATGCCATATGCCAGAGTCGTTAAACTTCATCTGCTTGAACAAAGTACTGCGATCTGCATCCAGAATAGTGCTGAAGTTTCTTGCCTGAAGGAACAAAATTTGTGGAGTGGCAGCTTTGCGAATTCTGCTAAAATGCGATGAAACACGAGACCAATTAAAGAATCAATCACCCAATTGAATTACCAACATCTCAGCTGCTAATCATGCCAGAGTCGTTAAACTTCATCTACTTGAACAAAGTACTACGATCCGCATCCTGAATGAGTTTCATTGTCGTAGGCGTTGAAATTACGGAACAGCGAATTTGCAAAAATGTCCAAAATGCCAAAAATCTACTTAAAAAAAAAAAAACCCCACAACACCCCTAATTCAAAGTGGTCTACAAAAAAAGACTGCAGAGTTATTGAAGTGCCAACAAGTCATTTCAGATTCAGCAACTATTCAGGTACAACATGTCCAACAGTTGAGCAGTCCCTTGGTCATGGTCGCAAAAATCGAGTTCCAGCTACCTTTTGCCTTGAGGATGCACGGCCCAAAGAGACAATCTCGCTTACTCCCATTGGAATCATTGGAATCGCTTCAGCCATTATTGTGCTGGGCCTGCTGCCGAAAGTGAAATTGAGTGATTTTGCGATCACCCAATTTGGTACTTTAGCGATGTATTCTGGCATCTTTATCCGTGTTGGTAGTTCTGTAAACGCTCGAGAATAAAAGTTATGGCTTTTAAAGGGTTACCACTTCATGCTATAGTGGCAGCATATAATTCATATAATTTTGTACACATTTGATGGGGCGGCCATTTTACCCAGTGTCATCCCTATATATGGAGTGCTACCGTACTCCATGATAATGTAACTTCTGCAACCACAAGAAGTGCTTCTCGTACATCGCCTGAAAGCACAACATTGTAATTATAAAGATAACACTTTGACGCATAGAATTCCGAACACTATACGTCGAAGAACAGTCTCTCGTGGGAAGAATTTAAATGTGGTGAGGCAAGCACATAAGGATCAATCCATGGAAAATGGACTGATGGTGTCCACCTGACCGTCTCAAAAAAGTTTTTGATTTGTTCCTTGGATAGGTTTTCCTGGAAAATCCCAAAGGCTTCGCACCTGACTCCTCATAGTTTTGGCTCTTGTCGAACAGCCTTGGCTGATGAGTTTGTTTCCAACAATGGCACGAACGTGTGCTTGCATCGCAACAAAGTGCTTCAACAATGCTGCTGTGAACCTTTTGGCCTTCACACTTAGGTAGCAAGGAAGTGTGATTTGCACATCAAGAGGATGGAAGCTACAAAGGATGGATG
The DNA here is from genome assembly GCA_035128595.1 of Eptatretus atami. NCBI lineage: Eukaryota > Metazoa > Chordata > Myxini > Myxiniformes > Myxinidae > Eptatretus > Eptatretus atami. The sequence continues at coordinate 89,946,549 of CM068959.1, forward strand.
TGCCGCAATAATTAATGGAAAGATAGACTAGCAAGCCAAGAGAGACTGCAAGAAATGTTTTGACGGGGATGACTTGGTAACCAACTTAAAAGAAAAATACAACATCTCGACACGTTCACAGAAAACACGGATACCATACCTCCTCCAAGCTGTGCAATAGAAAAGACTCAAATGGAGGTTGATCTGTCCACTTAGATGGCCATGCAGGCCTGGAGGATGAAGGAGTCAGATGATATTCTTGCCACTCCTGCGAGGAGGAAAGGAAGAACACTTTCAAATAATGTTGTAAAAGCTGTCTTGGCCTTATTATATGAAGATGATGATGTCTCACAAATATGCTCTGGACAAAAGGACTATGTAAACAGTCAGCATTGATGGGGAAACGGTTAACAAGCAGTTTTGCTGTCAAGTTATCGGCAATCATTTAAAATCTATAAGTCGGTGTACGAGGAGGCAGAGACGTGATCTCCTGCTTGCTCATCTAAATGAATTGCACAAACTAAGTGCGAATTTTACACAATTTATATTGGTGTTCAGTTTTTCAGGTGTCCGTTCTGCACTCCCACGAAGACGAGAAACGGCCAAAGGTTCATTTTCAAGGAGGAGACTTTTCCTTGGGTCGATGATGAGGAATTAGCAGGTCCATGTCCACATCATCCCAAGGAGAAGGTAGTAAGTGACACTGTGTCCAACTAGGGTTGCTCTTTACTTTCCCTTTCTTACACCACCTCACAGATGCTAACTGGTCAATCCGAATTCAGGTGTTTACTTCTTCATCGAATGATTACCTGCGCCATTACACCATCGAAGAACATGTCACAAACCTCAAGTTTGGCTTCGGCTTTTTCGTTCATCTTCGGGATTAAGTTTACATTAAAGTCACCCAGATAAGATGCCATCTAATTATGATGTCTCGACAGAAGGGGTCCAGGTTGAGAAAAAGTGAGGATTTCAGGTGAGACACATGTCCTTCATGAGGAGGTCAGGTCAGGTATGGGAGCATGTGCCAGAACAGCGCGTCGCTGCGTCCACTTTCCGCCGGTACTCCAGGGGCCTCCCGTCTGGCCTTCCCCCAAGCAGATGCCAGGCACATCCCCATCTCCTTGAGATGTTGGTCAACCTGCTGCAACCGCAAGGCACGTGGTCGGCGCATTGGCCTCCTCCACTCACGAGACTCCCTCGCTGAGAGAATCTGGTGAGCAGGATCAGCGTCAGGAAAACGAGCCACATGTCCATACAGCCGCAACTGACGCTCACGGACCATGCAGGTAACAAATCTCATCCGAGTCTCTCTCAGCAACCGCTCGGTTGACACAAAGTCCGACCTGCGATAGCCAAGGATTCTCCGAAGAGACCTGGTACCAAAGGAATTAAGTCTCCGTCTCAGATCCTTGGTCAGAGTCCAAGTCTCGCATCCATAGAGCAAGACTGGAAGCACCAAGGAACTGAAGACTCGGACTTGGTGAGGAGTAGGCGAGCTATCCCTGGCAGTCTTACACCCTGTACAAATTACAAATTCCTGTACAGACTTACTACTGGGAAGGCAATGACAAACCACCCAGCACAAACAAGCTTTGCCAAAACAACGATTCAGCAGAACGAAAGCTCTGTGTTGAGTTTCACAATTGAGCACTCCACCACCATCGTCAGGTGCGCACTTAATAAATGCATGGCTCTGAACAGACCTCAAACACTGGCGGCAGGTTTATTAGGCAGGATATTTCAGAGGTACGAATGTTAAGTGAGAGCTAAAGGATGAGATAAAAGTTTTCAATTTGAGTAAAAGATCATCCCGTGTGGTGCTTCATCCTTGTTCCTCCACCTTTGGCCACGAGGCGGCGAGACCTACCTGGTCTTGATGAAAAATCTTGAAATTTGTTTCATCACCCCCGCATTGTAGTTGATATAAAAAAAATTAACAAATGATTTGTTCGCACTATAAAGCTGATTGGTAACATTGGTTCTGCGGAAAGATGTGAAAGTGGGGCTTGTATTTGTGCCACGACGACAGTCGCTCTTTGATTTGATTGGCAACGTGATTGGCACACAACGGTTTCCCATCGTCAATCAGTCGATTCATCGATTTGATTTCTACTGTAATTCGCTTCATGTTAAACAACCTGAAAGTGATTAATGAAAAGGAAGGGTAAGAAGAGTAGACAGGAGGAAAGGAGAAAAACAGTTTCAAACTCTCAAAGAGAGAAGAGACAAATAAGAAGAATAAACTGCAAAAAGATGGGACTTGATGAGAGATTTGTAAGCTGTAGTTGATGAGGTTTTGTGGATTGTAAGAGGCAGAGAGTTCTACAGGTGAGGAGCAAGTCTGAGGAATGGTCGATCGCCAAAAGTCTTGGTTATCCTTTGAGGAACCATCAAGGAGATTCCCGTTGGAGGAAGAAAAAGATCTGTCTGTCGCCTAGAGGTCACAATTCCAAACCGATCATCATGAAACTTCACCAAGTCCTAGAGGTTGTCTCAATTAAGAAACCTATTGATTTTTGAGGTCAAAGGTCATCCTGAGGTCAAATTTCTTGAATCGTCATTTTTCATCCGATTGACTTGAAATTTGAAAAAAGATTTGCCCATTGCGTCACTGAATTTGGAAACCAACCATTTTTGAGGTCAAAAGGTCAAAGGTCAACTCGAGGTCAAACTTCTAAAATCATCAAATTTTATTTGAAAAATTGTCAATTTTCATCCGATTGACTTGGAAGTTAAACAGCAATTGCACAGTACATCACTGAATTGGGAAAACAACTATTTTTGAGATCAAAAGGTCAAAGGTCCACTCAAGGTCAAACTTCTAAAATCGTCAATTTTCAACTGAAAAATCATCAATTTACATCCGATTAACCTGAAAATCAAGCAGCAATTGCATCGTATATCGATGAATTTGGAAACCAACTCTTTTGAGGTCAAAAGGTCAAAGGTCAACTCGAGGTCAAACTTCTAAAATCATCAAATTTTATTTGAAAAATTGTCAATTTTCATCCGATTGACTTGGAAGTTAAACAGAATTGCACAGTACGTCACTGAATTGGGAAACCAACTATTTTTGAGGTCAAAAGGTCAAAGGTCAACTCGACGTCAAACTTCTAAAATCATCACATTTTATTTGAAAAATTGTCAATTTTCATCCGATTGACTTGGAAGTTAAACAGCAATTGCACAGTACATCACTGAATTGGGAAAACAACTATTTTTGAGATCAAAAGGTCAAAGGTCCACTCAAGGTCAAGCTTCAACTGAAAAATCATCAATTTACATCTGATTAACCTGAAAATCAAGCAGCAATTGCATCGTATATCGATGAATTTGGAAACCAACTATTT
>CM068959.1:89958505-89984912 GCA_035128595.1 Eptatretus atami
GATGAGATCCTGTTCTAGGCGGTGTAGTTGTTGTGAAGGTAATGTTGAGGTAATATTTATTTTTTTTGGATGAGATACTGTTCTAGGCGGTGTAGTTGTCGTTGTGAAGGTAATGTTGAGGTAATATATTAATTTTTTTAGATGAGATCCTGTCTAGCGGCTGTAGTTGTCGTTGTGAAGGTAAAGTTGAGGATTTTTTTTTAGATGAGATCCTGTTCTAGGCGGTGTAGTTGTTGTTGAAGGTAATGTTGAGGTATATTAATTTTTTTAGATGAGATCCTGTTCGAGCGGTGTAGTTGTGTTGTGAAGGTAATGTTGAGGTAATTTATTTTTTTAGATGAGATCCTGTTCTAGGGGTTAGTTGTTGTTGTGAAGGTAATGTTGAGGTAATATTATTTTTTTAGATGAGATCCTGTTCTAGCGGTGTAGTTGTTGTGTGAAGGTAATGTTGAGGTAATATTATTTTTTCAGATGAGATCCTGTTCTAGGTGTAGTTGTGTTGTGGAGTAATGTTGAGGAATTTTTTTTTCGATGAGATCCTGTTCTAGGTGTAGTTGTTGTTGTGAAGGTAATGTTGAGGTAATATTAATTTTTTTAATGAAGATCCTGTTCTAGGGGTGTAGTTGTTGTTGTGAAGGTAATGTTGAGGTATAATTTATTTTTTTAGATGAGATCCTGTTCTGAGCGGTGTAGTTGTGTTGTGAAGGTAATGTTGAGGTAATATTAATTTTTTTAAGATGAGATCCTGTTCTAGGCGGTTGTGTGGTTTGTGAAGGTAATGTTGAGGTAATATTATTTTTTTAATGAGATCCTGTTCTAGGGGTGTAGTTGTTGTTGGAAGGTAATGTTGAGGTATATATTTTTTTAGATGAGATCCTGTTCAGGCGGTGTAGTTTGTTGTGAAGATATTTGAGGTAATATTTATTTTTTCAGATGAGATCCTGTTCTTGGTGGTGTAGTTGTTGTGAAGGTGATGTTGAAGTATAATGTTGAGGTAATATTTATTTTTTCGGATGAGATCCTGTTCTAGGCGGTGTAGTTGTTGTTGTGAAGGTAATGTTGAGGTAATATTTTTTTTTTAGATGAGATCCTGTTCTAGGCGGTGTAGTTGTTGTTGTGAAGGTAATGTTGAGGTAATATGCAGTAGTGTTATCACGGTTATAGAAATGCACAAATAATTAATTTGATCTATGGTATACCCAATCACACCTTTATGACTAAAAAATTAACAACAATAGCAGTTTTAAGTCTACCTAATTTTATAATAAAGATATCTCCCACATCATGAAAAAATAATTTTTAATCGTGATTTACATTATTTGATCGCTGATCCCGAATCCAGGCCGAAGTAACCGGAAATTGCAGCATCGAATGTAAGAAGAATTCTCCGTTCGCTTCTAGGCTTTGCCTATTCCATATTATTATTGTAAGTTATACGGCAATTGGTTGATATATGTATATGTATATGTATATATATATATATATATGTACCTGATTATTGATTTTATGATTAATGATCTGAGTGATTATATGGGACATCAGAGGGCTGGCAGGATGGGCTAGAGTTACACACACTCACCTCCAAGCTGTTTATCGTCTGGGTTCGAATCCTGGTGTTTCACGAGCAGGGTGAAGCATCAATGTGTGTGCCATCTATCAGAAGGACATTAAGCTGGTTGTCTCATCTGACAGCACTGGTAGTTGTTGGACGTTAAACATCCCTATGTGTCTTTGATGAAGAATCAGAAAGTACCGGCACTCTGAACAAATTAAAAATTCCTGCCCACATCACCTTCAGTCGAACGCTGGGCCTGACCAGTCGGTTCGTGAAAGACTTGGGCCAAACTTCCCCCTTGGCTGACCCCACAAGAAGGTTGGAATAATTGTGCCTGTTGAAGAAGCAGCGTTATTGCACGGCCACTGTGTGAGTACAGGACTTGTATATAGTTTGTAAACCTATTTGTGATTATTTTTCTCAAAATAAGTGCTCTATGAAAACAACCAAGAAGAATATTTGAATATATACCTTATCGTCAATCGTCTTACTCTCTCTTTTCTCTTAAACTTTCTTTCTTATCTCAGAGCACAGGCATGATGGGACAATTGGCCTTCTCCTGTGTCCATGTTCCTTTTCTGCTTATTAACTCCCACTTGCGGAGTGCACGCGGTCCAGCATCAACCCCCTTCTGGTGAAACTACCTAAATCCAGGATCACAGCTCACCTCCACTTATTTGTTCCTCTTTTTTTCCACCCATAGAATCAACTTCCACACTCTCTTCAATCTCATTTTCTTCCCTCCAGGGCTCTAAGACAGCTGTTCACCAGCATCTCAGATCATCCCCAATCCCAAACCATGATCCTTTCTACCCTCGTTAACCCCCCCCACTACCCAACCAAGCCCACCTCTTTCAGAGTTTCCAGTTTTTCCTTCATTAGCGTTTGTGGCTGCTTCCATCCTGTTCACCCACCTGTGTCCTCCACTTGCCCTCATTCTTCCCCACATCCCTTATTTATATGTTTCCCTTTATTTTATCTCTCAACCCTGGTGTGTTTCCCTCATCTTTATCCTGTTCCTTTTGTTCTGTTACATCCTGATCTGTTGTACTTTCTATCTCCTTTATGAGCCTCGACTTTGTATACAAAAAATAAAAAGGTCACCCTGGTCTTTCGCTTCCAGGGCCAAGCATCAATGTGTGCATCGTCCATCGGTTAAGGACCACCTCTTCATCTTCCTCCTTCATATGCAGCACATGGCTGTGGGTATAATAATTTGCTGGGGGCATAGCTGTATATCACCGATGCTGTGCCCCCCCCCTGTAGGTTGGAGCAAGAATTTGGAACGTAGTCATGGTGCCGGCGACAGATTAAGATGGAGGACACATCTGCCCACACCTGTTGATTGTTGGTGGACGTCACTGGCAGTGATCCCATCATGTCTTTCGTGAAGAGTGGGCGAGTTGTCACCGACACCTTGAACAAATTTCAAATTCCTGCCCAATTTTCCGTCAGTAGAGCGTCAGGTTTGGCCGGCCCGGCCCGTGAAGGATTTGGGCCAAAAACGGTCCACCCAGGCAATCCCCCAGGAAGGTCAGAATAACTGGGACCGCTAAAGAAGTGGTGTAGTAGTATAGTCGTGCTCTGTTGTAATGGTATTTGAAAAACTTTGACCACAGATTGTTTCTCCATTACACGTGCAAATCAACCACACCTGCACCTTATCCGCAGGAAGTTGATTAACTGGTAAATGTATTATTCCCAAGGAACAACATGTACAGTACATTGATTTTCTCCATTGTCTTGGGTTTATGGAAAAGCAGATTACATTGAAAGCAATAATATTAGAGCTCATCATGGAAAAATAACATAAAACTCGATGTAACAAGCATCTCCCCTCACCCCTCTCCCCCCAATTAAACTGGGCACCACATTTACTTGAATTCATTAAAACAGGTGAACACTTTTGTGGTTTACCTGAGTTCCATATAACTTTGTGTGCCAGTTGCATACCGCGTCCTTAAGCGCTGGTAGCAGTTTCATCCCTAAGTTTCCCCATCAATAAAACCTGAAAGCTTCACTCCCACCCCCTAAACACCAGGGTTACGTGTCCTAAAAGCGCAGCAGAGCCGGGTTTTTAGGACACGTGACCCTGGTGCCGAGGGTGGGGGGGTGAGTAGGTGAAGCTTTCAGGATTTATGTATTGGGCTTTATTGTTTCTGCGAATTCCTCTATTGATGATGAAATTCAGGCTCAAATTTGCAGGCCTTCCTTGGTAAATTGATTTTACCAAGTACTTGGTGTTCCCTCGGGCAAAAGTGATGAAGGTCTAGATCTCGAGGATACTGCAAGGCAGACATGTTGAAGGATTTTCATACATTGCGTGCTGGATGTTGCATGCAAGGCATTCCATGCTTGACTCATCCAGGGTGTCTGCAGTTTCCAGGCTTATCGTCCAAGGGGAACCAACTTGGCAACGAAGTCCTCCTGACACTGCTGAAAGCAAGATAGTATACCCAGCAGAAGACCAGTAACCCATTTGTTGGATACTATCTCACAAGGTTTGTCACTGAAAGATTGTAGCTATGTCACCTTTGGTTGGAAGACTTATGACGGGGAACTTCAAAGTCGGAGACAGCCCGCAGTCACAGCTGAGTGTGCTCCTCAAATTTGAAATTTTATTAATATTTACCACTAATTAAACTCCTTAAGTTTTTAACCTCGTTCAAAATCTTCATCTGTGTATATATTCCCTTTTGTGTAGTATTCCTTTCTCGCCAATTGACCTGCATTTTTACATCTTTCATGAACTTGAACCCCATTTTCATCCACAACCCACCTCAACTGCACTGTATGCTCACCTTACCTGCATGCCTTCGTCACACCTGCTGCAAAAACTTTTCTTCTCTGTCCTTTTTACCTCCACCACCAAAGGTGGACATATTATGTATCAATAGGAATCATTAAAAACTTAAAACTCGGTTCGTGACTAACTAAATTATTATTATTTTGGCCAAGTATGTTGATCTGTTCCTTTAGCTTGTTTGTTTGTCTGACCGCTCAGCCGATCGTTCTGAAACTTTTGGAGATTGTAGGTACCGTCCCTGCGTCAGTCGATTGAAAGTCGACGCAAGGTCAACTTCGGCCAAAAGGTCAACAGAGGCCGAATTTCTAAAATTGTCAATTTTCATCCGATTGACTTGAAATTTGAAGAGGATTTTCACATCAAGTCAATGAATTCAACCACCAATTATTTTGAGGTCATCATAGACCAAAAGGTTAATATTGGCTGAAAGTTCTAAAATTGTCAATTTTCATCAGATTGACTTGAAATTTAAACAGCATTTTCATATCAGCTCATTGAATTCAACCACCAATTATTTTTGAGGACAAAAGGTCTCAGAACATCTTTGTTCTTTGTTCCTTTCACATTTCTTTCTAATTTTTTCTCACAATTCTTCTTATCTATCTATAATTCCAGCAACGTGTGTGTGTGTGTGACCGCCGTTTCTCGACAACCACTGGTCCGATCTGATTGAAACTTGCCAGCTATATTGCTGGGGACCTGAGGATGTGCCTTTTCAAGGTTTGATATTAATTGGACAAGTGCTTCCCAAGTTATGGCCATTTATTTACCAACCAATGACAAGACGCATTGCTGTGGCCATTTATTTACCAACCAATGACAAGACATGTTGCTGCGTAGGCGTGGCCTATGGGGAAGCGAACCTCAGCCGTGTTCGCTATTATGGGTTACAACGTACGGACTTCTGGATAGTGATGAGTTAATGTATTCTAATAATTTCTCGATTTCTTATGCGCATTTATAGATAAACACAATGCCCCAATCCAGTCGTTTACGAGAGCGAAGGAACGTCCTGTGTGGTTGTTTCTGGCTCGCGGTTCGAAAGTTTTTTTTTTTTGGTTTGCACGTACGGCCACGCACGTACGGGCACACGAGAGCGAAGGATCGGTCTGTTGTGTTGTTTCTGGCTCGCGGTTTGAAAGTTTTTTTTTTTTTTTTGGTTTGCACGTACGGCCACACACATAACGCGGCACGTACTAGTTCATTCTAATTCTGGCTTTTTCTTCTCTTTCATCTCTTTTCTTCTCTTTCATCTCTTTTCTTCTCTATTTCTCTCTTTTTCTATCTATCTTTCTAAGGAGAAGTGAATTCTTGCAGAAATGTTTCTGTAAGGCTCACTTGGCTGTGCCTGGATGGGTCTGAGGGTAGTGGAGTATCGGCTGAAACTCGAATCCTATCCAGGTTCCTCCTGATGACTCCGTCTTCGCTCTTTACTTCTTCGGCTTCCTTCTTGGTCTTCAGTTTCATCAACATCGGCCTGATTTCTATAATTGAGAGATAGGGCCAAAAACTATATACAGTGCATATATATCATGACATCTCAATAAGTTGTGCACGAGTTATGACAAAACTAGGTAGATGAGTCAGTTTGGTGACAAGAACAAGCCGATTAGATTTTGGTTCCGATCCAGACCATCAGTGGGATACAAAAGGTAAACTGTTCAGCTTGGCGGAGGTATGCGCTCTACCGAGAGCTGTTCTACTTTGTTCTGTTTTGCCAAGTGTCGTTCTACGAGTGATTTTTTTATTTAATCTGTTGTTTGTTTGTTTTTCTGTCTGTGAGCAGGATATTTCAAAAAGTTGTGGACGGATTCAGCCGAAACTTGATGGACAGGTTGGGCGTGTTATGAGGATGAATTAGATTTTGGTGAAGATCCGGATCAGATAAAATTTTTTTAATGATTCTTCACCATTGAGAGATAGATACGACCAAAAACGATACACTTGTTCCAAAAAATAAATCTCAAAAAAAACCTCACGATATCTCAAAACGTTGTGGACGGATTGTGACAAAACTTTGTGGATGAGTTCGGTTGGTAACAAGAACAAGCTAAATCGATGTTGGTTCAGGTCCGGTTGTAGATCTGAACCCATCACTGGGATACAAAATATACACTGTTCAGCCTGGTGGAGGTATGCACTCTACTGAGTGTCGTTCTAGTTCTTTCTCTATTCCTCTCGCTCTTCTCACCCTCTTGAATCCCGATGACCTGCAGTGCTGTGGGAAGGAGTATCTGCAGCGGGAACCGTGTGGTGTAGGAATCTGGTGGTCGAGGAAAACGGTGGTTAAGGGGAGGAAGATAAACAATATTGAGGCAAAATGGCTCAGATTCCACCACCTGGGCCATCTCTCTGTGTGCCTGCCATCTTGAAAACGGAATTACAGTGTTGATATGAAATACAGTATATTTAATGAAATAATGACGAAAAATAAATTTGATAAAACTGGATTGGTGGGGTCTGTTTGACTCGTACCATCCTTCATCCATGTAAGGTTGAAAGAAAGTTGCTGGTAAGAAGGGATGGACACATCATTCGCAAGGATGGACAGAATGAGGAAATGGGGAATATCATTTTGAAGAATTTTCCTAACATGACACTGCCAGCACAGCCACAGCAATATTGTGGATCGAGGCAGCCATCCGTTTTAGGTGATGATGGAACCGATAAAGAGAGTAGGAGATTAAGGAAAGGCACTATGAAATCGGTTTGGCAAAGAAGGGATATATTTCCCACTGTGAGATATTATTTTATTCTCTCTGCCGTGGAATATCTTCAGCATTATTCAAATTGACAGGAGAAAGGACCATAAGTAATGAAGCGAGGTTCAGCAGGAGTGGATTCGGCGTGTGTTTTTGGTCGTTGTGAACCCAAATTGATTGTATCGTGTCATTTTCAGGCACAACCATTATTCAAAGGAAGATGGTGGGATGGTTTCACGTGATAATTTATTGTGACCATCCTTGTCTTGTTTACATACCTTTTGGCATACCAACATCCTTTTCTATTTTTAAACATCTTTTTATCACTTGTTCCTGTATTTTCTTTAAAAAATGTACTTATATGCTGAATAATTTTCTTTTGATTGTACTGTTAAATATCTCGTCGATTATGTGTGAAGACTCTTTGCATTAAATAGTCGTGCTATGAAATAATGGGCAGCAATAATATACCACCATTAACCACACCCATACAGGTGTGACTGGCCCTCAGCCAATTGTATAATTAAAGCCTGGTGTTGGCTTAATGGTTAAGGTGAATGGCTAAAGCTATTAGGGTCTTTAGTTTGAGGCCTAAATATCCATTGCATTAACACCAGGTGGGGTTGATTCAGCCTGTCATCTTTCCGAGGTCGGTGAAATGAGTACCAGTGCACTGGTGATAGAGGACACTGCATCAGTGGCACAGCCACACCCCCAGAAAATGATGCAACCAGCAGCCACAGGCTGCACACGATAGCTAGCTTGAGCCAATTGTATCAACAGGGGCTCGCCCCCGCCAAGCTGATCGAGAGGTGTTGTCCCGCCCACCCCTCCTGGACCTTCATTGCATGCGTAGGTATGCAGCTGTGCTTCCTTTGTGAAATCCTTTCAGGTTATGAAAATTTCGAGTGGTCATGGATCCCACTGCGGGCTGACAGTATGGCCGAGAGGTACGCACACTCGCCTCGAAGCTGTCTAGCCTGGGTTTGAATCCCGACCCAGCTATAGACTGTCAACCCGGTGTTTCACAGGCAGGGTGATTCATCAATGTGTGTGCCATCCCTCGGATGGATGTTAAGCTGGGCGTCCTGCCTGCCAGCTTTAGTTGATGGTTGTTAAAGACCTCACGGTGTCTTTCGTGAAGAGTCGGCGAGTTGTCACTGGTACCCTTTGTATGACTGGTACAAATTCCTGCCCTAACCGAGTAATTGAACCTCAGGCCTGGCTGGCCGGTTCGTGAAAGACTTGGGCCAAGCTTCTCCTGGCCAACCCAAAAAGAACGTGGGAATAATTGTGGCCGTTAAAGTAGAAAAAGAGGGTGAACCTTCCCTCTGTAAAATACAGTACAGCAGATTCGTGTTCAAACCAATTTGGAGGTAGGCTGTCTGAAAAGAAGAACAAGAAGTAGACGTCTGCGCTAACAAAGTGATCGCTAAGGGTAAGCGTCCACAAGCACCCGCGATCCCATGAGGACCTTATTTTTTTTGGACTGTCACGTGACCTTGTCCTTCAACATTTAGGGATGGAGTGTAGATTAAAAAAACATGTGCCCCCTTCTACATTCTATCCATAAAACTCAACATCATGAAAACATCTGTCCCGGAAGAAAAAGTATTCAAGCTGTGATCAAAAAAGTGCTTTTTGCTTCATTAGGTCACAATCGGTAAAAGTAGGTCAAGGACACCAATCAAGTATCAGGTGCACAACTTCAGTGCAGGTGCACTATTATGATGCAAGGACATCTTGTAAGGCCAAGCAGTCTTTGACATTTCAGCTTGGCAAAATTGAGTGATGACAAAAAAAAAATTCGTTATTTTTTTTCAGACTGCCATTTGACCTTGACCTTTAACTCGGAGGGGGTATGATGTAGATTAAAATGAAATGCACCTTGCTCTAGGCTATCTAGCGAGTGCTGCCCATTCGTTACATTCGGACAAATCTTGGTGGAGTTGTGGTGAAAGAAATGTTAAATTGTCGATTAGGTCATGACCTTAAAATTAGGCCAAGATCATTTTTTTTTTAATTTCAACCCCGCATGCATTGTACATTCCTATTATTGATGCAAAATTTCGTTCCGAAAATCCCAGCTGGTTCTGAGATGCAGTTCGGACGTTGGCAGAAAAAAAATAGAAAAAAAAAATCTAAACGGTGGTTTAGTGCTCCTCTGGGTCTAAGAAACTCTGGGGTATCATTAAAAACTGGGGGAAGGGGGGGGCACTAATTGTACAAACAAACCCTACAGCCTACACCATCTATAAGCCTACAGGGAGAGGCTTCATTATAAACGGGCTGTTTTGGGTGGGTTTGTTTTATGGTGCTGTCCAAGAGTTTCATGAATATGAAATGGATGTGAAATCTTCCATAGATAACTGGGATGTACTTTATAGTATTATAGGTTTATAAGTTTGTATGTTGGTATATTTATTTGAGGATTTTTGTTGTATTAGACCTATGGAGTTTCCATGACTTCCTTACATAGGAAGTCCTACCGATTTCCTGATAACAGGGGTGTGTTCCATTAGCAATTACTATCACTTTCCAAGCCAGTCGTTCTGTATCAACCACTTTGCAAACGGAGCAAGCGATTAAGAGAGGTACTTCATTATGCTAGCAAATATTGGGGCATCCCGACATCCTAACAGCAGCTCCTCCCTGCCCCCCCCTTTCCCACCACAAGTGTCCCTAACCGTGTGGACCTCAAGCATCCGAAGCGTTTGCCACATTGTACAATTCAAACGAAACATGTGCCTGGGCAACAAAGTGATGCTACATCAATGACGGATCACAGTTCACCAATGATTGCATGCTCCAGCTGGGCTGGGTTGATTAACAACCTCAGAGGTCTTCAAAATTGTACATGGTTCATCAACACAACCCCACTTTGCTCATCAATAAAACTTTGCATGGTCTGAAGACCTAACATCGCATGACTGATCCACAGTTATCCTCCCTGGATATGATTAAAGCCACTCCCTGGATAAGCGTCCATGCGCACATCACTCAATGCAAATGTCACAATAGATACATTGGACAAGGTTTGTGTACATCTAATCTTCCATATCTCTACGACCTATCAGGAGCTCCTCCTACCCCAACTGTCCTTAACCATGTGGACCTCAAACATCCGAGGCCTCTGCTACAACCTGACAGATCCCTCAATCCGTATGCCTAGTGTTGGCTTAATGGTTAGGGTGGTGGGCTTTGGATCCTCGGGTCCTGAGTTCAAATCCCGCTCAGCTGTTGAATTAATACCAGGTGGGGTTAACTCGGCCTGTCATCCTTCCGAGGTCAGCAAAATGAGTGCCAGCATGTTGGTATACTGTGTCGGAGTGGCGACCCGTCCAGGATTGTGCCCAATAGCCAAGGAGACTGCTTAAGCAGCACCAACGCTCTGCACAGAGTATGGTCCCAGTCTCCTCCTCCTCCTCCTCAATCCAGGTTCCTGCCAATAAATCAGACATAATCTGTTTAACAGAATCCTTTCTCCCATGGGACGTCCCTGACTCCTCAGTGCCTTTCCTTGGATATTGTGTCCTCCACTTTGATCGACCTGAACCCTGTCCTGGTGGTGGAGTTGCACTTTATATCAAGAACTCCATTTCTCACTCTCTGTGTAGTGCTGTTACACCTCCCAAACTCCAGGAGTACCTCTGGCTGTGACTTCCCCTCTGCTCCTACCTCATGTTTGGCTGTGTGTTGTCCTGTCCTTCAAACAGTGACAACTCCATCTACCTCTCTCTCTCTCTCTCTCTCTCTCTCTCTCTCTCTCTCTCTCTCTCTCTCTCTCTCTCTCTCTCTCTCTCTCTCCCTCCCTCCCTCAGCTGACATGGACCAACTTTTAACCACTCATCCCAACTCTCTCTCTTCCTCATATGTGGTGATTTCAAATGTCACCATGCTAATTGGCTGAGTGTTGGTACTTCTCTCACCAGCCATGGCACTGCAGCAAAGGACTCTTGTGGCTCCATGAGACTGACTCAATCTGTCAACTTTCCAACCCAGATTTCTGTCAATGGCAAATCTATTGTGACATGGACGCAAAATGGAAAAAACTTTCCAACCCGGATTTCTGGATTTGGTGATGACCAACTTCCTCGCCAACGCATCTTGCTCTTCCTATGCCCCAATTGGTTCATCTGATCATGTGCTTGTATTGATCAACATCTCTCTGGCCATTCTCAGAGAACAGTCTCAGTGCCAGCGAGTCCAGCAGTTCACTCAGGCAAACAGGCAGGGATGACAAGCAGCCATCGCACTTCAGGACTGGTCTCATATAGATCTACCCCTGATATTTATTCAGCTTGCGAATTCTTCCACAGAAACCTGCTCTCTCTAATGCACAGATTAATCCCATCTTCAATCTTCAATCTTAATAATAATATTAATAATAATTTTAATAATTCTTAATAATCTTCAGTTATCTTACCCATCCTCCCACTCTTGGAACACTGAATCCTGTAGCGAGGCAGTTGCCTTAAAACAACTTGCATTCTCCTCCTGAAAGGCAAATCTGACCGAAGGCAACCTCAGATCATTCCACAAAGCCCGCAACAGATGTGTGTCTACTTTCAGGAGAGCCAGAAAACAACATCTGTCCAACCTCAAGATTGAACTCTCAAACGTGTCTCCTCCTCTAAAACCTGGTGGCACTTTGTCAAAGTCTGTCTCTGAAGTATCTGCTACCCCTCCATATCTTCCCTCACTTCAAATGGCACCAAAGCAGACTCCGCTCATTATAAAGGCCGAATGCTTTAATTCTGCGTTTGCTTACAAATATTATGTCCTGAACCCCTCGCCCTCTCTACCCACCTTGCCCAGTCGCACACAACTGCTCCAGGACTCTGTATTTTTTGCACCTGAAAAGGTGAATTTTCTGGCATCCCTCGACTCTGACTCTGTAAATGGACTGAATGGCATCAGCTCATGTCCTAAAAACCTGCTCTGCTGCTCTTGCACATCCTCTCTCTGCTAATTTCATCCTATCATTTGCCATAGGTCATCTTCCATATGCTTGGAAATCAGCCAACATCACCACATTGCAGAACCTAGAAGGGCACTTGGTAGAGCGCATACATCCGCCACATAATGCCTGATCCATGAGAACATATTGGGCGCAATATATTTTTGAAATGTCATGCTATATATCGTTTTTAGCCCTATCTCTAAATGGTGAAGAATCATTTTAAAAATTAAATAATTCTCGTATCCAGATCCGGATTCAGATCTTCACCAAAATCGAATCAATTCGTCAAGGTCACACACCCAACGTGTCCACCAAGTTTCGGCTGAACCCGTCCACAACTTTTTGAGATATCCTGCACATCGACAGACAAACAAACAAACAAACAAACAGACAGAGAGGGGTGAAAACATAACCTCCTTCACCTTCGGTGGCGGACGTAAAAAGGTGCAAAAACGGATCTTCTTAACTACAGACCACTTTGTTTCCTGCACTTCCAATCATCAGCAAGGTCATGGAATCCATCATCACAGTTGACATAAAATCAATTCTTTTCTCCAACGGCCTCATGTCAGATCATCAATTCAGACTCAGACCTGGTCACTCTACTTTGGACATGCTCCTTTCACTCACCCAACAATGGATGGAGGCCTTCAATATCACACATGAGATCAGGGCCGTCTCTCTGGTGGAAGCGGAGAAAAAATATGTCCTAACTTTATGTGCGTTCTAGTGAGATGTGAGGAAATGACATTGTGTGTGTGTGCGTGTGTGTGTGCGTGCGTGTGTGCGTGTGTGTGCTTTCGTGTAACCACTTATTAATTGGATCACAGTTCAGAAAGATCCTCGTCATGTGTACGCAAACTGTTACAATTGATGAATCATCTCCTGGAAGTTCACGTGGAAATCATGTCTCCCACACAACCTGTGTACATGTCTGCACACAACCTATGTCAGCACCCTCTATAAAATGGCCACCCTTGTTAGTCTTAATCAATATCGGAATAGCTCGGCATAATTTAGCAATAAACGAGTTGGCTCATGCCATCGGGATGGTTCAACCTGAAAGATTTAGACTATCCTTGCTTCCCAGTACGATGTTCATTCCAGTGTCTTTTCTGGGCTACTGACAATGTACCGCCGGACTGGCCGGATAATGTGTCGACCTTATTTCAGTTACCCAAGGGTTATAATCCCTCGTGAGCATATTGATTTAGCATTGCCAGAAGGAACTTGTTTTCAATAGCACGGTCTCTCCAGAATGACCTACAAAGAGCAGTCAACCATCACATTTCGACCCAGTCAGTTGAGAATTTGCTTCATGCTTGTCTAATAAGGTCCAGCATGTCACTGCTTTGCAACCTACGAACACTGCGCCATCAACAGCAGTGCATGAAATGGTTGATGCAACATCACACCTGGAGGATGAACCGTTGGCACCATTTTCCTTTCACTGATGAGTCTAGATTCTGTTGAGACTTCAACGGTGGATGTGCTAGAGTTTGGACTCAAGGCGGAGTCATTTGCTAATTGTGGATGCTGATGAGCAGCATGATTGGCTTGGTGGGGGCAGCCCTCTGATGGTATGGGTTGGCAATTAAGTTGGCTCAAGAACTGATCTCATCATTTGGGTGGGTGATATGACCGGTGTCAGAAATAGGGATGAGATCATTATCTCTGTAGTCGACCTTCTCGCCCAACAGCAAGGTCGTACTTCATCTTTGTGCATGACAACACGCTTCTACGCTGTGCATGTTTTGTAAACACGGCCCCTTCATGACCACAACATCCCTTACACAGGCTGGTTGAATTTGATTGAACTTCCCTGGAACATCCTAAGGAATGTGTTTGTGGTCGTCAACTGCGTCCACAGTCTCGTGATCAGCTGGAAGTGGCCCTGGTTGAAGAATTGCTCAACATCCAAAATGAGAACAGATTTGGTCGATGACAAGATGTGCACAAGCTTGTAATGAGGTCAATGGTGGTCACACATGTTGTTTAAAGTAATCTCTGCCAAGTTGTAAACATGTCTCCAATAATTTTGCAGACTGACGTCGTTGCCAATTTTCACGCTCGTTGTGGACAGCCATGTTGTTTTTGTATCACAACTTAACTGTGGCTTCTACTGTCATCATGTTTGTTTATGGTGTTTACAGATCCATATGCTGGTCCCCTTTTAACCAGAATATGGGAATGATGGAAAGTACCATAAAAACAATACAAGCCTTAAAACTTGTTGCTTAAACCTTTGTGAGGCATATGATGTATATTGCAGTCAATTTTATTACAAAGTGTGGACTGAATTATACAGAGGGAAAAGTTTCTGCCACCACTATTGCAACCAGAAACCACTGGTGCGACCACTACAAAACAAGTGTCTTTTGCCAGTTACTCCATATAGCTCATGGATGACCTATTGGGTATGCATTGCATCCGAATGAAGGGCACATTCCCTGAATGTAAGAAGGGATGGGAGGTGCAGGGATTGTTAATATTCACACTTCTTCAATTGCAAGGGCAATTGGTAGCAGAATTAAGGACGGATCCTTTTGGCCCTGGGAAAGCCTCCTTGATGTTTCCATTTGAATACACAGCTCACGATGATGGCATCTCAGGATCAATCATATACTGTATACTGTGTTCATTTGTCCATTTTCTAATAATGTCCTTCTCCTGAACATAATACATGTTTGAACTCCATGGGATGTACCGGGGTGAAGGCGAGGTCATAAATAATGGATGTGCTGAGTGCTGCCATTGTTTATATATCTCTGACCCTGCTGTTCACCATTTACAGTACAAAGGTGTTCTGACGGATGATTGAACTGCTGATTGACACCAATTATATGGCGTGAGAGGACAAGGGCTGGTTCCACCGGGAGAAGGTAAGAAGAAAAACGAGTCGAGAGAGAGAGGAGTGGATTGGAAGGCTGGAGATATAGACATGTGTTTCCTGGATAAACTTGTATCATAAAACAAAACGTCTCATGGAAGCCTGCCTCGAAAATTTGCAGGTTCAAAAAACAAAGTTTTCTGTAATGATCAATGGATTGATTTTGTTGAAGCTTTGTGCCGGAATCCTTGAGAAGATATATTTACCTTGTGCACGTGAAGCGAAAAGTGGGGTTAAGCAATTGGTTCACTGTCTGTCTGTCTGTCTGTCTGTATGTCTGTCTACAAATACCAGTTTATGATCGAATAACAATTTTATTTCAATTGAATGTTATATTTTGAACACGAATCAGAAAACGAACCTGTGGTTTAGCAGTACTTTGGCTCTGAATTCATCCCGATAGCACATGCGCAGAGAGGAGTGAGATCATTTTCAGCTCACCTGGACGTTAGTCCGGTGAGTTTATGTGATTGAGCAGTGTACGCAGGTGAGTGAATGAGTGAGTGAGTCAGTCAGTAAACACTTCAGTCATTATCGCTTGAACCAAACACGATTTTGATGAAACTTGACCACAAGTTTCACCACCTGTGATGTTCTAAAAATTTGTTCACGGCATTAAAAAAAAATCAGGATCTAAAGGGGTCTGTTGTGGGTTTGAGTGACTGTTGCTTCTGATGCAGGTGAGCTTCAGGATGTGTGGTCATATTATTTCCTTTGTCTGCCTGTCTGGGAGTCAAACAAAATTGAAAATAATTCCAAACAGGAAACTTACTGTTTTTAAGGGCGTCATAAAGGACACGTACAACAGGCACATGTAACTCACGTAATGTGTTCAATAAAGTGGTGTAAAAGACACTGTGTCAACAGCGGTAAACTTCCAGAATTAATTTTTTTTATACAATCTTTAAAATCTTTATTTTATTTAAATTGAATTCTATGATTGTGTTCAGCACCAATTAACATTGGCCACTGAATGGATGGACTGAAACTGGCTTTACTCCATTGGACACATCAGGTTAATGGTGGCTTTATGCATGCAGGAACGAAGAAGCACACGAGGATCTTACCTCTTTTAACGGGATTTATTCCCAAACAAATAACCAGGGATAGTTGCACCAAACGGAAGGGACGATGGTGGGATGAGGAAGGGAAGGATTGAATACGGAATGCAATAAATAAATAATTATTTACAACAGGATAAAATCTAAGGCACTGATGCTCCTGATGCAACAAAGTCGTGCAACAAAGGGAAAGGGTAACGAGAACTGGGTGGTTGGGGCCTTAGCTCTCTTGGTGTGCTGACGAAGATGGTGACAAAATAGTACCAGGCAGGCACGAATTGGCAAGCAAGCAACAAAACAGTGTGACAAACCAGGGATGACGAACAGGTGAGGCAGGATGAACAGTGAGCAGGGACGACAAAATGGTCACACAGGCAGGAACGAACAGGCAACGATGAAGCAGGCAGGCAAAAGTGTTCCTATCTGAGGCGATTCTCAGTTGTCCTCCTGTTTGGCATGGATCCCCACTCTCGCCAGAGTACACAGAACACCCTTCCCCCTCGCAAGGCAATCCAAGCTTCTCCTTCCTTCCTCTCTCTCTCTCTCTCTCTCTCTCTCCTCCTCTCTCTCTCTCTCTCTCTTCTCTCTCTCTCTCTCTCTCTCTCTCTCTCTCTATCTCTCTCCCCCCCCCCCCAACCTGGTGATGTCAGTGGAGGCTGCACATACATTTGCTTCACCTAAAACCCTAACTAATTATTACCATGCACCACCCTCCGTATGATGTACATTTAAACAAGAAAATTCTTAAGCTAATGTTTCCCAACTTAATATGTCGAGATTGGATAACTACCCGAAAATGGACCATTCTAAGTTATACATTTCTAACTGTTATAAGGTGATGTCTACCCCCTCCCCACAAACTTAACAATATACTTGAACACTGCAGAACCCAAATGGCCTTCCTATCACTTCCATAAACCTCCAGTTTTGCAGTACTTGGACATGTTAAATAAGTTGGTGTATAAGGCACTGCACAATGGTGGGAAACTTCGAGAATTTTTTGTACGACGTATAAAATCATTACTTTATTTCAATTGCAATATATACCTGAACCCTGAGTGGGTAACGTGTCCTATGAACTCTCTAGAGCTCTGTTCTTCATTGCATGGCCCGCGCGCCACTGGCAGCCCCCTGGTGGCCTAAAATGTGGCCCCTGACGTGTGGCCGATAATACACAAATGTGAAAACACCCCATCGTAATCCGCCATAAATTTTATCAAGTTGACCCAATGGTTTCAAATGAGTGTTACAATGCGAAGCATAAAAGTAACATAACTACTGTACATCAGGATATGGTTGCAGTGTACAAACAATTACGCTTGCAACCCAGTTAACCACAATGAAGAAGAGGATGTGGAGGTGGGGGCTAATAGCAGCCACTATGGAGTCCTGCAGGTGGTGGCGGCTTTCACACTGATGTCTTATCGGCAAAAGTGCCCCCCCCCTCTAAAATAATTGTGAAGATCACTGCTCTAGAGTCCAGTTAGATATGTCAGAGGCAATGATATCCTTGCTCTTCTTTTAACATAATATCTTTAGTGTATTATTTTTGAGTCTACAGGTGGATGCAGAGGTAGGGCACTTACCTTTGAGCTGTCGAGTCTACATTTGAGTTTCGACCTGACTATAAACTGTTGGATTTGTGCTGGTATGCAGGTAGGGTGTTGCATCATGCAGTGCGTTGTCCCTCAGATGGATGTTTAGTCAGCTGTCCGATCAGCTAGCATTAGTTGGTAGACCTTAAAGATCCCCACCATGTCTTTCATAAAGATTAGGTGAGTTTGACCTAGCCAGCCTGTTCGTTAAAGATTTGGTCCAAACTTCCCCCATGGCTCCACAAGAATATTGGAATACTTGTGGTGGTCATAGTAGAAGTACTGGTGTACTGATTTTATTTGAATTGCCACAATTCTATTTATTGTCGCTCCCTTTCTTCTGCTGGTCCATGCTCAGTGCTGCACTGGGTAAGGTAGAGCAGTTTAAAAGAGAAAGCAGTTCTCTTCCTATGGTATCCAAGGCAATCTCCACTCATGGCTCGCAGACTTCCTCTCCTGTCGCAGTCAACATGTGGCCCTTAATGGAGTTGTCTCATCCCCTCTTCCTGTCCAAGTTGGAGTTCCTTGGGCATTGTTTTGGGCTGTTAGACAACGTGCTTTTTCTGTGCTTTTTCTGGTTTTCATCAATGATCTCTCCAACTCTCTGGAAAATCCTCTTTATCTCTTTGTTGATGACTCCACTCTCTTTCACACCATCTGTCATCCCTCAGATCAGCAAGCAGCAGCTTCTTTACTCTCTGCAGATCTGGATAAAATCACAAGCTGGTCCAACACTTGGAACATGTCTTTCAATCCTGACAAATCTCACACTCTTACTGCGTCCCTCTGAAAGGACCATTTGGAAAACCCTTCCATTTATTTTCTCAACAATCCTCTTGAAGAAGTCCTTCCATTCAAGCTTTTGGGTCTCACTATCTGCCATGATCTCTCCTGGGAAAGCCATATTTTCCAAGCTGGCTTCCAAAGACAGTCACCGACTGGCCATCCTCTGGCATGCAAAGTCCTTCCTTGGCACACCTGAGCTAATGACAACATACAAAGCTTTCATCTGCAGCCTGATGGAGTACTGCTCTCCCCTCTGGGCTGGTCCTCCCACCTCTCACCTTTCTCAGCTTCACGTTGTGGAAACCAAAGCATTTAGGATCATTGTTATCTCCTGCGATGAAGCTGAGTCTTTGGGTCTCTCACTCTCTCACCACAGGCAGGTCGGTGGTTTTTCTGTCTTCCATCGTCTCTCTCCAGCCTCGTCCCCCCCTACTCTGTCTGTGATCTGTCCTGTCCATATTTCCACGGGGCACTCAAGGTCCGCCAGCAACCTCCTTCTGGTGAAACTACCATAATCACGAATCACTGCTCACCTTCACTCTTTCATTCCTATTTTTTCCCACTTCTGGAACAAACTCCCACACTCTTTTCAATCCCACTCTTCCCTCCAGGTCTTCAAAACAGCTGTTCACCACCACCTCTTATCTTCCCCCATCTAAAACCACGATCTTTTGTACCCCCGCTAATCCACCCCAAACCCACCTCCTTCAAATTCCCTGCTTTCCTTCCTGAAAGTCCTTGTCGTGTCCATCTTGTTTACCCTATGTACCTCTCCCTGTTCCTCTCCCTTCCACAAATGTAGTTGTTGTGGTGATGGTGGTCAAATGAAACCTCAACTGGATGAAAATGTTTGAAGTCTGGTTTACTTCCCTTCGATTACTTCCCTCCACGAACACGCATCTTCAATTAATCACTTTCTTCTGGAGTCGTACCAGTTAAGTTGAAAATTGCTAAAGTCGCCCACATTTTCAAATAGGGCGACCCTTTTGAGCTTTGAAATTATCGCCGGATTTATATTTTGACCACATTTTCTCAGATATCTGAAAAAATTATGTACACAAGATTAATTAAATTCCTAGATGAATCTGATATTTTATGTAAAATGAAAATTGGTTTTCAGCAGAAACACAACACAAACCCATGCTTTATTAACATTCATTGAAAAGATAGCAAATGCCATCGACTATAATTCGCATACAGTCAGCATCTTCCTGAACTTCTCCTAGGCCTTTGATACAATAGATCATGAAATTATTTTGCATAAATGATTACATTATGGAATTGGGGGGAAAAGCCTTGGAATGTTTCGAAATTACTTAACGAATAGGAAACAATTCGTTGCTCTCAATGACTGTCAATCTCGTCTAAAAGTAATGACTTGTGGAGTACCACAGGGTTCCATTTTCGGACAGCTACTATTTATAATTTATATTAATGATTTTTATCGATCATTCAAAGTTTTGTCTTTTAGATCGTTTGCCAATCCTAATGTTATTTTTTTTTTCTCTCATCCTGATCCCTATCTTCTAAGCAAGACTATAAACCTTGAGCTAGCCCATATATCAGATTGGATAAGGGCAAATAGACTTTCATTGAATCTGGATAAAACAACTTTCATGTTCTTTAGCAATACACTCTCTGTGCTCCGCCGATCATATTATCATAAATGAACAAATATTGTGGAAGATCGAGTGCACCAGAATTCCTTGGCGTGTTAATTGGTGATCACCTGTTGTGGAGAACGCCTGCAAATGAGTTGTGTAATAAATTTCTCATAATGTTTGTCTCATCATTAGATTTAATCATTTCTTCCCCAAATCAATATTTATAATATTATATTCCACTCTTGTTTTGTATCAGTTAAATTACGGTTTACTTGCCTGCGATAATTCCTCCAGATTGCTTATGCATAAAATCTTATTATTGCAAAAAAAAAGAGTCATGGGAATTGTCTGCAACAAAGGTTACAAACTCCTCATCTTTTATTTTATGAAAACAAAATTCTTCAGATGGAGGAACTACATTTATATAACCTTGGATCCTTGATGTATCCGTTAGATATAAATGATCTCCTGAATGCACTTGTACAATTATTTTCAAAAAAAACTGTGAACTTCATAATTATCCGACAAGACAATTGAGCATGTTTCACCTTCCATTCACAAGAACAACCTTTTTTAAAAAACATTTTTTATTCGACCTCATTTTTGAAATCCATTCGATTTGAATTTAAGATTAACTATTGGCTTCCATACTTTTAAACGCAAGTTAAAACTCTCATTGTTGAATAAGTATCAAATCGTTATTTTTGTTCCTTTCGATGTGTTAGGTGGGATTGTCATTGAGCAGTTTAATTTACCTGTGATGATTGGTGCTGCAGAAATGTGAAACAATATGAATTGTGTTTTTTTTGATAGCAGCCTGTTTGTGAATTATCTTTCTATGCGACCCATCATTTCCTTTATTTACAAAAATAAATGCCTTTAATGCATTGCACTAGTGTTACTGGATCTCCCTTGCCCCACCTTCTCTGTTATATCCTTCCTTCCCTTTTTTCTCTTTTTCACTTTCTCTCTCTCTCTCTCTCTCTCTCTCTCTCTCTCTCTCTCTCTCTCTCTCTCTCTCTCTCTCTCCCACCTCTCTCCCACCTCTCCCACCTCTCTCCACCTCTCTCCCACCTCTCTCCCACCTCTCTCCCCCTCTCTCCCACCTCTCCCACCTCTCTCCCACCTCTCTCCCACCTCTCTCCCACTCTCTCTTCCTGTCTCTGTCTCTCTCTGTCTCTTCTACTTCCTCATTTTTGTCTTTCCTCTGTCAATTTATATGTAACTAGCAAATACAGCCCACTGCTTTGCTGATGAGAGTATTAAGGGGGGGAGGTTAGTGAGGGGAGGCAGAGGGGAGGGAGGAGGGGAGTAGTGCAGGATTGGATGAAATGGGGTTCGTTAAAACAACACATTAAAACAGCATGGAGAGACCTCCCGGAGATGTCCATGGGGGTGAAAAGGAGAGGGGGTTTGGAGGAGGTAAGTATGAGGGGAAGGCAAGAGGGGAAGAAGGGAAAGAGCATAAAACATGCTCAAACAGCAACAGAGAGAGAGAGAGAGAGAGTGAGAGAGAGAGAGGTATGAGAGAGAGAGAGAGAGGTATGAGAGAAGAAGAAGAGAGAGAGGTGGGGAGAGAGAGAGAGAGAGAGAGAGGAGAGAGAGAGAGAGAGAAGAGAGAATGAGAGAGAGAGAGAGAGAGAGAGAGAAGAGAGGGAGAGGGGGAGAGGGGGGGAGAAGAGAGAGGGAGAGAGGTGGGAGAGGTGGGAGAGAGAGAGAGAGAGAGAGAGAGAGAGAGAGAGAGAGAGAGAAGAGAGAGAGAAGAGATGGAGAGAGAGAGAGAGGGGGAGAGAGGAGGAGAGGGTGGGAGAGGGGTGGGAGAGGGTGGGAGAGAGGGAGAGAGAGGAGAGAGAGAGAGAGAGAGAGAGAGGAGAGAGAGAGAGAGAGAGAGAGAGAGAGAGAAGAGAGAGAGAGAGAAGTGAGCGGAGGGGAGAGGGGGGATTCCGGAAACGTGATATCAGTTTAACATCCATCCGAGAGACGGTACAGACTTTGATGACTCACCTCAAAAGCGTGAAACACCAGGATGACAGTTTATTGCTGGGTCAGGATTTGAACTCCGGTTTGACAGCTCAGAGGAAAGTGTGCATAACCTCTAAAGTCTAAGCTATCTTGCTGTAAACTATCCACTCTCACCATTGAGTTGTCTAGTCTGGGTACGAATCCTGACCTCGCTATTCACTGTCATCTTGGTGGTTCTCATGCAGAAATATACATACAATGTGTGCGCCATCAATCAAATGGACGTAAGAAGGAGAACCTGTCGGCCAGCACTGATCGTTGGTTGTGGTTGAGGCAGTGGTGATAGTAGTGGAAATGACTTGATAGTGGTTGTGGTGGAGGTTTTGTAGCTGTAGTGGTTGTTCTAAGTCTGGTGTATGACTTAGCGGTTTTGGTGACTCGCTTAAGATCTTAAGCCTTAAGGTCTTGAGTTTGAGCCCCTGCCGTGCCGTAAATTAACACCAGCTGGGTTGACTCAGCCTGTCATCCTTCCGCGGTTGGCAAAACAAGTACCAGCTTTCTTGGAACAGGGGGCACTGCATCAGCGGCACAGCCATACCCCGAGCAATGATGCAACCATCAGCCACAGGCTGCATACAAAATAATAAAAAGTGGCTGTTGTGGTGGTCTCCGCAGTAATAGCTTGGTTGCGGTAGTGGCTTAGTAGTGGCAGTGATAGTGGATTGATTGTGGATCCTGCACCCCCATCCCCCATTTTCATTCCTTTCTGTTTTAGCTTCCATTTGTCCAACTTCTAATTATTCCCATGATTGTTATCTTATTTCACAATATTTCTTTCTTTCTGTCTCTTCATATTTCTCATCACAATCCATTGTCATAGCGACCTAAATTTTTTGCAGTCCGTGCTTTTATCCAGGCTCCCCCCAGTCTTCTCATAATAAGATGCATGTTTCTTGTATTTTGTGTTTGATTGATTCAAGAGTGGAAATATACTGAACTGAACTGAAATATAGTGGCAGTGGTCGTGTTTTTCTAGGTTGGGATTCGTTTGCCATCATAACACATCATCACACCCAGTTACCCCCACTCCCCCCATCCCCCCAACCACACCCGCCCTCCCTTCAACATATCGATAGAAACAAAGTGGATTTTGATGATAAAGAGTTTGAGGTTCTATCTTCTGCATGGGCCATCTACCTCAACCAAGAGGGGGTGCATTCACACGACTATGTCCCCCCAAAAATGTCCTCACTTGTATTTGTGCCTCTTTTGGACATTAAATCACATCTTCAGAAGTAAGACAGCAGTAATTTTCTTGATAAACTTGAAAATATTACATCGGACTCGACAGAGTTCCTTTAACACGCTTCGACTCCGAGTCCTTATGCCCTGCGTTCGAGTATATGGGGAATAAATTTGCCAAAAATCAATTCTTGACACATGATCCTAACTCGTTATTCATTTCAACATTGATTGCATTTGCAAGGCACTCTGACTTGGTTTCATCCCCAGTCGATTCACCCCCATCGTTTAATTCCCACAAACAGAGCTAATGCTCACCCAGTGCTCCGACACAGTGACCCCATATTGCTTTTGAAATCGCATTAATTTGCATTCATAACCCCTTTACTTATAAACCGCTAATAACGATACATGAGTGTATCATTCTGGAAATGGATTTTGCTGAAACTCATCTGAATTCTTTCCTCTGAGAGATATTGGAACCGCCGGGGTTTCAACTCGCACTGCTCAGATAGACAAAGTGGGATGGGAAACGTTTGGTTTCCATGGTAACTGTGAAGCTGTACCCTTGGTTACCGCAGCACCATAGTTACGTGATGCTATGATTACCACATTCTTTCCTGTCTCGTTTAAAGCAAAAAAAAAAGAGGGCATGGACTGGCGTGAAAGTCTTCATTATGATCCTGATGTCGTCTTACGTTGGAATGTTTGTGCTCAGAAAAGATGTAACGTCTCATTTCAACCACTAATTCAGTTACAGGGATGAGTTTTTATCAATTACATTCTTTCCTAAATCACTTTTCAAGGTTATATTGCAAGTGCACACCCAAGTGATTCCTCACTTCGACTGCACTAACATTTATCATTCCTCATATGTAAAACAAGCTGGTCACCCCATCAAGATCGGGTTATTTAGACTTTAGTAAACCATCAAGAAGATTGATGTCTGAAGCTGTAAGAAAAAAATATATTAACCCGGGAGTGCACCATGGCAATGATGGGCCAAATGTCCTCGTTTCCTTGTTTGAGGTTGGGCAGGATCGTGCGATGACTACTCACAGTGTAGTCCCGTGGCGACTGTGGACCCATTATATATTAATTTCCATTCTACATATAATACGGAATATAAATACCATAAAACCCTGACATTCGTGGATTTGCAATTCTGCTTCTACTTTCACAGCCCCTGTGTTCCAGCTACTTGTGGTTTTTTTGTAGGTATAAACCACCCCCCACAAACAATGGACCACCCCCCACAAACAATGGTCACACTACCCACCCTCTTCCATCTACCCACAATCCCCTGCACGGGTCCGTCTGTGTTGCATGTTGTGGACCTAGCTCTTTCTTCTCGTCCAGCGGCCTTGACCTGCTATTATTCCTTGCGCTCGTGAGCTTTTGTGCTCATTGTTTCAAATCAATCATGGGTCCGAAGCATACGAGTAGTGCAGGAGATGCATCTGCTCTCAAGAGGCAAAACAAAGTGATGGGCTTGAGTCAGAAAGTGGTGCTGCTTGACCGACTAGAAAAGGTTGAGGGTGCGGCCTCTGTGGGCAGACATTATGGTGTGAACGAGTCCACTGTCCGGTACATAAAGAAAAACGAGAAGGCGATTTGTGAAAGTGTCGCAGCTGGTGCATCACCCAATGTCAAAGTCGTTACACATGTTAGGGATGTCCATATTGAGAAAATGGATTAGGCATTGAATGTGTGGCTTGAGGACAATGCATAAAAAACGTTCTTTTAAGTGGACATGTCATTCGTAAAAAAGATAAAGCGCATGTATGATCATATGGTTAGCATGGGTGGTGCTGCTAGCATGAGTGATGCAGGTACGAATGGCCCCAGTCCCTTCCAAGCTAGCAGGGGATGGTTTGACCGTTTCAGGAAGCGGTACAACCTCCACAATGTGAAGCTCACAGGTGAGCGGGGCCTCAGCAGACCATGAGACAGCGACCACTTTCCTCATTCAACTCACACAGTTGATTGCAGAGAAGAGGTATCAACCAGAGCAGGTCTTCAATGCTGATGAGACCGGCCTTTTCTGGAAGAAAATGTTCACAAGAACTTTCATCTCCAAGCGAGGGAGGACAGCATCGGGGTTAAACGCTGCAAAGGACTGGTATCTCTTCTCTGCAAAGGACTGTCGATGCCAAAAGGAACTGTATGATGAAGCCGATGATGCAGTACCTTGCCCTGAGCCCGCGACCTCTCAAGGGCAAAAACAAACACACTCTGCCCATATTTTGGAGGGCCAACAAAAAGGCATGGGTAACATTGCCATATTCATGGATTGGTTCCATAACTGTTTTGTCCCTCGAGTGGAGAGGTACCTTGCAGAAAAGAACCTCTCCTTCAAGATTCTCCTGCTGGTGGATGGACAACACCCTTGGCCACCCCAAGGAGCTAAAAGTGTCTCATCCCAATATCAAGGTCATCTTCCTGCCACCCAACACCACCTCCATAATCCAACCACGACCAAGGGCTAATTGCCACTTTAAAAACTTATTATACTCGCCGCACCTTCAGTTGCATATTGGAGGCTGTGGAGAATGATCCCGAACTTAGCGTCAGGAAATGTTGGAAGGACTTCAACATAGCCCACTGCATCAACACCATCAAAGACTGGACAAAGTCAAACCTTCCACCATCAATGCTTGCTGGCAAAATCTATGGCCTCAAGCAGTCAACGACTTCAGAAGTTTTCCCGCCAACACCGAGGAGAGGCGGAAAATTGCCGGGTTGGTATGGGAGATGGGAAGGGAAAGCTTCGACGACAGGAGGAGACGACGATAAAGTTTGCCGAGGAGGAGGAAGGCAGTGAAGAGGAGAAAGAGATGGAGACGTTGAAGCTAACCTTCAATTTCCTGGCTGAGATGCTGAAGGAT
Organism: Eptatretus atami; assembly: GCA_035128595.1. NCBI lineage: Eukaryota > Metazoa > Chordata > Myxini > Myxiniformes > Myxinidae > Eptatretus > Eptatretus atami. Next base: position 89,984,560 of record CM068959.1, read on the forward strand.
ATGAGGGCTGTTGCAGACAAGTTGCAAGATGCCAACCCAGTGACGGAGCGGTACCTCTGATTCAAGAGGCGGCTGGATGATGTTTTGCTGCTGTACAAGGAGCTGCACAGAAACCTGCAGCACTCAGCAACACAATTCTCGATCACTAATTTTTTTCACTCCGGTCCCTCCACCTCAACACCATCAGCACCCTCGCCTGCGTCCCCTTCAGTGCACGACTCTTCAGCACCCTCACCTGCGTCCTCTTCAGAGGAGTTCACTGGATTTTGACTCATCATCATGACATCAAAAGTAAATAAAAATTGTTCACACTACCTACTGTTGTTGGTTCACGAAAAAATATTTTCACGAAA
>CM068959.1:90012797-90030448 GCA_035128595.1 Eptatretus atami
AATTTTAATCTTAATGAAATGGACAATTTGATGTATCCATTTTGGGATAGGTTGGGGTGGATTTTGCAAGTATTTTGTTTGTTTGTTTGTCTCTGTCTGTCAGTCTGTATCTGTCTGTCTGTCTGTGTGCAGGAAATCTCAAAAAGTTATGGACGCATCTGGATGAAATTTGGTGGGCAGGTTGTATGTGTGACAAGGACGAACTGATTAGATTTCGATGAAGATCCGGATCCGGATCCGACTACTATAATTTTAAAGTGATTATTCACCATTGAGAGATAGGGCTAAACGTATATATAGCATAATATATCAAAAACTTGTGGGCAGATTCGGATGAAACTTGGTGGACTCGTTGGGTGTGTGACCTCGACGAATTTATTTGATTTTGATGAAGATCTGCAAATTTAAGCCCTTCAATAAACAAATTTTAAAAGCAACATTGCATTATAAACGTTTCAAGGAGATGTGCATAAACATTAATCTTTGTAAAAAGCTGGCAATCGTTATGTGATGGGTGGAAAAATTTGGTTTGGTAATTTAGAAAACACATTAATATGGCAAACATGGAAAACACATGCATATGGCTCAGAATTTGGGTGTTATTAAATATATTTTGCTTTGAAACTCACAAAGAGAAACCATATACTCTTTGTAAAGCACACCAAGTCCTTCAACACTCGGTTTTTTTTTTTACAAGTAAAATGACCGCCAGTCAGCCATCTTTGATTGCATCGCGAAACAAAATGATGTGCTTATGTAAACCATCATTTATTGTCTTTCTACCAAGTATAAATAAAATTGGTCCATACTTGTCCAAGATATGGTTGCGAACGCACACACGCATGGACACGCATGGTGATCCTCTACTCCAAACTAAAATTATATTTATATTATATGCTTCAATTTGTTTGTGAGCCCATCGTGGAAAACCGCATCATATAATGCATGAAAGCGCTCCAAGCTTCTGATTTTAAAACTATAGTACTTACAAAAGCGATGTGTACAGCAATTTGTCGGTATGAAGATCAGGCATTCGATGATATGAATGAGGAAAGTGGAAAAAGAAACGTTTTGTGTGCTTTATCGTTAATAAACTGTTACAGCATGTTCCAACTTGAGGCATTGTTGAGCAGGCTGAACAAAATGGTGAATTAAGACCCCAGCAAGGAAACCGAGGATGCAACTTAAGACCCCATCGAGGGAGAGTGAGGTGTCCGAGGATGTGCATGATAAAACATACAATTAAATAAGGCCGTTAATTATCTTGAAAAGGGGTGTTTTAATTAACCCAAACACCCAATTTTCACTCATGCACTACCTTGGAGATCCCTTAGCATGCATGCAAAGTTTCAGGCTGATAGGTTTCATGGTTTTGGGGTTATGGAAGAGACACACACTGACACACTGACACACTCTGACATTTATTGGAGTAGATTAAAGAAGTAAAAAAGATATAAAATATCATAGCCCCCATTGTTTTAGTATTTTTGCTGCATGGAGTTAAAGGGCTAGCCCAGATTTATGTACAACGAAAAAGGCTGCCAGTCTACCAGTCGGCTGTCTTTGATCAGATTGCAAAAATAAAGTGAGGGGCACATGTATGCTATCACGTACTGCGTTTCTGCCAAGTTTGAACAAAATTAGACCATGCATGTCTGAGAAATGGTTGGGGACACATTTAAGTAACAAAATGGCCACCAGTCGGCCATGTTGCATCTGATCTCGAAAATAAAATGACATGCATATGTAAGCCATCATTCCTTGTATGTGTGCCAAGTTTGAACAAGATCGGTAAATGTATGTCCGAGAAATGGTTGAGGACTTGTTCAATATTGGGGTTTTTTTTACAACTAAAATGGCCGCTGGTCTACCAGTTGGCCATTTTTGATTGGATCACAAAATAAAGTTAGGTGCAAGTGTATGCCATTGTGTATTGAGCTTGTGCCAAGTTTGAACAAAATCAGACCAGGCATGTCGGAGAAATGGTTGGGGACACATTTGAGAAACAAAATGGCCACCAGTCGGCCATCTTGGATCTGATCTCGAAAAAAAAAATGACGTGCTTATTTATATCATCATTTGTTATCTGTTTGTCAAGTTTATACTGTTGTGGTGCTGGGTTCGGTGGCGAGTACGACTGCTGGACGGAGACCGCTAGACTTGGGCCGTCTCCCACCGAACACCGGAATTGAAGGTCGTCACTCCGGACAACTCCGAAGTCGACAGGTCGCTTAATGGACCGTGGACGCCAATATTTTGACCGCGCGGTTAGGGTCTTTTTGTATAATTCCAATTTACCTAAGTAGCTACGTGGTCTAGCTACCGGGGAAACCACACCCTCGGCCGGCTTTGTCTGAACCGAGTCGCTGGTACCGACTCGGATCCGGCGTAACCGAGCGGAAATTACCAAAGCTGCGCCGGTCCAAAAAACAATTTATGGCACACTCGGCCTCCCTGATTCTCAAGCCTGAACCATACTGGGTCAATGATAGAAGCGACAGGCAACGAGCTGGTACATTTAACAGGTGTTTATTTACAATAATCGGGAAGGGAGACACAGAGCAGACTTAACCACAAATATAATCAAATGTACAATGATGCAAGGCACTTATACCGTTTCTACTTGAAGACTGGGCCCACAGACACACACACACATCCAAAAATAAATGGACCCCGCCGGGTCTTTATTTGGTCCTCCAGCCGAGGAGGATAGTTCAGCTGGGGGGACAGAGTCTAGCCGGGTACCTGGCCGTCTCGTGCGGTTTCACCGACTCCAACACACCACGGTGGGACTCGAACCCATGACCCGGAATCCAACGAGCCCATGATCCTGGCTGCCACGAACGACGGTCGACGGCACGAGCGCCGTGGAACACCTCCGCCACGAGCACCAACACGACGACCAAGGTCCCCCGAAAAAGACCACGACCAAGACCAGACACCCGACTCTGGCTGTTGTGTGCAAATGGCTGCCAGATTCGTAACAATACAACATCGGTAAATGCAATTCAGAAACATGGTTGAAGATGTGTTCAACATCGGGTTTTTAGATCCTCGTGGAGGATCTCTAAGTCTTACTCACGTTGATTGTTCTTCATCTTCTTCTTGTGGACTTTTTTGTTTCACAGCCTACAGTTTTCATCGAAACTTCCTGAAACTTGGCATATGTATGTAAAAATATCCTGCGCAGACAATAACCATCTCCGGATTTTGAAAATTCCTCCTAGAAAAAAAGTATGACGTCAAAATATCTCCGCTAATGGAAATCTCCTAAAAAATTATCTCAAACTAGGCAAGCTTTTTGAATTCCGTTTGCGGGAATCGAACAGGGCATTAGCAGAGATGAATTACCGCACATATGATACATCACTATGACGTCATTTAAATGTTTATGACATCATTCCTATTTTTTGACATTTTTGTTTCACAACCCAGAGTTTTCATCGGATCTTCGTGAAACTTGCCATGTATAGCAGAAAGCCCACGCGCAGGCAGTAACCATCTCCGATTTTGGAAATTCTTCCGAAAAAAAGTTGACTCATAATATCGCCGCTAATGGAAATCGCCTATACCATTATCTCCGAAACTAGGCAAGCTGTTTGAATTTTGTTTGCGGGAATCAAGCCGGGCATTAGCACAGATAATAATTAATCGCAAACCTGATACATCACAATGACGTCATATTCGTTTTTATGACGTCATCATTAAGAGGACGAGGATCTTAGCTCATTTGAGCTTGTTTACAACTAAAATGGCCCAGTCGGCCATTTGATCCGATCTCGAAAAAAAAATGACGTGCTTATGTAAGTCATCATTTGTTATCTGTTTGCCAAGTTTTCTACAACATCGGAATGCAACAGAAACATGGTGAAGATGTGTTCAACATCGGGTTTTTTACAACTAAAATGGCCACCAGTCGGCCATATTGGATCTGATCTCGAAAAAACAAATGACGTGCTTATGTAAGTCATCATTTGTTATCTGTTTGCCAAGTTTATACAACATCGGCAAGTGCAAGCCAGAAACATGGTTGAAGATGTGTTCAACATCGGGTTTTTTACAACTAAAATGGCCGCCAGTCGGCCATCTTGAATCCAATCTCGAAAAAAATGACGTACTTATGTAAGCCATCATTCGTTATCTGTGTGCCAAGTTTGAACAAGATCAGTAAATGCATGTCCAATAAATTGTTAAGGACATGTTCAACACCAGGTTTTTTTTTTACAAATAAAATGGCCACCAGTTGGCCATCTTGGATCTGATGTCAAAAAAAACCACATGATGTGTGTATGTATATCATCCTGTGTTGTATTTGTGCCAAGTACGAATAAGATCAGTCCATACATGTCCAAGTTATGGTTGCAGACGCACGCACACACGCACGCAGGGACACGACAATCAAAACCAAATCCATAAGCCCCCGTTTTGGACTGTCCACTGAGGGCTAATAGAGTTGCTTTATTTGTGAAAAGTGATGCTTTTGGTCACTTTCAACTCACGGAAATGCTTGATTACAGCCAAAAGCACAGCAGTAGACCATGTTTTTCACTGAAACCAGTACAGCTGACTAGCCGACTTGGATATTCCAAGATGGCGGGTCACAGGTGCCACTCGCCGCCTATTCATCACCATTGTGGGGTTTGCTCCAGTTATATCTACAACTGAGTGGTACAGGCAGGTGAAACAGAAAGGACTCAATATTTTTCATACCAGTATGCCATAACTTTGTCACATTAATAACTGGCGTTTTTTATTGAAATGTTTTTTGTAATTTGTGTTTAAATGAAAAGTTCTTCTATTATTGTCCATACAATATTAATCCAGTTTTATGTCATTCTGATGTCAAATAAAAAAGTTACAACATAATAAAAAATATGTAGTCCTTTCTGTTTCACCCTGTATATATGTGGGCTGCGGCTCAAGTCTGGTATTAAGAGCCAACATGGCAACAAGGAGACGTCAGTGACCTTAAACATCATTGTTGGTGTACGTTTGGCAGGCGCTTCAGTAACAAAGTCTATGGAAATTGCTGACGTGTCACGAGGAAGTTTCTTGAAGGTGATGTCAGCCTGGGAAAAAGAAGGAAAGATGTCATCATCGAAGGACAACAGTGGAAGGAAGCACATACTCGATAAGCGTGATGCACCAGCATTTGTCCAGATTACAAGACAAAACATGAGAGCAATGATGGACAAACTGTATGTGAAGTTCAGCATGAGTCGTGAGCATCCTGTAATGTTAAAAGTGGTGAGAAGGGAACTTCGCAGGGTGGGATACCATAGCTGGGTTGCTATACACAAATCACTCATAACTCCTGGCATCGCTGGTTTGTAGGCCCCAATGATGCAAGGAGCATACGCAATGGACTGCCAAGCAGTGGAGGAATGTGATGTGGTCTGATGAGTCATCCTTCACCATGTTCTCGATGAATGGACCTGTGCACGAGACATCTTTCACCATGTTCACGACAATTGGATGTGGGCACGTGTGGCGACAGCCCAGGGAGCTCTGCAGCTCCGAGTGCCTGGTTCGAACAGTAAAAGGTTCTGACAGTTCCATCATGATGTGGGGCGCATTTTCCTGGCATGGTCTGGGTCCACTAATTCCGTTAGCATGCTGCATCATCCTTGTCTTTTATATTGACAAACTGAGCGATCATCTGCATGCCATGATACAGCATTTCTTCCCTGTTGGGAGGGGTGTCTATCAGGATGACAATACTCCAGTCCACAGGGCACGTGTTGTCACTAGATGGTTTGAGGAGCACGAGGCCAAGGTTTCCCATCTTCCACGGCCCTCCCAATTGCCGGACCTCAAACCCAAAGAGCATTTGTGGAACTGTCGCTGAGGACAACGGTTTCTGTCTCCACCAAACCGATGTGAATTGGTGGACTTCCTTGTGGAAGAAAGGTGCCACATTCATGTGGATGCATGTGGTGGCCAAACATTCGACTGTGACATTCTGTTCATGTTTCCATTTTTAGCTCGTTTGTCTACTACCTGTAGATAGCACTTTGAGAAGGTGAGAAATCATGCAGTGCATTTGGTTCAATATAGTTTGGAAAAGGATCCTTGACTCAACTGGAACTTTGTTGATGCAGAGGAGCACATACACAATTTAAACGGTGTGCTTTGGAGTATGATCTTTGAGCTCAAATTGAATACCTACTAATCATCACCATCATCATAATTTACAGCCTTTGTCAGAAGGCAACCCCAAGACTCCTCCACAAACACCAGTCTTTGGAAAGTCTTCTCCTCACCTTCACCCAGAGCTATAACAATACCTTTTGATAACGTGTTTAAATTGCTGAAGAGCATCCTTGCACATTCAACTGACAGGCAAAGACGAATTGCAGGCACGGCAGGGAGTCAGGAGGATGAGAACATTTTTAATACAGTATATCCTTTATACCCATCACACATGTCCCACAAGTCAATTCTACATGCATAAAGGTAATGAAGATAAAATCTTAAAAATAAACCTGATAATGGCAAGTGCTTCCATCTGGCATCTCTTGCTCCGGTCCTGCCTTTTTCGTCTGGCCTGATCGTAATGGACAGTTTCCACATCAGCAGCTCCTTATTTTCACCAACGTGTCAGAACAACTATCACTCTGATTACAGAGATGGACAGAACAATGTCTTATCTCACCCACACGGCATTGACAATAATCTCTCGTGTGTGTGTGTGTGTGTGTCATGAGAAATGCAGAGGGAATCCTTGTAAGGGAGGTTGGAAAGGATTTTTCTCCCTTTATCCTCCCTTTATGTCCGGTCTCTTCGTCCATCGTTCTTATGTATAAAAGAAGTATGCACAGTATTTAGGTACAAGCCACTTTTTGTCCTTTCTTCATCAGTTTGATAAACTATTCTTGAAATCACCAACACCTGCCCTGATTCGCAAAGGCTTGGGGTTAAAGAATCGCCGATAAGCAACATCTCAGTTGCGACTCCATATCGATCATACATCTTAAATCTTTCATGGCAAAAAAATCTTTTGAGCTTGTTTTTTTTCTGACTAAGGTACATGGTGTAGCCAGTTTCACACGTTACATGAAGGTCAAAGACATTGCGCAGGAGTGGAGTTGGTTTCAAGTTATACCCTCTGCTTGTGCAAAATCGGGCAGGTGAATACTCACCTTTGAGTGCTCTAGCCCAGGTTAGACTCTTGAGCCAATTATAAACTGTCGGATTGGTTCTTCATAGGCCAGGCAACGCATCGATGAGTGCGCTGTCCCTTGGGTCGACGTTAAGCAGGGGATCCGTCTGTTAGCGTTAGCTGGTGAACTTTAAAGATCCCACGGTGTCTTTCGACAGAGTAGGTGATTTATCACAAGCACCCAGAATGAATTCCCGATTCCTGCCCTGACCTGTTGTGGTGGTTCTAGGAGCCCACCACCACTACCAGACCCTGAGTTAATTGTCATTCCAAAGTGCATCCTGACGGTCTACCTTCATATTAAATAAGGCACAGCATGATGATGATGATAATGATGATGGTGAGTGTGTAAAGAGTGCTGCGACAGCAAAGATGAATTTGAGGCTGTTGTCAAAATTTCCAGTGTCAGCTGAAAACGTCATTTTCACATCACCACATTATAAGACTTTTGGTGTGTGGAGGGTGCTCTTTTTATTGTCTTCCTTCTGCAAGGGGGATTTACCAAAAACATGAATTTAAGGCAAATTTCATCTTCAACTTTAAAATTGTTTTTGCTTTGTCCATCTTACCTTTCATTAACTCCTTTCTGCTAAACCCTAACCCGTCTTATGAATAGTAATGAGATTTTTCGCCCTGCGGCCTAACATGGAGATTGCAGGCAGACCATAGACAAAGACCTTTTGAAGAGAAGAGACTGGGGGAACACACATTTAGCTGAAGAGCATTTAAGGATTCTCTTAGCTCAAGCTGCATTGATGTCCAGACAAATCAAGAGCTTGTCCACCATTTCAGGTGAGAAGCTCATCCTGCCAATAGTACAAGCCCTCAAGGGGAACGGTTTTGAATCGGCGATAGTTGTTGTGCAGGAAACTGAAGTTCCATTGCAGATAAATTCAGGAGCGTTGCGCTCTCACAAGCCATTTCAATTGTGATTCCTCCCTGGATAAGAATGCACAGAGGAAGAAAAAATAATTTATTTTACCATGTGCCAACTACCAGGTTATGCAAAATGATTTCTCAATTCAGAGGAGTCTGACATTTGGTTGTGACTTGAGGATGGAATGGGAACAGCTTTGAACCTTGCTGAGAGACCTGAGGCTGCTGTTCAGTTAAGTTGGGCCTCAGGGTTGAGATAGAAAGTTTGGTAAAAAGTTTATACTTTCTTGTCCTCGTATGTCACGCCCTGGCAAAGATGTGGACAGAGAGAGAGAGAGAGACAGACAGACAGACAGACAGACAGACAGACAGACACAGACACAGAGACACCAGAACTCTCAAGATGTCAATGCATGAAACGGAATAATGGTGAGATCAGTTATATATTTAAAGACATGTACATCAAAATCGGCTTTCCGTACACCTCCACTCGTTTGTTCCTTTTTTATACGGTTCGTGGTAGAAGACTGTTTAATCACACCTTTCCCTTTCGGGCTTCAAGCAAGTGGTGGAATACCATCTCATGTGGTAGGGATGGGGGAACACCATCCCCCATCCCGATCTGTGATCTTTTCCTTCCCCGTTAATCCTACCTCACTCTACCCTCTTGCTTGCAGATTACTGCTCTCTCTCTCTCTCTCTCTCTCTCTCTCTCTCTCTCTCTCTCCATCCACTTGCTTGTTGTGTCCAACTGGTGCTCCATCACCGCACTGTCAGTACGTTGCCCCCACCATCACCATGCTCTTCTATGAGCCTAGATTTTGCATAATAAATAAATGCATACATGCCATGGATCGATGTAAGTATCACCATTATATGCCAAGAGTTTCGACCTTTCTGAATGAAATTGAGACAAGTTTGGGATATTATAGAAACTTCAACTGTATTTTGATGTTACGTCAATACAATGGTGAAATTCAGATAAATTGGGAACCTTTATTGTCAAAAAAACAATAGCTCAGTTTGTTTACTGAAGGCACATATTCTCTTCGTCTTATTAAGGTATATGAAGACCAGGCATACATTTGCCCAGCTTATTCTTGAAGATCACACTTTGGCTAAACTTTTGAAGCAAATTCTTTACCTTTTGACTAATATGTTGCCAGGTTGGAAGAATTCTTTGCATTGTTTTTCCCTTAAAACTGCTGTATTTACCATCACATGTTTACAATGAATTCTCCCTTTTCACCCCTAGACCCAGTAGCATGTCTGACTCATAAAAAATCTGCAACACCACTCTCAGTGTGCAAGTCTAGTTGTCATGGGACATTCGGTCATCTTACTTCTTTTAAGTGCAAATTAGTGTCTTCGGCCGTAGCAACTCATCATAAGGCTTGAAAGATTATAAAAAAAAAGGTTGGGGAAACAGAATGCCAGTGGAATTAAAAAATAAATCCAATTTATACATGAGAACTAAAAAGGGAGAGAAGAGACGATGGACAGGTTTCAGATGCAAGATGAAGGGTTGATGGGCAGCCAAAGCTGCATGGACATGTTGAAGGAAAGAGATAAAGGTCGAGTGCAAAATTATAAAAGTGTTGCACAAGTAAGAGAAGAGGGAGAAGAATGAGTGGAGATGGGTAGATGGTTTTACTCTTGGGGAAAGAACGTTGAAAGGGTTGATCAATGGTCGCATTCATCATGGTGGAGCCCCGTGAGGCCGGTAGAGTCCAAGAGAAGGCTAAACAGCTGACGGGCTGTTATCCTGCATGTGGTCACACGTCACGAGCTCTTGCCCTCCATTTTTTGCCTTAAGATTAGATTTTGGTGACACCAAAGGCAGTAGATATTGGAGCATTAATTAGTTCTGGCTGATACACCGGGGCTACAGTGGCAGCAGCAGGGCTTACATCAAGGCACGAAGAATAAAGGGCAGCTGCTGCGAGCGGCTGAGAATGTATTGAGAAAGACATTTCCATAGATCAAATCTGTCCAATAATACTTTGGCTCTTTGTATCTGAGGCTCATGGAGGAACTTGTACATAAATCACATGCAGAACAAGGACTTAAGGAGACATCGGTGCACTTTTACTTGAATTACAAGGACATTAGGCAACAATGGAAAAATCAATGCAGTACAAGGGATTTGAACTTGGGATCTTAGCATCATGAACCATGTGGTCAGATGCGAATCGCAAACAGGCCAAGATGAGGAAAGGTGGTCGTCCTAAGCTTGAGATTTGGTCTATGCCAAAAGGGAATAGCACTGGGTTTATATGGTTTGCTGTTGATGATTATGTTCCGTAAGGAGATTCAGTGGCTGTATTTTCACGAAACCATGACCAGAGAAGACAATTTAAACATGCCAAATGTCATGCTCAGGATTTTTAACCTTCTTATTCTTGTATTATTCATGTTCCCGGTTAACGCTGCTGTCACCATGGTGAGAACTGTTTTACAATCAGGAGTATTGGCAAGATCTAATGAAGAGTTATCTCAAGAAGGTGACAGATTTTTGCGAACGAATAAAGAAAACAACACGAAAGAGGATGAAAATAATTGTATCTTTATTAGCTTGAACAACACAGCACATCAACTGGGTATTAGAAACTTGAAAGGCCACAGCCTGAGCAGGCAGGCGTTCAGCAAACAGAGCACAGACCCAGGCCTATAGTTAGAAAGAGAAAGAAGAATGAGGGATGGTGAATCAATAAACAGGAGAGAGAGAGAGAGAGAGAGGAGAGAGAGGAGAGAGGAGAGAGAGGAGAGAGAGGAGAGAGGAGGAGAGAGAGAGAGAGAGAGAGAGAGGAGAGAGAGGGGGGGGAGGAGAGAGAGAAAGAGGGGGGAGGGAGAGAGATGGGAAGGGAAGAAGAGAGAGGGAGAGAGAGTTTGGAGAGAAAGAGGGGGAGGAGAGAGAGATGGGGAAGGAATAGAGAGAAAAGGTGGAGGGAGAGAGAAGGGGGAGGGAGAGAGGAAGAGAGAAGGGAGAAAGAAAAGAGAGGGAGAGGGGAGAGAGGAGGGTGTGGGGAGAAAGAGGAGTGAGGATGGAGTGTGAATGGGGAGCGAGGAGAGAGAGGATGGAAGGGAGAGAGAGGAGGGGGGAGCAAGAGGGAGAGAGGGAGGAGGAAGAAGAGAGTGAGGATGGTTAGCGAAGAGAGTGAAAGTATTGGAGAGTGAGGAGGGGAGTGGAAAGAAAGAGGAATGGGCATGAGCAGGGTGTGGCAAGGAGGGTGAGAGAGTAGAGAGAGAGAGAGAGAGAGAGAGAGAGAGAGAGAGAGAGAGAGAGAGAGAGAATGAATTATAGGTGTGGAAGGTTGGGGGGTCCTCATCCCACTGGGTTATCACAAATGATTTTGAATGCCCAGCCATCCTTGATTTGATTGGCATTTACTCCATCCAAAACAGTTACACATACAGATGAGAGCATTTGTACAAAGGGCACGTTCATAGTATGAGTGCATAAAAGTTGAACCAACACTAAAGTATAGCCTGGTGTAAAATAACTGAATTACGATCATAAAATAAAACACACAATACCAGCACCCATTGTTACGTTATGTGACATAAGAAGGATGTTTTAACCAAATAATTAATACCCAAGTAGTTCTGGGTTTATACAAACTGGAAATTGCTCTTTACGTCATCACCCTATCCTTTGTGCCCAGCACAACGCCTGTGGCCTGAGAGGGTGTACCTGGCACCCTTGACATGGCTTCGAGGGACGTGTTGTCAAAAAAGATACCACCAACACTAATGATCCACTCAGACCACGAGACTGTTCTTGTGGTCTTCTCCAAACATTGTGCCTTCCTGACTCTTTAATCCTCTCCCATATTTAGTTTCTTTATCCTCCTTTTGCTTGAGTCTCGTTCAGCTTTCAGTGGTGCAAATGACACAATGCCGCTTGCAAGACTGGGAGATCAATTTTGTTTGTTTTTGCTACATTACATCTGATATAGCTGCAGGACATAAATAACAGCCCATTGTGTTCTATCTACTGTGTCTGCTGCAACTGACGTCTCTTCCTTCAGCTCCACCGATTGAATAACTCCCCCTGGAGTTCTCATTTGGCACCAAAGCGACACCAGCCACTCTAGTGTTTCTTGCTTTGTTAGGTGTGTTGCACACACACACACACTTTGATGCAGTGATCATGATTAACCTGACATGCAGTGCCCCTTCTTGGGCAAGAGCAGGAATTTATAATTTGTTCAGGGTGCCGGCGATAGGTCGTCTACTTTGTGCGAAGGACACCGTGGGGTCTTTAATGTACACCGACTAATGCCGGCAGACGGGACGCTCAGTTTGACGGCCATCCGAAGGACGGCATACTCATTGATGCCTCACCCTGCCTGCGAAGCACCAAATTACTTTTTAACAATAATATGGAAAACTGTTCGTTTTAAAGACTCGAGTTGATCTGTGTCCGGAAAACTATGGACAATTTTTCTCAATGAATTGTTGAGAGATGTGTGTGCTTCCTCGCGTGGGAGAGAAGGTTATTTTCAGGCGTGAGGCCTTCTTCAATGTGAGAGAGGTTATCCTGTTTCACTTTCTTGAACCCTGAACTCCACCCCACCACCTCAAATTCGATGGGGATTGGATTGATTACAAACAAATTCCAGGTCATATGTACTCTTGTCATGTTATAACTGTGCCCATAGGTTGAGACCTTCTGGATTCACATTGCACAGAACATTGTCTCCAATTTTGACTTGATGTCCATTTGTATAACTCGAAGGGATGATCATATAACCGATTGAAGGCACCATTGTTCGCATATTTTCCACTGAACTCAAATTTATTTTCCCCCAATGAAGAACTTCTTCAACTTCTCTCCCACATTTAATAAAAATAGACCCTCTCCTTCACGGTGGCCATTTACATGGTGGCCGCAACGTCTTGTCACCCATTGTAAAAATTGTGACGTTGCCTTTGTGTGCAGAGTGTTAATTCGTTTCCTTTTTTTTCAGATTGCGTGAACATAACCATGGGTGACACAAGTAGTTACACCATTGAACATGGGATCGTTGTCAGTGTCTGGGTTCATGAACGTCCACAAACAGGAAAAACAATGGAAGAAGTGCGCGTCGACTTCCAGAAACGATTCCGCCAAGAAGCTCCCGATAAAAGGACAATTCTGCGTTGGGAGCATAAACGAAACCACTGATGACCTCAAATAAGTAGTGAGACTCCCTTTTGATCGTATCATCCCACAAATGCTCCGGAAAATGTCCCACAGAACATGGCGCAGAATAAGAACAAAGAGCAAAGTGCCATATTCTCTGCAATGACTATGACGGAGCACAAACGGATCCCCTCCTGTAAAGTGTGTAATAAAGTAAAAAAAAAAAAAAAGTAGTGTAAATGCATGTGGTATAACTTGTAGAACCCTTCAGTGTTGTCAGATAATATGATAAAAGGAAATGTCACAATTCTTACAATGGGTGACAAGACATGTGGCCACCCTATTGGTGTGGACATTTGGAACCATGTAATTTATTTTTTATTTTTTATGTGCGATTGGATGACGTGTCTGCTGGTGGAAGGGGATATAGGGGCAGATGTGGTGAGTGGAAGGGGGGAAAGCGCTCAGACCACCGTGTTCATCGACTTGGTAAAACACGCAGTGTTTTTGATTAGCGGAAACAAACAAGACAAAGCAGACAGAAAGATAGATTGCTTGTATTTGTGAAACATTTGCACAAAATTGCTCAAAATCAGCGAGGCATAATCCCAGGTTTTCAAAATCAGCCAAAGTGTGACAGAAACGTGCAGGGCAACTTAGTTATCGCTGTTGTCTGGCCTTAGAATGTGTACAGCCAGGCATATGGTGCAGTTAACATTATTATTGGTTTTAGCCACAAACACCAACCCCATACACAGACAGACAAGACTCGGACACGGACGGACACACAAATGTATTTAATAGTCGTTGTTATATTCCATCTTTTCTCATCCACTCCTCTCCATGCGCGAGGCATGCATTTATCAGAAGAACAAGTTAGCAACTAATTCCTACAGGCATTTGGGGTTTATATTATCATGAACAATATCACAGACAAACTAAAGTTATCACAAGGTCGAGGCACTTATATTCACACAACTTCATTCATTCTAGTTTCATTTCGATCATTTCGTGAGCCGGGGCATCGATGCTGCCGAAGCAGTTTCTATGGCTAGGGTTACAATCCTGGTCGGGTCTCCACTCCGACACAGGAAATCAGGACAGAATTTTGTAACTTGGTCATGGTGCCGGCAATAGCTCACCTGCTCTTCACGAAGGACACTGTGCGATCTTTAATGTCGACCAACTAATGCTGGCAGACAGGACACCCGTTTAACGCCCATCCGAGGGACGGCACACACCGAATGTGAAGCACCAGGAATGACAGCTTATAGCTGGGCTGAGATTTAAACCCAGGCTCGATAGCTCAGAGGTGAGTGTGCCTCTCGGCCATCCTATCAGCCATCTGTACCCATCACTTTGCTTCAGCACCTGTTAAATAAGTTTTGGCAACACCGCACTCTCCGCACACTCTTTCGCTTATCCCAGTGAGGTTACGGGTCGTGACACGTCCCTCTCACCAAATTATTGCGTTTCCTCCAAAAACACTCACTTAACACCAGTTTTCCAAAAATATTATACAATCTCCCACCTGTCCCCTCTCCCAACCCCCCTCCAAAAACTCTCATCTTATACCAATACTGCTAGTCCATAATGCCACCAAGAAGGCCGGTCGAACTCGCAGTGCCACCGGCTGGATTCATGGAATTTGATGAAAGATAAACGTCTGAAATACAAACCTGTAAATTACACTTCCCTGACGAAGGATTGCTGTTGATTAATATGAGTTTGTGTGCTCCAAGTAGCTTCATGAAGCTTATTATTATGCAAACATTGTCATTGTTTTACCTTCTGATTGTTTGCCAAAAGGAGAAAGGGAAATTATGTGTTTGATGTTGGACCAATTATTGTGTTCGGCAACTGAACCGGAGACAGGATTTTTCCGCATTCTCAGTTTACCGCTCAAATGTCTCGTCCTTCTCTTCTTGCACTGTTCATATCATTCTCCAGCATTTAGCGAATTGAAATGGGGGCAAAGGGCAACCGGAAAGGAAAAAAAAAAGGCAAAGAGCAACCGGAAAGAAAAAAAACAAATGCCCTCTAAAGGGATAAGTTCATCATTTCAGTAAAAAGTTCAGGAGTTTGGAAAACGTCCAAGTTGAAATCGATTCTCATTGCTTCTTCACTTTGTGTGAAGAACTTTGTTCCAAATTACGAGGGTTTGGACCCCGTTTGGTCAGAAAACAGAATGTCCAACGATTTAAGCTCCAGGGTCATTGACTCGATACAACAGCTGTACACAGCAACGGCGTACATAGCGAGATAAAGCTCGAATGCCGCCATGTTCGTGCTGTCTGTTATATGAAAGCAATACAGTACTGCGCCGCAAAGCGGACCGCATGAAGACCATTCCAACACCAGGTGTCCCACCCATACCATCATCCCGACAATCACATAACCGTAAACGCTGCCATCGGTTTGTGCCAGCTAAAATAGATGTACGACTACTGGTTCTGCATGCAACTCGTTTTTCTTACCTTTGCACAAATCAATAGGACATCTAACCCAAGCGGTCTCTTGTAATCCATAAAAACTCTAACATCTTAGCTCATGAGGTTAATTAGTTGCTTGTCCTTGCTCTGGCATTTGGGCACACAGGATGCTTAAGTACCTTAAACAATGTTTCAAGCTTTGTGAGTTCAGCCCATATATTATCTGGATTCATGGAGCAAGGTCGGCATCGGGTTCAAACCCATGGTTTTCCCCAGAATCCACAATCACTTAAACCCTTGCAGAGAGTTACATATCCATCCAGAATAGCAATCAAAGGCTACATAGTTGTCCAGGAGATGAGCTCGTGTCGCAAGGAACATGATGAGCAGATTTAAAGAATGACGTGGAATTCGAGGCTGGGGTTCACATGGCAAGGTCTCTTCTGATCCCAATTCTGGTGGCACATTCGCATCCAAGTTGTCTTGCTCGGATGATTTTGGAATCTATTTACATCAGACGAGTGCATAGTCAAACTGACCTTTGTCGAGTCCATCGATGCCCTCGCCCCAGTTTGAAGTAGGCATGGAGCTGTATGGATCCAGCAGAATGCGAAAGCAACGCACAATGAGAATAGCCAGAAACACGAAGAGGAATGCAACAAAAGCAAAGGCGGCTTTCTGCTCAAGGCTTAGTGGCGGTGATATGGCAGCTGAGGGCATGCCAACATCTGTGAGAGGCGAGAAGGTACCTTCGCCTGCCATTGCCCTTTTTTGCAGTCCTGGGGTGGGGTGGGGTTCAGGAGGCTGTAGAAAAATAAGAGCGCAAGAGAAGGATGAGATGACGAATGTGTATACTGTATATAGATATATATTATTATATATATATATATATATATATATTGTATTGCATTACAGTATGTGTGTATTTAACATTGCAAATCCTCTTTGGTGTCTTGACATCCTCTCTATCTGGGGCCATGGAGCCAGCCAAAAGGACTATTTAGACCTACCCTGGGATCTTCAATATCCATGTGATTGCATATGGGAAGCGGCTAATGTTCCGCTCAAAGGATGACATGATGCATTGATGAATCGCCTCTCACTGATTACCCCCATCGGGGTGGCGGTTGTCCCTGGCAGGTTGTTGTGCATGGTTATGTACATGGTTCTTGGCATGGCTGTGGTACAAAGCTCTGACTTACCACCTTGTGTTACCAGGTGACCAGGGCACACTTTTGCATGCCAAGTCTGGGGTTGCCAGGCTGCAGCTGTTCCACTTGATAAGAGCAAAGTGCCATGAGTACCGCAAACACACACACACACACACACACACACACACACACCACACACACACACACACACACACACACACACACACACACACATACACATTTATGACTGTTACTACAATGAACCCAATATTCACACCTTGTGGGGTTTGCCAGGCAACGTTTGTCACCCAAGTCTCTTCATGAACCGGCTGACGGGGCCTGATGTCTGACTGAGGGTGATTTTTTTGGGCAGGGATTTGTAACTTGTTCAGTGTGCCGGCGATAACTCGCACACTGTTCAAGATGGGCAACGTGGAATCGTTAACGTCCTTCAATTACCGGCGCTTGCAGTCTCGTGCTCCAGTTTAACATCTTTCCGAGACACGGTTCAGTCACACATCGATACATCGTACAACATGCGAAACACCAGGGTGGAAATTTATCCCTGGGTCTGGATTCGAACACAGGCGAGACATCTCAGAAGCTACACATATGTACATATGATATTACTACTTTAATGACCCCAATTAATCACGGTGTGTTTGTGTGTGTGTGAGAGATCAATACACAACACATACATCAGAACAACACACACATACAACACACATACAGCACACACATACACTACACACACAACACACACACACACATACATCACACATACACACACATACACATACACCCACACAACACACACACACACATACACATGCACACCAACACACACACACACACATCACACACACACACATATCCACACACATACATACACATACACACAC
>CM068959.1:90031742-90043584 GCA_035128595.1 Eptatretus atami
GTGTGTGTATATGTGTGTGTATGTATGTGTGTGTATGTGTGTGTATATATGTGTGTATATATGTGTGTGTATGTATGTGTGTGTATGTGTGTGTATATATGTGTGTATGTATGTGTGTGTATATATATATATGTGTGTGTATGTGTGTGTATGTATGTGGTATGTGTTGTGTGTGTGTGATATGGCTGTGTGTGTGTGATGTAGTTGTTGTGTGTGTGTGTGTAACGTGGGTGCACGTGTAGTGGGTGTGTTGCTGTTCTGGTGCAGTGTGTGATTGCTGTGTGGTGTATGTGTGATGTATGTATGTGTGTGTGATGTAGTATGTGTGTGTGTATGTAGTGTTGTACGTGTGCGTGTGTGCATGTATGTGTGTATGTGTGTGTGTGTGTGTGTGTTTGTGTATGATTATGTGTACATAATAATGTGATGAAAACAAAGAATGTAACAACACATGCATCACCTTGAATGAGCTGATCTTTGTCGAGATACATGCAATGAACTGAACTGATGGGGAAAGCTCGGGTGGAGATGGTGAGGCATGATTTGGTGAGCACCAGGTGTTAATTTACCGTGTTCCTTACCTGCTCTTGGTGGATGAACAGCTCTTCGGGTTTCTCCTGGCTCCGACCGGCGGACGAACGTGGTTCATGTACCAGCGGAGGGAGAAGAGTGCGTGGTTTGCACGGGATCACATCGAGTACAGACACCCCACCCCTGTCTCCCCACACTGTCAATATCTCCCCATGCCTCCCCCTTTACTCATTAAATACCATTTCTGCATCCCCCCCCCCCTCCCAGCCTCCAGCTCTCCTGTTGCGTTCTCTCTGTGTCCATTATTTGCACATAAAGAAAATGTGGGTTGAATCGACTCTCCCGCTGTGTTTACTTTTCTCAAGTAAACCAAAAATAAATATTTGGGTGCAGCGTACAGGTGTGCGTTTCACTGAACCACACCTTTTTCCCACTGGTCGTCCACTGGGCTCCGTGTCCCATTGCGTGTACCTGTCTGGCCCTTCTGATTTCTCCTTTCTCTGCTGCGCACCTTTGCTTCTCGGAATCTGTTGACGATGCCCATGTGCATGAAATAAATAATTATTTATTTTGTTCAACTCCACTAATTATTGTGTTTGTATAACACAGGTATATCTATTTATTTATTTTTTTATACCTGAGTATGACAATGCAGTGAAGCAAGCTTTCTTTTCCAAATTTATTCCGAACAATGGTGAGGAAGTGAAAAGGGAGTATATTAGCTTTACAGTCCTTCATTGCTTCACTCGGTTCCCTACACTACTCACCGTTTGTCTGTTTCATCAGTTAGCATCAGCCTGGTTTCTTAACAGTTAAGGTAGGCTGGCTTAAGATCTTAGGGTCTTGAATTTGAGCCTCTGTCGGTCGTTGAATTAACACCAGGTGAGGTTGAATCAGCCTGTCATCCTTCCGAGATCGGCGAAATGAGTACCCGCTTACTGGAAATAGAGAGCATTGCATCAGCGGCACAGCCACCCCCAGAAATGATTCAACCAGCAGCCACAGGCTGCACTCGATAGCTGTCAGTTAGCATGGGTCCATATAACAGAATGCTCACGTCCCTCCGGTGCATGCCACGTGCGTTGTGCATCAGTAGCTGCACCGGCTGTCAGGGCACTCCTTCCAGACTTGGGGTCTCGATGCTGTCTCCGCAGGTTTGTTGCAGGCTCGATGATCCTCTCCTGATTGTACTCCAGATGAACACCGGCACTATTTCTAGACTTGGGGTCTCTATGCTCCTCCTCCGACTCATCCGAAGAAATATTTCACAAATATACCATTCCTGCTTCATTTAAACCAGATGAATTTTGCACAGAAACATGTGCACATCATCCTACAGCAATGGTCTGAATGGATGTTCTCTTGATGTTCAATGCCGGTGCAAGACGTGACTCTGATGTGGACTACGCTGAACAACTACAAGCATGACTGCGATATTATTCGGTGTGCGGACATTTCTGGGTCATCCTGGGGGAGGCGAGGCTTGCGCACTGGCAGTTTCAACAAACCTTTGGGCATATGAGAGGTACAGTTTGGTGTTCCTGAAGACATTTTCTAAAATTGTACATTCCTTTGAAGTCTCTTTGAGCCTGAATTATCGAACTGGACCTGAAGCCAAAGTTCCAGGATCCTTGCTCTTACGATATTTGTTTACCTCTCCATGTTAGTAATCTTACAGGAGTCCTTTATCATACGCAATAGAAAAAAGAAGGCATTGCTTAGGATCTTCCATGAATCTAAAATGTGTCAGTTATTCTTGCCACCCTGAAAAAAGGAAATTTTTCCTTACAATATTCAGCAACAAGCAAAGGTTTTATCAGAAAGACCAGCAAGCGGGTATGTCACCGTGCCATTGTCAATGGAATAACAGGCAAAAACAGCATTTACCATCTTCCTTCTATGGAGCCTCGTGGTTGGAGGGTTCACCTGTTTGGCGTACGTTCCCATCTGAACCAATAGCTCATGGGGCTGGATCTCGGATTCACAGTCGTATAATACTGCGTGTATTGACTAGTAATAGTCCTTGCAATTTATACAAAGTGCATTAATGTCTCAAAATGTCCTTGTTCGGTATCTGATTTATGAACAAGCTCCTCCATGAGTTTAGATCAATGTTAAATAAATAACAAGTTCTCCCACCTCACCCGCTTCATTCTTTGTTCCTCACTGTCCGCTCAGCTCAAAGCCTCATTTAATGCCATTAACAGCACAATGCCTGTTCTATGCTCAAGGCACCTCTATATGCTGTCACAAAACCATAACAAGAGTTCAGGGATCAACAAGGGGTGTCTGTTAATCCAGTTAAAAGCACAATCATAATTCCAATTTCCAAGGACATGTAGCATCGATCACAGCAACTCATGCTTGACATATGCAAATTTGTGGATGAGCACAGCAAGTAGACTCGGTCGTTAGTGTTCCACTCTGGGTCTGGAAGGCCGGCTGTTTGATTCCAACCTAGACGAATTGTACAAAGGACTTTTAAAATGGACATGCTGCTTCCTTGCTTGGGCTCAGATTTTAAAAGGGTGGGACAAACACAAAGGTTGGCATCCATGGGGAAGAGATAAGTAATCTCCCGCGATGAGGCTAGCCTTTGCGCCTCTCACTCTCGCACCGCTGGCAGGTTGGTGCGTTTTCTGTCTTCTACCGTCTCCTCTCCGTATCGCCCCCCACCCCCCCTGCCTTGTCTGCGATTTACACTACAATATTTCTGCAGGGCGCTCAAGTCCGCCAACATTCCCCTTCTTGGAAAACTACCAAAATCACGAATCACTGCTCACCTTCACTCTTTCATTCCTCTTTTTTTCCGCCTTTGGAATAAACTCCCTCACTCTGTTCAATCCCTTCTTCCCTCCAGGCCTTCAAAAGCTGTTCACCACCACCTCTTGTCATCCCCCATCCAAACCTCGATCTTCTACCCCGTTAATCCACCCCAAACCCACCTCCTTCAAATTCCCTGTTTTCCTTCCTGAAAGTCCCTGTAATGTCCATCTTGTATTCCCCATGCGCCCCGCCCCATCCTCTCCCTTCCGCAGATCTTCCTAATGTCTCTGTTCGCCACTATTTTGTCCTCCCACTCCGCCCCTCTTGTCTCATTCCCCCCTTGCTGTGGGTTGTGGTTAGCTCTCATACGAGCCTCGACAAGGTATACAAAAAAAAAGTATGGCATTGCTGCAGTACCCAGAGTTCACTGGAAAGTTACATCACTTCCCCAAACTCAGTGGCTGTGTTTGTCTGACGTCAAGTTTCATGTGGTCCCATGTATTTGTCTGCATGATTATATGTCATTGTGTTGCCACTCATCCACGAACATTTGAACCTAGCAGCTACTCAACGATTGGCTGACTGCCCATGCAAGTTTTCAAATCAGAAAGGCAGGCACATGTTCATCCATTGGCTGAGAGCTTGATGCACAAAGTCTGAACTCTGCCAGGAGTAGAATCAAGAATCCAGAGTCTGGGAGAAATTCCCCCACAGCTGGCAAGGCGCAGCGAGAGCACCTCGAGGGCAAGATATGCCATGATGAAATCAACACTGGGGAGCAGCCAAAAGGATGACTACAATCTGCATCTTTTCTTCTTCAACTTGTTCTTTGTTTGAAAATTTTCTCAAACAACTTTCTTCAACTCCTCACCATGTGTGAAATAAATTTTGAAAGAAAGCTTGCTTCACCTCAGTTTCCAACTCATGGATTAAAAAACTAAACACTGCATTGGTAACAGCAGGAGGAGATGGCTAATCTAGAGGATAGGGCAGCAAACTTGGACAGACCAAATGGAAGGTGGTGCATGCTCATTTCCGATGGTATTTCCCTGAGAATACAATGCTGAATCACGGCTGGTTCCAAATCGGCCAATGACTTTGATTGACATTGACTGGTTGGGTGCACACCAAGGTGCTGATAAAAGTCAGCAACTTGGAAGAGAAAACGCGTGTTTTGTGGTGGAAGGACTCGCTATGCTGTGTTTTCGATACATAGTGGTTGGCATGCACCGCTTTACAGTCCAAATCTGCAGCACCCAGATTAAAGAATAGTCAGGTCAGTTGATGGACCCTGGTTTGTGATCCCATGAGATTACTATGAGAAATATATGGCTTTGTTGCAGCAGCAACCGATGGCGGCTTGAAGCAAGAAGGCTCAGTGATGCAGGTCGTAATTGGCTGGGGAACCTGTTTGGCTGTGAGTCAATATCGTAGTGGTGGATAGCCACCACAATTACAGCAAACACTTAAAATGACAAAAGAATGAATGGCAGAACCCATACTGCATACAACTGTATTGCCCCATGATCATCCAATGGTGATCACAGGGCGTCCTTCGAACAAATGAGCGACCAAGTGTTTGGCATGACTCTGCAAACCGCCCCCAACACACCCCCTTCTAAGATCCAAATGTAGTCCTTACAGTCAGGAATTATATATTTTATGCCATTGATGAAATGTGATGACAGAAACGTGCCGTCGGGGCCAATTTTTTGATGAGACATGAGTAAAGCATCAAACTTGCACACATGTTGTTTAGGTCCTTAGAAAACATTCGGAGGTGAGTGCCTGGGCTGGGTGGCTTATGCCAAGGTATGGTGAAGGTCAAAGGTCATACAGTGTGAACTATGAAACTGCATATTGTGATTTTCATTTACAATGTAACAGTTTATTTCAATGTCCTGATTCCTGAGGAAGAAGCCTTGGGCAAGTTGACCTGACTTGAAGAAGCCTTTGCTGAGTGGAAGACAGAACGTGTGCTAAGAGTCACATGTTTGAGTACTGGGCCTTATTCTCTACTTCGAAATGTTGCTTTGGCATTCTCACTGTGAGCAAACCTTCGCACTCACATTGAGGTACTGGAGGAGGTGACTGCCTAGTTCTTCGCTCTGGACAAACAATATTACTCCCACTGGTTACTGTGCATGTCGGAACATGTAGACGATCCTGATGACATCAGATACTAGCTTCAGCTTTCTGGGTCTTCCTAGAACAAAATAAGTTTTTCTGCTTGGCACTGGACAAGCACATGAACTGAACTAGAACGGTACCATCGTTAACTGAAACGCTACTATTTGCCCACTGCTATTATGACCAATACATCTGTATCGTCCATGCACCCTATTATGTCACGTAGTTTCTTGGCATTGTTATGAACGTCATAAATTTTAATGCTTCACTCACATCGGGTCTTAGATCAGATATAAGAAGTTTCAAGATTTTTCGGATAAAGATTTCAATTCAACAATTATGCAGGATAACCACTTCTCTGATGACGTCATCGTTATCACCCTATATACCCATGTAATGGGGAGTTGATGACATATGCAGAGTTTCAATTTTTTTCATTGAGCGCGTTTCAAGAAAAATTATGTCCAATTTTCCTTTCATCCAATATGGCTGCCATACCATGTGATCGATGAGGTCAGTTCGCAATAAAGTATATCCATGGGAGTCCTCCAAGTTTAAGTGTTGCATCGACCAGACAAGTGGTATGAAAAAAAAAACATTTTCAAGCAAAAACATATAGATGAGGAAATACACACACACACACACACCACACACACACACACACACACACACGGGCATTGTTACAGTCTCGCATCCCCTTCAGGGCGAGACTAATAATGCAAAGGTAAAATATTCTGGTGGAGAATAGAGCTGACAGAAAACGCAGCAGCATTGAAAAGATCGATGGTTCGGGTCTAGAGCAGGCAAGGATACTGCAGAGTTTGAATGGCTGTATTTTATAGATATGCCTGATGTTAGCTTAAGGTTAGGGTGGTGGGTTTGGGATCCTATGACTGAGTTCAAACCCCACTTGGCTGTCGAATTAATACCAGGTGGGGTTAACCTGCCTGTCATCCTTCTGAGGTCGACAAAATGAGTTCAGCATGCTGGTATACTGTGTCGGAAGTGCGACCCGTCCAGGATTGTGTCCAATAGCCAAGGAGTCTGGCTTCGGCAGCACCAACGCTCTGCACATAGTATGGTCCAATCGATGGATGGATGGATTCTATAGATAACTCCTGATTTTTAGAAATCATGAACAAGGACTTTCAACTTCAAGACACAAGTTCAACAAACTCTGTACCACAAATGCATCGATGGGCTACCCTTTTGCCAAGGAATCACATGAACGTATGGCCTCGATACCCATATTGTGTTTGACACAAGGATTGATAAGCACATTTCACAGCATGAAGTAGAAAGTACCACAAAGTACTGTATCTAAAGGACATTATGTAGACAGGACTGTGTCAATCATGAGCCAATCAAGAGGAATAACCTTTACATTTTCAACATCCATTGCCAAAGGCAAATCCAAGCTGAAGAAACAGATGAGGAACATCGACAGCGACTGCAGTCTTTTCAGCCAGCTGTTTTTGGGACTTGTGATAGGGCTTAGATGAGTTCTTTTACGCATGGAAATCACCTTGGCCACCATCTCCGAGTCAGCATGAAGACTTCACCTGCCAAGTTGCAAATCACAATTACTAGATCTCTTGCACATCTTCCAGCCAGAAGCCCCAGTGCATTTTAAAGTCAAGGAATTTTGATTGCCCTGCTGCAGTACATGTGCTTCCCAGGGGTGATGCTTCCACATTGGTGAGAACAGTGTCGAACTTCATACCTTGGACAATCGCCGCTTCAAGGCTGTTAAGCGAAAATGCGTGGCATGGGTCGTTTACAAGGAAGACAGCTTGAAGGAGGCACACCTGAAAAGAGGGTGTCTGAATGGGGTCAGGATAAACATTTCCCTGAGACAAAGATGTCCTTAAACTTGTTGCAATTCTGCAGGGCCCAAGCAACAAAGAAGAGCTATTTGCACTGCTGGCAGAAGATAACCGCCTGTGATTACCCGTAGGAAAGAAGTCTATTTCATGGCTGGACAATCAGTTGTGTCAAAATGCAACAACGAGTCAAAAGCTGGCGTCCGAGTGAGGAGGCTGACATGAGAATGTGTTTTCATATTGCCGATGTGTGAAAAGGGTGTAAAGATGACTATGGTCAAAACAGTGGACACAGATGCTATTTCATCCTGGTCGGTACATTATTTGAGCTGACAAGCTACATCATGATGTACAGCTTTGGGTAGCCTTTGGAAAAAGAAAGAACTTCAGGTGTTACCGTATCAACTCCATCTTCCTTGAACTTGGCAAAGAAAACTCCAGTGCACTCCCCTCTTCCATGTCTTTACTGGGTCTGATACAATGTGACAGTTCAACAGCAGGGCAAAAAAGTCATCTTGGAAAATGAAAGTATTTCCCTCAGGTCCTGGGGTTTCAAATTCCCTGCTGCAGTATCCGTTTGAACCATTGACTTTAGATTCGCCTAGCTTCAACGTAACGGAGCAATTCACTTGCATCCTCTATGATAGCTCAACTCGATGTGAAAAAAGTCAATGACCCGAGGGAGAACTCTTTCCACTCAAGGTGCAACTGATGCAAAACCTTCCACCAACCCAGTCGACCTAATGAACATGCAAATCAAGAGTATCTACCAAGTATGTCTTGTACTTTTCATCAGTGCCAACTTGTTAGTATTTTAAATCATTAACTTTGTTCCAATTTACTTGTCTAACAATGGCAGTAGTGTAGACATGTTTTTTTTTATTTTTATGGTTTCTAACCAATCATTTTGCTCCACATTACTATCGGGCTTGAGGACCTCCCCCTCGAGGGATGGGCATTGAGAAATGGCTTTAACAGGAGTAGACGATGCTTTCCTGCCTGGAGGCTCACTATGTACAACTGTCGTGGGAATCACTCATGGACTGAGTTTCATTGCGAGTAAACAAAAGTTCACTGGAGTTCAGCAGAGTTAAACCACTTTCGTGGCCCGATCTTCAGCGATGCATTTCTCTCTTGACTCATGGATTTTGGTGCCACGTGTCGCATTAGCAGCTCTATCTCAGTGGGTTTTCACTCCTTTCACCACGGAACTACATCATCGAACCCTTTTGGTAAGCAGCTTATTCCCATGGGCATTGGCCATTTATGACACCCGAGTCACCGAGTGGATCATATATATTGTGGACACGACGTCAAATTGCTCCACTGGTGATATGCCATTTCCTGCTCTTATTGAACTTGTGACTGTATTCACCAGCACTTAAGCTTACAGCTTATGGACACCGCTCAGATTGGACGAAGTAAACAACCTTTAGTGGTAAGTAGAAGTTGAGAACTCGATTTTCTGTATTCTACTGCATCTCGCTAACATCTTGCAATCAAACAGATATCCCCAGTCCAGATGTATTTGTCTGGACTAAGAAGGACAGCAGGTGCGAACGTCTTTGGACAACCCTACCTGAAGCCGCAAAGACCTGCTCTTCAAGCGTGGCTGTAAAGCTACACGATTGAGCTCAGAGGTGCATGTGCAGGAGTACAGAACCTCAGTGTTTAGCACTCTGCCAGTGCAGAGAAAACTGTGCTCTGTGAATATGATGAATATTAAGATATTCTAATGTCTACTAATGCATAATGTCTACGACACACCATGTACTATCTAATGCCTAATGTCTATGACACACCATGTACTTTCATTAAAATTTTGATTATTTTTATTGAATTATATCTTAATTTTAAAATGTCATTTGAACTAGTTGTATCTTACGTGTATAATTTTGTTTAGTGTTGTTATATTTGCAATAACTTGTAAACCAGTGCTATACATAATGTTAAAAAATTTTGTGTAATATTTTATTCTCAGAAATTCATTAAATTATTTTTTATGTTTCTTTTGTGACTCTTAATGCTACATTTTTTATTCTAGTTCTTTATATATAAACCAATTGTGTTCATATTATTATACAAGTTTAAAAAACCCATAAAAAACATGTAAATATAGAGGGATGAAATCTCAAAAAAACAATCAACAAATAGGAATGACACCACATTACCATGTCACATACAACACCACAATCCTCTTTTGGATTACCCATCGCGACATCTTTTGCCATTTTACTTTTGTTGTGGGATTTGATGGATGAAGAAGAAGAATGAAGAAGAAGAATAACAATGAAGAATGAACCAATTATGATTCCACATTACAACAATGTAATCCTCTTATGAATTAGCATCCAACTCTTTTGCCATTTTACTTTGTTGTGGGATTGTGATGGATGAAGAAGAAGAATGAAGAAGAAGAATAACAATGAAGAATGACACCTCATTATGATTCCACAATACAACACCACAATCCTCTTAATGAATTAGCATCACAACATCTTTTGACATTTTACTTTTGTTGTGGGATTGTGATGATGAAGAAGAAGAATGAAGAAGAATAACAATGAAGAATGACAACCATTATGATCACATTACAACAATGTAATCCTCATGAATTAGCATCACAACATCTTTTGACATTTTACTTTTGTGTGTTGGATTGTGATGGAACAACAACAAAAGATAGCATGACCCCATTTCATGATAGCGATCTCTCATTGTAATACTTTAGCGATGTATTCTAGCATCGTTTTTTTTGTCTGTTTTGCAATTTTTAAAGTAATAAATGCTTAATGTTTTATATGTTGCGTTATTTTGGTATGGATTAATCCATCTATGTTATTAACCTCGCCATCGAAGATGGACGGAGGTTACTGTTTTCACCCCTGTCTGTTTGTTTGTTTGTTTGTTTGTAACAGTATTACGAAAACTCCTCGACGGATTTTGACGAAACTTGGGGGGGGGATTAGGTATGGTCAAGGACCATGCATTTATTTTGGACTTGGCCCAAATTCAATATGGCCGCTATGGCGGCCATTTTGAAAAAATATTTGAATTTTGTTTTTGCATTTCTACATGTTTTAAGTGATTTCAACCCCCCCCCCCCCACCAAAAAAATTGTTAGAGAAAAAAAAAAAATTTTGCAACTTTTTTTTCAAAAAAATTTCGATTTTATTTTTTTTAATGTATTGGGCCAGATATGTTCTCGTGGATCAGGCATTACGTGGGGGTATGCACTCTACCGTTGTGCCCTTCTAGTTAAATTCTGCTTATGGTACATTCTACCTCGCCCCCACCCCCAACCCTCAATCCTGGCTTTTGGTTCAGTCCACTATGTGAATTATCACATATGCGGAAATGTCGATGCAATAGGTTTTAAAAATAATAAAATGCTGAATATTTTGTTATTTTGTATGGATAAATCCATCTATGTTATTATATTGTTTTAATACTTGTTTCAGTTGATTTGGGGGATGGTTTGGATATGTATCACTTTGGAATGGTTCTGTCCATCACCCCCGCCCCCCCCCCCCAATCCTGGCCTGGTTTGGTTGAGTCCACATTTACGTTCAATTCTTTTTTTAATAAAACAATATATATATTACATAATTGTTAAATTTTAGGTTGCGTGGCACTAGCCACAGGACAAAGTAACTTCCTCACGCTGGAATCACCATCATGGCTTCAGCAGTTATTGAGGTAGGTCGGGCTACAGTTTACATATTTGAGAGAGAAGAAGAAGTACAAATTGGTGTTTTAGTGATCTGTCGTGGTGGTGGTACATTAGCGATGTCCTCTGGCATCTTTTTAAATCTGGTAGTTCAGAAAACATCAGAGAATAAAAGGTATGGCTTTTAAATGCTTATGACCACAGCTATAATCATTTATAAGCCGATTATTGTGTACACATTTGAATAGGCGGCCATTTTTCCCCGAATCACCCTCGAAATGGAGTACTACCATACTCCATGATAAAATGCTGCCAAATATTTATTTTAATCACTGCTATAATAATAAAAACATTATGAGCTATTTAATAAGTGCACTGGCAGCCCCACCTTGCACTTAACCTTGTCTGACTTGACACCTTCAACCTCCGGAGACCTAAAGATCAAAAACGGTGAACAAGTTGGCAGCCCCATTCTTATAGCTTTGGTGCCAACTTGGTGCTTAGTCAGACCTGTAGGATTTTTCTAATAGCCAATGGACTATTAAAGTACATCGAGTCAGAGACCATTTGCAATTAATAGCATTGGATATTCTTGGCTGCAGTACCACATGAAAGAGGGTAAACCGATACATTTTGGTCACTCTGGACTCATTCACAAGCATGTGTATGGCAACTGCTGACTCAATATGTGGATTTGTGGATCATACTGGAAGCAGCTTGTTTGCGACAAGTGGAAGTATTTGATTGCTTGATGCGCATGGCCGGGGTGCATGAGGAAGTAAATTCAGGAGAGGATCGTCGAGCCTGCAACAAGTCTCAGAAAACAGCATAGAGACCCAAGTCTAGAAGTAGTGCCCGGTGTTCATCTGGAGTACAATCAGGAGAGGATATCGAGCCTGCACAACAGTCTCAGAAACAGCAT
>CM068959.1:90043609-90064739 GCA_035128595.1 Eptatretus atami
AGTATGATCCACAAATCCACATATTGAGTCAGCAGTTGCCATAACAATGCTTTGTGAATGAGTCCAGAGTGACCAAAATGTATCGGTTTACCCTCTTTCAGTGGTACTGAGCCAAGAATATCCAGATCTATTAATTGCAATGGTCTCTGACTCGATGTACCTTTTAATAGTCCATTGGCTTTAGGAAAAAATCCTTACATGCTGGATGGACTAAAGCACCAAGGTTGGCACAAAGCTATAAGAAGGGGCTGCCCGAACTTGTTCACCGAGGTCAAGGGTCAAGGTCAGACAAAGGTTATCCAAGGTGGCTGCCAGTGCACTTATAAATAGCTCATAATGTTTTTATTATTCATAGCAGTGATTAAAATAAATATTTTGGCAGCATTTTATCATGGAGTATGGTAGTACTCCATTTCGAGGGATGATTTCGGGGAAAAATGGCCGCCTATTCAATGTGTACACAATAATCGGCTTAT
Source organism: Eptatretus atami (assembly GCA_035128595.1). Lineage (NCBI taxonomy): Eukaryota > Metazoa > Chordata > Myxini > Myxiniformes > Myxinidae > Eptatretus > Eptatretus atami. Next base: position 90,044,086 of record CM068959.1, read on the forward strand.
AAATGATATATGCTGGTCATAAGCATTATAAGCCATACCTTATTCTCGATGTTTCTGAACTACCAGATTTAAAAAGATGCCAGAGGACATCGCTAATGTACCACCACCACGACAGATCACTAAAACACCAATTTGTACTTCTTCTTCTCTCTCAAAATAATGTAAACTGTAGCCCGACCTACCTCAATAACTGCTGAGCCATGATGGTGATTCCAGCGTGAGAAGTTACTTTGTCTTGGGCTAGTGCACGCAACCTAAAAATTTAACAATATTAATATATATATTGTTTTATTAAAAAAGAAATTGAACGTAAATGTGGACTCAACCAAACCAGGCAGGATTGGGGGGGGGGCGGGGGTGATGGACAAACCATTCCAAAAGTGATACATATCCAAACCATCCCCAAATCAACTGAAACAAGTATTAAAACAATATAATAACATAGATGGATTTAATCCATACCAAAATAACAAAATATTCAGCATTTTATTATTTTTAAAACCCTATTTGCATCGACATTTCCGCATATGTGATAATTCACATAGTGGACTGAACCAAAAGCCAGGATTGAGGGGTTGGGGGTGGGGCGAGGGTAGAATGTACCATAAGCAGAATTTAACTAGAAGGCACACGGTAGAGTGCATACCTCCGCCACGTAATGCCTGATCCACGAGAACATATCTGGCCCAATACATTAAAAAAAATAAAATCGAAATTTTTTTGAAAAAAAAGTTGCAAAATTTTTTTTTTCTCTAACAATTTTTTTTGGTGGGGGGTTTGAAATCACTTAAAACATGTAGAAATGCAAAAACAAAATTCAAATATTTTTTCAAAATGGCCGCCATAGCGGCCATATTGGAATTTGGGCCAAGTCCAAAATAAATGGCATGGTCCTTGACCATACCTAATCCCCCCACCAAGTTTCGTCAAAATCCGTCGAGGAGTTTTTCCTAATACTGTCACAAACAAACAAACAAACAAACAGACAGGGGTGAAAACAGTAACCTCCGTCCATCTTCGATGGCGGAGGTTAATAACATAGATGGATTTAATCCATACCAAAATAACGCAACATATAAAACATTAAGCATTTTATTACTTTAAAAATTGCAGAAACAAGAAAAAAAAAACGATGCTAGAATACATCGCTAAAGTATTACAATGAGAGATCGCTATCATGAAATGGGGTCATGCTATCTTTTGTTGTTGTTCCATCACAATCCAACAACAAAAGTAAAATGTCAAAAGATGTTGTGATGCTAATTCATGAGGATTACATTGTTGTAATGTGGAATCATAATGTGGTGTCATTCTTCATTGTTATTCTTCTTCATTCTTCTTCTTCATCCATCACAATCCCACAACAAAAGTAAAATGTCAAAAGATGTTGTGATGCTAATTCATAAGAGGATTGTGGTGTTGTATTGTGGAATCATAATGAGGTGTCATTCTTCATTGTTATTCTTCTTCTTCATTCTTCTTCTTCATCCATCACAATCCCACAACAAAAGTAAAATGGCAAAAGATGTTGGGATGCTAATTCATAAGAGGATTACATTGTTGTAATGTGGAATCATAATGTGGTGTCATTCTTCATTGTTATTCTTCTTCTTCATTCTTCTTCTTCATCCATCACAATCCCACAACAAAAGTAAAATGGCAAAAGATGTCGCGATGGTAATCCAAAAGAGGATTGTGGTGTTGTATTGTGACATCGTAATGTGGTGTCATTCCTACCTTGTTTGATTGTTTTTTTGAGATTTCATCCCTCTATATTTTTACATGTTTTTTAATGGGTTTTTTTAAACTTGTATAATAATATGAAAACAATTGGTTTATATAATAAAGAACTAGAATAAAAAATGTAGCATTAAGAGTCACAAAAGAAACATAAAAAATAATTTAATGAATTTCTGAGAATAAAATATTACACAAAATTTTTAACATTATGTATAGCACTGGTTTACAAGTTATTGCAAATATAACAACACTAAACAAAATTATACACGTAAGATACAACTAGTTCAAATGACATTTTAAAATTAAGATAATTCAATAAAAATAATCAAAATTTTAATGAAAGTACATGGTGTGTCATAGACATTAGGCATTAGAATAGTACATGGTGTGTCGTAGACATTATGCATTAGTAGACATTAGAATATCTTAATATTCATCATATTCACAGAGCACAGTTTTCTCTGCACTGGCAGAGTGCTAAACACTGAGGTTCTGTACTCCTGCACATGCACCTCTGAGCTCAATCGTGTAGCTTTACAGCCACGCTTGAAGAGCAGGTCTTTGCGGCTTCAGGTAGGGTTGTCCAAAGACGTTCGCACCTGCTGTCCTTCTTAGTCCAGACAAATACATCTGGACTGGGGATATTCTGTTCGATTTGCAAGATTGTTAGCGAGATGCTAGTAGAGATACAGAAAATCGAGTTCTCAACTTCTACTTACCACTAAAGGTTGATTACTTCGTCCAATCTGAGCGGTGTCCCATAAGCTGTTAAGCTTAAGTGCTGGTGAATACAGTCACAAGTTCAATAAGAAGCAGGAAATGGCATATCACCAGTGGAGCAATTTGACGTCGTGTCCACAATATAATATGATCCACTCGGTGACTCGGGTGTCATAAATGGCCAATGCCCATGGGAATAAGCTGCTTACCAAAAGGGGTTCGATGATGATAGTTCCGTGGTTGAAAGGAGTGAAAACCCACTGAAGATAGAGCTGCTAATGCGACACGTGGCACCAAAATCCATGAGTCAAGAGAGGAAATGCATCGCTGAAGATCGGGCCACGAAAGTGGTTTAACTCTGCTGAACTCCAGTGAACTTTTGTTTAACTCCAATGAAACTCAAGTCCATGAGTGATTCCCACGACAGTGTACATAGTGAGCCTCCAGGCAGGAAAGCATCGTCGTACTCCTGTTAAAGCCTTTCTCAACGCCCATCCCTCGAGGGGGAGGTCCTCAAGCCCGATAGTAATGTGGAGCAAAATGATTGGTTAGAAACCATAAATAAAATAAAAAACATGTCTACACTACTGCCATTGGTTAGACAAGTAAATGGAACAAAGTTAATGATGTAAAAATACTAACAAGTTGGCACTGATGAAAAGTACAAGACATACTTGGTAGATACTCTGATTTGCATGTTCATTTAGAGTCGACTGGGTTGGTGGAAGGTTTTGCATCAGTTGCACCTTGAGGGGAAAGAGTTCCTCCCTCGGGTCATTGACTTTTTCACATCGAGTTGAGCTATCATAGAGGATGCAAGTGAATTGCTCCGTTACGTTGAAGCTAGGCGAATCTAAAGTCAATGGTTCAAACGGATACTGCACAGGGAATTTGAAACCCCCAGGACCTGAGGGAAATACCTTTCATTCTTCCCAAGATGACTTTTTTGCCCTGCTGTTGAACTGTCACATTGTATCAGACCCAGTAAAGACATGGAAGAGGGGGAGTGCACTGGAGTTTTCTTTGCCAAGTTCAAGGAAGATGGAGTTGATACGGTAACACCTGAAGTTCTTTCTTTTTCCAAAGGCTACCCAAAGCTGTACATCATGATGTAGCTTTGTCAGCTCAAATAATGTACCGACCAGGATGACAATAGCATCTGTGTCCACTGTTTTGACCATAGTCATCTTTACACCCCTTTTCACAACATCGGCAATATGAAAACACATTCTCATGTCAGCCTCCTCACTCGGACGCCAGCTTTGGCTCGTTGTTGCATTTTGACACAACTGATTGTCCAGCCATGAAATAGACTTCTTTTCCTACTGGGTAATCACAGGCAGTTATCTAAAGCCAGCAGTGCAAATAGCTCTTCTTTGTTGCTTGGGCCCTGCAGAAATGCAACAAAGTTTAAGGACATCTTTGTCTCGGGGGAAATGTTTATCCTGACCCCATTCAGACACCCTCTTTTCAGGTGTGGCCTCCTTCAAGCTGTCTTCCTTGTAAACGACCCATGCCACGCATTTTCGCTTACAGCCTTGAAGCTGGCGATTGGTCCAAGGTATGAAGTTCCGAGCACTGTTCTCACCAAATGTGGAAGCATCACCCCTGGGAAGCACATGTACTGCAGCAGGGCAATCAAATTCCTTGACTTTAAAATGCACTGGGGCTTCTGGCTGGAAGATGTGCAAGAGATCTAGTAATTGTGATTTGCAACTTGGCAGGTGAAGTCTTCCATGCTGACTCGGAGATGGTGGCCAAGGGTGATTTCCATGCGTAAAGAACTCATCTAAGCCCCTATCACAAAGTCCCCAAAAACAGCTGGCTGAAAAGACTGCAGTCGCTGTCGATGTCTTCCATCTGTTTCTTCAGCTTGGATTTGCCTTTGGCAATGGGATGCTTGAAAATGTAAAGGTTATTCCTCTTGATTGGCTCATGGATTGACACAGTCCTGTCTACAATAATGTCCTTTAGATACAGTACTTTGTGGTACTTTCTACTTCCATGCTGTGAAATGTGCTTATCACATCCTTGTGTCAACACAATTATGGGTATCGAGGGCCATACGTTCATGTGATTCCTTGGCAAAAGGGTAGCCCATCGATGCATTTGTGGTACAGAGTTTGTTGACTTGTGTCTTGAAGTTGAAAGTCCTTGTTCATGATTTCTAAAATCAGGAGTTATCTATAGAATCCATCCATCCATCGATTGGGACCATACTATGTGCAGAGCGTTGGTGCTGCAAAGCAGACTCCTTGGCTATTGGACACAATCCTGGACGGGTCGCCACTCCGACACAGTATACCAGCATGCTGGAACTCATTTTGTCGACCTCAGAAGGATGACAGGCAGAGTTAACCCCACCTGGTATTAATTCGACAGCTAAGTGGGGGTTTGAACTCAGGATCATAGGATCCCAAACCCACCACCCTAACCATTAAGCTAACATCAGGCATATCTATAAAATACAGCCATTCAAACTCTGCCAGTATCCTTGCCTGCTCTAGACCCGACACCATCGATCTTTTCAATGCTGCTGCGTTTTCTGTCAGCTCTATTGCTCCACCAGAATATTTTACCTTTGCATTATTAGTCTCGCCCTGAAGGGGATGCGAGACTGTAACAATGCCCGTGTGTGTGTGTGTGTGTGTGTGTGTGTGTGTGTGTGTGTGTGTATGTGTCCTCATCTATATGTTTTTGCTTGAAAAATGTTTTTTTTTCTGCAACCACTTGTCTGGTCGATGCAACACTTTAAACATTGGAGGGACTCCCCATGGATAATACTTTATTGCGAACTGACCTCATCGATCACATGGTATGGCAGCCATATTGGATGAAAGGAAAAAATTTGGACATCATTTTCTCTGAAACCGCTCAATGAAAAAAATTGAAACTTGGCATATGTCATCAACTCCCCATGGGGTATATAGGGTGATAACGATGACGTCATCAGAGAAGTGGTATTCCTGCCATAATTGGTTGAATTGAAATCTTTATCCGAAAAATCTTGAAACTTCTTATATCTGATCTAAGACCCGATGTGAGTGTAGCATTAAATTTATGACGTTCATAACCAATGCCAAGAAACTACGTGACATAATAGGGTGCATGGACGATACAGATGTATTGGTCATAATAGCAGTGGGCATAATAGTAGCGTGTTCAGTTAACGATGGTACCGTTCTAGTTCAGTTCATGTGCTTGGTCCAGTGGCCAAGCAGAAAACTTATTTTGTGTCTAGGGAAGACCCAGAAAAGCTGAAGCTAGTATCTGATGTCATCAGGGATCGTCTACATGTTCCGAACATGCACAGTAACCCAGTGGGAGTAATATTGTTTGTCCAGAGTGAAGAACTAGGCAGTCACCTCCTCCAGTACCTCAATGTTGAGTGCGAAGGTTTGCTCACAGTGAGAATGGCCAAAGCAACATTTCGAAGTAGAGAATAAGGCCCCAGTACTCAAACATGTGACTCTTAGCACACGTTTCTGTCTTCCACTCAGCAAAGGCTTCTTCAAGTCAGGTCAACTTGACCAAGGCTTCTTCCTCAGGAATCAGGACAATTGAAATATACTGTTACATTGTAAATAACAATCACAATATGCAGTTTCATAGTTCACACTGTATGACCTTTGACCTTCACCTTACCTTGGCATAAGCCACCCAGCCCAGGCACTCACCTCCAGAATGTTTTCTAAGGACCTAAACAACATGTGTGCAAAGTTTGATGCTTTACTCATGTCTCATCAAAATTTGGCCCCGACGGCACGTTTCTGTACATCACGTTTCATCAATGGCTAAAATATAAATTCCTGACTGTAAGGACTACATTGGAATCTTAGTGTTGGGGGGTGTTGGGGGGAGGTTTGGCAGAGTCATGCCAAAACACTTGGTCGCTCATTTGTTCGAAGGACGCCCTGTGACTCACCATTGGATGATCATGGGTGCAATACAGTTGTATGCAGTATGGGTTCTGCCATTCATTCTTTTCATTTTTTAAGTGTTTGCTGTAATTGTGGGTGGCTATCCACCACTACGATATTGACTCACAGCCAAACATGTTCCCCAGCCAAGTTACGACCTGCATCACTGAGCCTTCTTGCTTCAAGCCCACCATCGGTTGCTGCTGCAAACAAAGCCATATATTTCTCATAGTAATCTCATGGGATCACAAACCAGGGTCCATCAACTGACCTGACTACTCCTTTAATCTGGTGCTGCCAGATTTGGACTGTAAAGCTGGTGCATGCCAACCACTATGTATCAAGAAAACACAGCATAGCGAGTCCTTCCACCACAAAACACGCGTTTTCTCTTCCAAGTTGCTGACTTTTATCAGCACCTTGGTGTGCACCCAACCAGTCAATGTCATCAAAGTCATTGGCCGATTTGGACCAGCCGTGATCTTCAGCATTGTATTCTCAGGGAAATACCATCGGAAATGAGCATGCACCACCTTCCATTGTGGTCTGTCCAAGTTTGCTGTCCCCTATCCTCTAGATTAGCCATCTCCTCCTGCTGTTACCAATGCAGTGTTTAGTTTTTATCCATGAGTTGGAAACTGAGGTGAAGCAAGCTTTCTTTTCAAAATTTATTTCAAACAATGGTGAGGGAGTTGAAGAAAGTTGTTTGAAGAAAATTTCAAACAAAGAACAAGTTGAAGAAGAAAAAGATGCAGATGTAGTCATCCTTTGGTCTGCTCCCCAGTGTTGATTTCATCATGGCATGATCTTGCCCTCGAGGTGCTCTCGCTGCGCCTTGCCAGCTGTGGGGGAATTTCTCCCAGACTCTGGATTTCTTGATTCTACTCCTGGCAGAGTTCAGACTTTGTGCATCAAGCTCTCAGCCAATGGATGAACATGTGCCTGCCTTTCTGATTTGAAAACTTGCATGGGCAGTCAGCCAATCGTTGAGTAGCTGCTAGGTTCAAATGTTCGTGGATGAGTTGCAACACAAATGACATATAATCATGCAGACAAATACATGGGACCACATGAAACTTGACGTCAGACAAACACAGCCACTGAGTTTGGGGGAAGTGATGTAACTTTCCAGTGAACTCTGGGTACTGCAGCAATGCCATACTTTTTTTTTGTATACCTTGTCGAGGCTCGTATGAGAGCTAACACACAACCCACAGCAAGGGGGGAATGAGACAAGAGGGGCGGGAGTGGGAAGGACAAAATAGTGGCGAACAGAGACATTAGGAGATCTGCGGAAGGGAGAGGGATGGGGCGGGGACCATGGGGAATACAAGATGGACATTACAGGGACCTTTCAGGAAGGAAAACAGGGAATTTGAAGGAGGTGGGTTTGGGTGGATTAACGGGGGTAGAAAAGATCGAGGATTTGGATGGGGGATGACAAGAGGTGGTGGTGAACAGCTGTTTTGAAGGCCTGGAGGGAAGAATGGGATTGAACAGAGTGAGGGAGTTTATTCCAAAGGCGGAAAAAAAGAGGAATGAAAGAGTGAAGGTGAGCAGTGATTCGTGATTTTGGTAGTTTTACCAGAAAGGGAATGTTGGCGGACCTTGACGCCCTGCAGAAATATTGTAGTGATAAATCGCAGACAAGGCAGGGGGGGTGGGGGGCGATACCGGAGAGGAGACGGTAGAAAGACAGAAAGACCACCAACCTGCCAGCGGTGCGAGAGTGAGAGGCGCAAAGGCTCAGCCTCATCGCGGGAGATTACTTATCTCTTCCCCATGGATGCCAACCTTTGTGGTTTGTCCCATCCTTTTAAAATCTGAGCCTCAAGCAAGGAAGCAGCATGTACCATTTTAAAAGTCTTTGGTACAACTCGTCTAGGGTTGGAATCAAACCGCCGGCCTTCCAGACCCAGAGTGGACACTAACGACCGAGTCTACTTGCTGTGCTCATCCACAAATTTGCATATGTCAGCATGAGTTGCTGTGATCGATGCTACATGTCCTTGGAAATTGGAATTATGATTGTGCTTTTAAACTGGATTAACAGACACACCTTGTTGATCCCTGAACTCTTGTTATGGTTTTGTGACAGCATATAGAGGTGCCTTGAGCATAGAACAGGCATTGTGCTGTTAATGGCATTAAAATGAGGCTTTGAGCTGAGCGGACAGTGAGGAACAAGAATGAAGCGGGTGAGGTGGGGAGACTTGTTATTTATTTAACATTGATCTAAATCTCATGGAGGAGCTTGTTCATAAATCAGATACAGAACAAGGACATTTTGAGACATTAATGCACTTTTGTATAAATTGCAAGGACATTACTAGTCAATACACGCAGTATTATACGACTGTGAATCCGAGATCCAGCACCATGAGCTATTGGTTCAGATGGGAACGTACGCCAAACAGGTGAACCCTCCAACCACGAGGCCTCCATAGAAGGAAGATGGTAAATGCTGTTTTTGCCTGTTATATCCATTGACAATGGCACGGTGACATACCCGCTTGCTTGGTCTTTCTGATAAAACCTTTGCTTGTTGCTGCATATCTGTTAAGGAAAAATTTCCTTTTTTCAGGGTGGCCAAGAAATAACTGACACATTTTAGATTCATGGAAGATCCTAAGCAATGCTCTTTCTTTTTCTATTGCGGATTATAAAGGACTCCTGTAAGATTTACTAACATGGAGAGGTAAACAAATATCGTAAGAGCAAGGATCCTGGAACTCTATTGCTTCAGGTCCAGTTCGATAATTCAGGCTCAAAGAGACTTCAAAGGAATGTACAATTTTAGAAAATGTCCTTCCAGGAACACAATACTGTACTCTCATATGCCCAAAGGTTTTGTGAAACTGCCAGTGCGCAAGCCTCGCCTCCCCCAGGATGACCCAGAAATGTCCGCACACCGAATAATATCGCAGTCATGCTTGTAGTTGTTCAGCGTAGTCCACATCAGAGTCCACGTCTTGCACCGGCATTGAACATCAAGAGAACATCCATTCAGACCATGCTGAAGGATGATGTGCACATGTTTCTGTGCAAAATTCAACTGGTTTAAATGAAGCAGGATGGAATTTTGTGAAATATTTCTTCGGATGAGCGAGGAGGATGGCAGGTTTATTGAAAAACTAATCATGTCAGGTGAAGCTCCTTTCCAGCTTTCAGGTTATGTCAACAAGCAAAACATCCGATTTTGGACAGAAGAATATCCTGAGCAGTTCCACCAACAGTGAACGCGTCACAGTGTGGTGTGGCATTTCGTGTGCGCAAACGCATACATGAAATTGGTGAACACTTAAAAGGCATTGGTTTCTCGACCTAGATCGCTGATGCAATCTCCTGAGACTGTAGTTTCATATGATATGATAATACTTTATTCTCATTGTCCCCCACTCCTCCCAGCAACGTCGGAGATGGGGACATTAAAATGAGCTCTGAGCCTCCGACTGACCGACCGGCCAAAAATCATCCGTCCATGTACTTTTGTGTACTCGATATTTCAAAAACCGCTGAACATTTAGCTTCATATTGTAAATATCTGTTCCTCATGACGTCATCTCAACCTGATGAGATCACGACGATTGTCTGAATTTAGTTGCCATGGAAACCATCTCGGTAGGTAACTTGGCTTGTGTACGTGATATTTCAAAAACCGTTCAAGATTTCGCTTTCATATTACACAGATATATTCCTCATAGCACCAAAAGGATGGGGGACCTCGAGTATCAGCTCCTTGTTGGTTCACGAGTCAGTAAGTGACCACTATATTCATTATGGGTGTGTGTGTGTCTGTCTGTCTGTCTGTCCCGAGCATAGCTCCGTGGGTTTTGATCCGATCTTGATAAAATTAGGGTGCGAGGTTTGTATCATGATCTAGTTGTGTTTTCCGGAGAATGGACGTGCTGCGCCCATTATGGGTGGAGCCACGCCCAAAAAAACATGTGTTTTTAGGGGGTAGCCGGTTTCAAGTTACATCTTCTCCGAGGGGGTTTGTCGAATCTGGCAGGGGTTTCGGTATTTGGTTAGCCCAATGGCACCTGCATAGCCCCACGGAGCTCGATTTTTCATTTTCGTCCCAAGGTCAAGGTCAAGGTCACAAGGTCACGAACTTAGAAAATGTCAAAAAAAAATCAATAAATTGGGCATCGAGCTCCTAGGGTTTTCAACTGTTTCGAATGAAAGTTGGTATGCAAGTAGTGCTCTTTGAGTACTACAACTTTCATCATTTACGTTTTTCCGAATCCCGCCAGTTTGCCCGTGGCGTCCCCTCGAAGGCCGAAAAATAAAAAAGGCGAACCGTGTACATTGCTCGTGAACCATTGCTGTCTCCAGACTTGTTTTTGTTAAAAGTCTCCTTTTACAATAAATATAAATATGTCAGGTATTTATTGGCCACTCTGTATATTCTGAATGGTCACACCTATCATGCTTGACAAACGTGATCGGACATTGAATATTTTTTGAGCAGACAAAACCTGCAGAATACTACCAAAAAAAAAAATCAATCAAAACATCCAAATAGTGCAGATTTAAACTAATTGTACCTTGTTGCTCGAGCTATAATCTAATAATATATAAAGCTCTTTCTCATTACTCATTCACTGATTGGCTCATTCATGTAAATGTTTTGTAATTTCTATATGGTTTGGTTGAAATTTTGCATACTGATGCAACTCCAAGCCACAGTTCCAGAAAGAAAGACAAAAACCAAAAGATGTCCGTCAACGAAAATATCCATTAAGGAAATTTGGCCGGTGGAGCTTTTCTCCTTACCTGCTCATGGAGGGTCAGGTGACTAAAGACAATGGCCTGCCGACAATGGATCACCGATGGAAAGGTTTATCGTCCTGTCGGGAATTCAACCCAGACTAGACGTAGAATCGCTATCCCTTTCGCAGCTGTTACACAATTGTTACTCATCTAAATGCAATCAACGTATCAAAAAGGAAAGATGATAACTTAACATGATGATAACTCGAATTGGCTCTGCTCTGAACGACGTGAACAGCTACAAGAATATGACAATCATTGATTGTTTTCAACTTAATTTGTTTTATAAATCCCAGTTCCAACCCTTAAAAACAACAACAACAAATGGAGGTTTATTTTTCCGTACTCTGTACAAGAGTAAGTAAAGATGAAATAATAATTCACATTTGTGTGATACAGGGTATAGAGGCATGTCCAAGGAGCTAAAGCTTGTGGTATCCCTTAACGTTTGTGTTTTACTGAGAATCATAAACTCAATCTCTCAGCAATGCCTAACAATGCAAACTAGAACGAGCAATCAAAGATTGCATACCCTCGCCCAGACTTATGTTGTGTGGTTTAAGTACGTCTTCACATTGTAATTGTACCACACATATTTTTAGATCCTCGTGGAGGATCTCTAAGTCTTACTCACGTTGTTGTTCTTGTGGACTTTTTTGTTTCACAGCCTACAGTTTTCATCGAAACTTCCTGAAACTTGGATATATATGTAAAAATCCCTGCGCAGACAGTAACCATCTCCGATTTTGAAAATTCCTCCTAGAAAAAAAGTTATGACGTCAAAATATCTCCGCTAATGGAAATCGCCTAAAAAATTATCTCAAACTAGGCAAGCTTTTTGAATTCTGTTTGCGGGAATCGAACAGGGCATTAGAAGAGATGAATTACTGCACATACATATGATAACATCACTATGACGTCATATCATTTTTTATGACGTCATTCCTATTTTTTGACATTTTTTGTTTCACAACCCAGAGTTTTCATCGGATCTTCGTGAAACTTGCCATGTATATGAGAAAGCCCACGCGCAGGCAGTAACCATCTCCGATTTTGGAAATTCTTCCTAGAAAAAAGTTGACGTCATAATATCGCTGCTAATGAAATCGCCTATACCATTATCTCCGAAACTAGGCAAGCTGTTGGAATTTTGTTTGCGGGAATCAAGCGGGCATTAGCACAGATAATTATTACGCAAACCGATACATCACAATGACGTCATATTCGTTTTATGACGTCATCATGAAGAGGACGAGGATCTTAGCTCATTGAGCTTGTTAGATTATAAATGATTGTATCAATACTATAGATGTTGTCCTGTTGTGTTGCATCTGAGACTTGAACGGATCTTCTCAAACTTTCTTCTGAGAAATTCTCTCACTGAGAATCACTCACTGAGATTCATCAGTGAGTGACTGGAAGTGTTTTAAGAAAAATCAATAAATTAAAAAATTTGAAAAAAAAGTTTTTAAGATTTTTTTTTCTTTTTTAAATCGCTCTATCGTGCCCAAGCCTTTGTAGCTATGTGAAAAGTAATCTTCTACACTAATAAATGTCAGTGTGTGTGTCTCCTCCATAACTCCAAAACCATGCAACCTGGCAGCCTGAAACTTTGCATACATACTAAGGGAACTCAAAAAGGGAAAACCCCACGCTATCCCTCTCCCTTCCACAGATCTCCTAATGTCTCTGTTCCCCACTGTTTTTTCCTTCCCTCTCCCGCCCCTCTTGTCTCCTGCTCCCCTTGTTGTGCATTTCTGTGTGTTAGCTCTCATACGAGCCTCAACAGTGTATACAAAAAAAAACAAAAACTCCAAGGAAGTGCATGAGTGAAAATTAGTTGTTTGGGTTAATTAAAACACTCCTTTTGAAGATAATTAATTGCCTTATTTAATTATATCCTTGATCAGGTGATCCTCGGCCACTTCACTCGATATGGGGTCTTAAGGCATTTCCTGGGTAACCTCGCTGGGGTCTGAAGCTGCTATTCTATTTTTGGCCTGCTAAACCATGCCTTGACTTGGAACAGGCCGCAACGATTTCTTAACGACAAATTTTTATTTCATTTTCCCCACTCGTATTATCTAATGCCTGTTCATTATAGCTACAAATCACTGGATACATTGCAATGCTTATAAACGCCTGGAGATGCCAGCGTTTGTGGCTTTATTTCATGTCTGCCCATGTGATAACCTCGAGAATATCTTAACTTAAGAAATTACAAAATTTAAGCTACAAATTTTAACTCGACACTAAGGAAGTGTTCACTTGTCCAATTCTGACATTGCTTTGTCATATCCAGGTGCATAGTTTTATCGATGGAAATTTGGTAATCTATATACTTAGTTACTTTCAGCAAGCAAGGCGATGTTTCTTCCTTCTCCATATACACACAAGAAAATGTGAAATTTCCAAAGCATTAAACTTCACTTTTTCTCCTGTTTGGAGAACTGCATTGAGTGAACAAAAGATTTAAGAATTGTAATGCAAAGCAGTTCCTGTGGCTCGATCTGGATCACGGGGGTGATCTCGCAAGACCAGATGCTGCTTTGGTATGGAATAAGACCAGTTATCTTACATGGTGTCAGAAGCTAACCGGACCTGCTGCTTTCTAACAAACGACCATCCATAAGTCCGGAATGGCGTTTCTGAACTTTGAATACCTGACTATCGATTGGGATGCAGCAAATTTATTTGGAGAATTCACTCGGTTTCGAGACCACTCGGTGTGTGTGTGTGTGTGTGTGTGTGTGTCCATAACTCCAAAGCTATGAAACCTACCAGCCTGAAACTTTGCATGCATGCTTACGTAATTCCAAGGAAATGCATGAGTGAAAATTAGGTGTTTGGGTTAATTAAAACACCCCTTTTGAATATCATTAACGGCCTTATTTAGTTCTTTCCTTTATCAGGCGATCCTTGGCCTGCTCAACCATGCCTTGACTTGGAACAGGCCGCAACGATTTCTTAACAATAAAGTTTTTTTTTTCACTTTCCCCCCTCATATTATTGAATGCCTGTTCATCATAGCTACGAATCGCTGGGTACATTGCAATGGTTACAAACACCCAGACACCAGCGTTCGTGGCTTTATTTCATTTCTGCACATGCAATAACGTCGAAAATCTCTTAAACAAAGAAGAATTACAAAATCTAAGTGACAGATGTGAACTCAGCAGCAGTTCCGACGTTGGAAAAGTGTTCATCTATCTATAATTCCAGCAATCTGTGTGTGTGTGTGTGTGTGTGTGTGTCTGTGTCTGTGACTGCTGTTTCTCGACAACCACTGGTGCCAAGATACTAATTGAACTTGCCAGTATATTGCGGGGACCTGAGTATGTGCCTTTTCACTTTGATATTAATCGGACAAGTGGTTCCCAAGTTATGGCCATTTATTTACCAAACAATGACAGGACACGTTGCTGCGTAGGCATGGCCGATGGGGGAAAGGGCGCCATTTAGTTACCAATGACAGGACACGTTGCTGCGTAGGCCGTGGCCGATGGGAAAGAGCGCGTTCCCATTACGGGTTACAATGTACGGACTTTCGGATAGTGATGACTTACTGTATTCTAATAATTTCTCGATTTCTTATGCGCATTTATAGATAAACGCAATGTCCCAATCCAGTCGTCATTTACGAGAGCGAAGGAATGACCTGTGTGGTTGTTTGAAAGTTTTTTTTCCACGTACGGCAACGCACGTACGGCCACTCACGTACGGGCACGCAAGAGCAAAGGAACGGCCTGTGTGGTTGTTGTTTCTGGTGCACGATTTTTTTTTTTGCAAGTACGGCCACACACAGTACTTGCACGCGAGAGCGATGGAACGGCCTGTGTGTGTTGTTTCTGGCACGCGTTTGATAGTTTTTTTTTTCACGTACGGCCACGCACGTACGGGCACGCGAGAGCGAAGGAACGGCCTGTGTGTTGTTGTTTCTGGCACGTGGTTTGAAAGTTTTTTTTTTTTGCACGTACGGCCACGCACGTACGGGCACGCGAGAGCGAAGGAACGGCCTGTGTGGTTGTTTTTCTGGCACGCGGTTTGAAAGTTTTTTTTTGCACGTACGGCCACGCACGTACGGCCACGCACGTTACGCAGCGCTGATCGAGAGCGATGGAACGCCTGTGTGGTTGTTGTTTCTGGCACGAGATTTGAAAGTTTTTTTTTTGCACGTACGGACACGCACGTACGGCCACACACGTACTTGCACGTGACAGCGATCGAATGCCTGTGTGGTTGTTGTTTCTGGCACGAGATTTGAAAGTTTTTTTTTTTGCACGTACGGACACGACCGTACGGGCACGCGAGAGCGATGGAACGCCTGTGTGGTTTTGTTGTTTCTGGCACGAGATTTGAAAGTTTTTTTTTTGCACGTACGGACACGCACGTACGGCCACACACGTACTTGCACGTGAACAGCGATCGAAGCTGTGTGGTTGTTGTTTCTGGCACGAGATTTGAAAGTTTTTTTTTTTGCACGTACGGACACGCACGTACGGGCACGCGAGAGCGAGGAACGCCTGTGTGGTTGTTGTTTCTGGCACGGATTTTGAAAGTTTTTTTTTTTGCACGTACGGACACGCACGTAGGGCACGCGAGGCGAAGGAACGGCCTGTGTGGTTGTTGTTTCTGGCACGAGTTTGAAAGTTTTTTTTTTTTGCACGTACGGCCACGCACGTACGGACGCGAGAGCGAAGGAACGGCCTGTGTGGTTGTTGTTTCTGGCACGAGATTTGAAAGTTTTTTTTTTTTTGCACGTACGGCCACGCACGTACGGGCACGCGAGAGTGAAGGAACGGCCTGTGTGGTTGTTGTTTCTGGCACGCGGTTTGAAAGTTTTTTTTTTTTTTGCAGTACGGCCACGCACTGCGGGACGCAGAGCGAAGGAACGGCCTGTGTGGTTGTTGTTTTCTGGCACGGATTTGAAAGTTTTTTTTTTTTTTGCACGTACGGCCACGCACGTGCGGGCCACGAAGAGCGAAGGAACGCCTGTGTGGTTGTTGTTTCTGGCACGAGTTTGAAAGTTTTTTTTTTTCATTACGGCCACGCACGTGCGGCACGCAGAGCGAAGGAACTGCCTGTGTGGTTGTTTTTCTGGCACGAGATTTGAAAGTTTTTTTTTTTGCACGTACGGACACGCACGTACGGGCACGCAAGAGCGAAGGAACGGCCTGTGTGGTTGTTGTTTCTGGCACGAGATTTGAAAGTTTTTTTTTTGCACGTACGGCACGCACGTACGGCACGCAGAGTGAAGGAACGCCTGTGTGGTTGTTTTTTCTGGCACGAGTTTGAAAGTTTTTTTTTTTGCAGTACGGACACGCACGTGCGGGCACGCAGAGTGAAGGAACGCCTTGGTGTTGTTTTTTCTGGCACGAGATTTGAAAGTTTTTTTTTTTTTGCACGTACGGACACAGCACGTACGGGCACGCAAGAGCGAAGGAACGGCCTGTGTGGTTGTTGTTTCTGGCACGAGATTTGAAAGTTTTTTTTTTTGCACGTACGGACACGCACGTACGGGCACGCAGAGGGAAGGAACTGCCTGTGTGGTTGTTTTTCTGGCACGGATTTGAAAGTTTTTTTTTTTTTTGCACGTACGCACGCACGTGCGGGCACGCAGAGGAAGGAACGCCTGTGTGGTTGTTTTTCTGGCACGAGATTTGAAGTTTTTTTTTTTTGCACGTACGGCCACGCACGTGCGGGCACGCAGAGTGAAGGAACGCCTGTGTGGTTGTTGTTTCTGGCACGATTTGAAAGTTTTTTTTTTTTGCACGTACGGCCACGCACGTGCGGCACGCAAGAGCGAAGGAACGGCCTGTGTGGTTGTTGTTCTGGCACGAGATTTGAAAGTTTTTTTTTTTTGCATGTACGGCCACGCATGTGCGGGCACGCAGAGTGAAGGAACGGCCTGGTGGTTGTTGTTTCTGGCACGAGATTTGAAAGTTTTTTTTTTTTTGCATGTACGGCCACGCACGTGCGGCACGCAGAGCGAAGGAACGGCCTGTGTGGTTGTTGTTTCTGGCACGAGTTTTTTTTTTTGCAAGTACGGCCACACACGTACTTGCACGCGAGAGCGATGGAACAGCCTGTGTGGTTTTGTTTTCTGGCACGCGGTTTGAAAGTTTTTTTTTCACGTACGGCCACGCACGTACGGCCACGCACGTAGGGCACGCGGGAGCGATGGAACGCCTGTGTGGTTGTTGTTTCTGGCACGAGATTTGAAAGTTTTTTTTTGCACGTACGGACACGCACGTACGGCCACACACGTACTTGCACGTGACAGCGATCGAATGCCTGTGTGGTTGTTGTTTCTGGCACGAGATTTGAAAGTTTTTTTTTTTGCACGTACGGACACGCACGTACGGGCACGCGAGAGCGATGGAACGCCTGTGTGGTTGTTGTTTCTGGCACGAGATTTGAAAGTTTTTTTTTTTGCACGTACGGACACGCACGTACGGCCACACACGTACTGCACGTGACAGCGATCGAATGCCTGTGTGGTTGTTGTTTCTGGCACGAGATTTGAAAGTTTTTTTTTTTGCACGTACGGACACGCACGTACGGGCACGCGAGAGCGAAGGAACGGCCTGTGTGGTTGTTGTTTCTGGCACGAGATTTGAAAGTTTTTTTTTTTTGCACGTACGGCCACGCACGTACGGTACGCGAGAGCGAGGAACGGCCTGTGTGGTTGTTGTTTCTGGCACGAGATTTGAAAGTTTTTTTTTTTTGCACGTACGGCCACGCACGTACGGGCACGCGAGAGTGAAGGAACGGCCTGTGTGGTTGTTGTTTCTGGCACGCGGTTTGAAAGTTTAAAAAAATTTTTTTTTTTGCATGTACGGCACGCACTGCGGACGCACAGAGCGAAGGAACGGCCTGTGTGGTTGTTTTTCTGGCACGAGTTTGAAAGTTTTTTTTTTTTTGCACGTACGGCACGCACGTGCGGACGCAAGAGCGAAGGAACAGCCTGTGTGGTTGTTGTTTCTGGCACGAGATTTGAAAGTTTTTTTTTTTCATGTACGGCCACGCACGTGCGGGCACGCAGAGTGAAGGAACTGCCTGTGTGGTTGTTTTTTCTGGCACGAGATTTGAAAGTTTTTTTTTTGCACGTACGGCACGCACGTACGGGCACGCAAGAGCGAAGGACGGCCTGTGTGTTGTTTGTTTCTGGCACGAGATTTGAAAGTTTTTTTTTTTGCACGTACGGACACGCACGTACGGGCACGCAGAGTGAAGGAACGCCTGTGTGGTTGTTTTTTCTGGCACGAGATTTGAAAGTTTTTTTTTTTTGCACGTACGGACACGCACGTGCGGGCACGCAGAGTGAAGGAACTGCCTGTGTGGTTGTTTTTCTGGCACGAGATTTGAAAGTTTTTTTTTTTTGCACGTACGGACACGCACGTACGGGCACGCAAGAGCGAAGGAACGGCCTGTGTGGTTGTTGTTTCTGGCACGAGATTTGAAAGTTTTTTTTTTTGCACGTACGGACACGCACGTACGGGCACGCAGAGTGAAGGAACTGCCTGTGTGGTTGTTTTTCTGGCACGAGATTTGAAAGTTTTTTTTTTTTTGCACGTACGGACACGCACGTGCGGGCACGCAGAGTGAAGGAACTGCCTGTGTGGTTGTTTTTTCTGGCACGAGATTTGAAAGTTTTTTTTTTTTTTAGCACGTACGGCACGTACGACACGCATACTTGTAAGCAATTCCGACATTGCTTGGGCATTTCCGGGTGCAGAGTTTTATCGACAGCAATTGGTAATCGGTTGCCAAGCCAAGCGTTTTGTTGGAGTGCTTTCTTCAGTGCTAAAGCCACTAATACCGAGCTGTACAGTTTATGTCAGTCGATAGCGGTTCGTGTCCTGATCGGAATGTACAGTCGACAGTTACTACAAGGTAGAGGTTCGTACACAGCACGCACAGACGTGGTACATATGGGTAGATTTGGATCTGTACGGACTCTCCGTGGGTGTGTGGACGTGCCGTGCCTGTTACGGGTTCCATGGTGGCAAAATTTCATCCCGTATCTTATGGAGGTTCTTTCAGGTTTTCCTTTGTCCTTGTGACTGTTTCTAAAGCATTATATCGGATTTCCTTTACAAAGGTTAAATGTTTCTCTTTGTGAGTTTCAAAGTAAAATATATTTGATAACACCCGATTTTTGAGCTGTTTGCCGTGTTGACGTATTTTCTAAATTACTGAGCCAAATTTTTTATCCACGTGTCACACACAACTGTTTATAAAGATTAATGTTTGTGAACATCTCCTTGAAACGTCTTATATAAATGCAACGTTGTTTTTCGGTGAAAGGTACTCGAGGTGACTGGGTTGTGTACAGTACGTACTGTAGTCGGGAACCAAACTGACTCCAACCTGCCGATTCCCGAAAAGGTGCAAAATGAGCCAAGGAAGTGTGTGTGTGTGTGTGTGTGTGTGTGTGTGTGTTCATAAAGCAGAACAAATTCTTGCTGCTTACTCCCCCAACCCTCTCTCTTTGTCCGATCCTTGCTCTACCCTTCCCATATACAGTGCAGCTATCTGGATGGTGGTTATGTCTCCACGATGGTTATCTCCATACATGTCTGGACTGGACGGTGGTTATGTTTGGGCAGGGTTTACCTCCAGACATGTCCAGATGGTATTTATATCTGGACATTTCCAGATGGGAGTTTGTCTCCGGAAGTGTCCAGGAGGTGTTTGTCTCCAGACTCATCTTCTGACATGTCTGGGCGGTGTTTGTCTCTGGGTGGTATTTATAGTGTGATTGGAAGAAAATGGATTTCTGACAATGCAGTATTTTGTTTCCATCTTCACTGTTATTCCGTGCAGAATCATTTTCATGAGACAGTATGAATTGTAATTAATGCTCCATCACACGTCTGCCTTCCCTTCCTCTCACCTCTTGCTGCCTTCCCTTCCCCCACCCTCCCTCACTTTCCCTCCCTCCTCGCCTCCCACCCATCCTCGCTCCACCTCCTTCCTCTCTCTTTCCCCCTCTCTCTTCTCATAAATGTGTATATATATAGAATATATTGTTACGGAAATGGCCCTTATTGGACTACTAAATATAGGATTAGCTCAGATCCCCCATTAAATGCATGTATAGTTAGGTTTGTTTGGTAAAATGGACATTATATGTGTGTCGGGAGGTGTAAGAGGCTGTATTAATTGTTGTGCGGTGGTGGTGGAACCGAGTAACTCCCTCTTCTTCCCCATCCCGGACGAGGCCCCGCCCAGTCGGCTGAGAGGGTGTGGCCAAAAAGAGGAAGTGACACGAAGGGGAGGAGCTTTGTCGGCTTTGAAAAGGGGGAGGAGCGAGTGGTTTGAAGCAAGCAAACATAAGAAAACTGAAAAAGAGAGAAAAGGGTTCAGTTTGGCAGAAGTACAAAACTGCAGTCGCTGAGAGAAGGCGTCCTCGTGTGTCGAAGGAGCGAACGGGAGAGCAAGCAAAGACCTCGTGAACAACTTCAGTTTGGCAGACGTGCAAAACTGCAGTCG
>CM068959.1:90073588-90105705 GCA_035128595.1 Eptatretus atami
TCCTTATGTGGAGCCATCAAAAGGGCCGTGATGACTGAGCTCCGGAGGATTCCAGAAGAAGCCTTCCGGGGTGCATCGAAGTGTGGAAGAAGAGATGGACAAGTGTGTGAGACTGGAGGGAACTATTTTTGAAGGGGCCAAGCTGTGATTTCAATATATTTTTTGGAATAACATTTCTGTGAAGTCAGTCCCATTTAATTTTTAGACGGACCTCGTATATCTATTATATACATAGGTATGTATACCCATAATATATATATATATATATATATATATATATATATATATATATATATAATATATATACCGTTTGTACCAAGTGCAAACGTCAAAATCACTTGGTCCATGCTTGAGAGCCTCATTGGTATGCATTTCTGTCTACGCTATCGCTTATGATTCGCGGATCAGTGATGAAACCGGTCGGTAGCTGAGCGAGGGGTGTGTAGCATTGGGATTGTCGTGTGTGTACTACGTGTGAACGTCTTTATCGTTGTTGAGGAACTCTGGGAAGGGTTCAAAACAGCGTTTAGCACTTACCTTGTGTAAGTCTTCTTGGGTTGCTTTATACATTTACTTTGGCTAGAGTAGCATGGGAGGTGTCAATCAATTTTATAATCCTAGCCACCTGGGCATAGTCGATTAGGTGAGAGCTGATTGGCTATTCCCTCCATTCACAGGTGAGAGACGTGGGTGGATCTTTATATTTATATATATGTATATATTGTTGCGAATTCGCCGCCCGCCAGCGTGCGATCGACCACGTAACTCGAATCGCGGTACGTCGCCCACCGGACTGACAATTCCGTCGTGACCCTCCCGGACTAACGCCGGGATCTAGTCACGGGTGGGCCTTTCGCCTCACCACGATCGTGCCAATCGGCCCCCGCGTGGGATAGGGTTGTTCGCCAAACTCGACCTACCTAAGTACCCACGCGGATGGTAAACCGGGCGACCGCACCTCACCGCAGGTCGACTTCGGACACGGGCCGCTTAACGATCCGTTCCGTGCTATCGGGATAACCGAGCGGTGTTTCGTCGGCCTCGACGGTTCCTGATTAATTATCGGGCGTCCCGCGCCCACTCAAACCTTTACGTAAAGCAAGATGGAGACCCACAAAGGAAAGGACGCAGCGAAACGGGGCAACAATTCAACAAGCACGCATTTATTTGCACACAACACACAAAAAGCACACATAAAGCATGTATTTATAGCAAGTTAAAACAACACAACAATGCAGAGCTACGACCGAATACGCGTACACTCGGCAACACTTATACAGTTCTACTTGACGGGACTCGGCGCCACACACACACGTTCACGCAAAACCCCAAAGAAAATGGAAGTCGCGACTTCCCTGCCCTCGAGTCCTTGGCGACCGTCCTCTGACGTGGTCCCGTCTGCCGTGACTCCGTGCTCGAGCGTGGTCGGCGAGGTCTCTCCGGCGTCCTCGTGCCTGCCCGTGCTGGCCCCTCGACGCCACGGACCGCACCGACTGCGTAAGAGCCGAACCACGAACACACCGGACTGAGAGCACCGAGCGAGATACCGAACCAAGAGAGAGCCACCAAGAGAGAACCGAACCAAGAGAGAACGAACGCCTCCTGTGCGCTCCGACTCTTATATCCCCGGCGCCCCGCCCCGTTCTTGGCTCCACCCTCCTTCGAGGCGCTTCGGAAGGGGGCGTTCCCTCTCGTTCCCCCCTCCCCGCGCCATGCGGGGGGCGAGGAAAATCCGTCCTGGCGCGCGGCCAGGGAAGAAAACAGGCGGGAAAACCGCGCCGCCCTCGTGTGGTGATTTCTTTTCTTCCCTTCTCGCGTTCGACGGTTTCCAACGCGGAAAACCGTCGTACGTGGACCGCGGAGGATGGCGTTCGTTGGTGTGGGTAGTGGCGAAGATGGTGGTGGTTGTTGTGAGATGGCGGTGCTGGCGGTGTGGAGTGGTGGCGTGGTTGAGGTTGAAGTGTGGTTGGTTCGAAAATGATGAAAGAACAGAAAAACGACTAACTCAAAGTGTCGCAGCCGAATGAATCACATTAATTCCCTCTAAACAATGGGTTTGGGCTAACTATACATGTACTTCAGAAATACCTCACCTACGGGACCTGAATGGTGTTTGCGAATTTCCACAGCCGTAACAATATATATATACTGTATATGTATATATATATATATAGTTGCGAATTCGCGCCCGCCGGCGTGCGAACGGCCACGTAACTCGAATCGCGGCACGTCGCCCACCGGACGGACAATTCAGTCGTGACCCTCTCGGACCAACGCCGGGAGCTAGTCACGGGTGGGCTTTCAACCTCACCACAATCGTGCCAATCGGCCACCCGCGTAGGATAGGGTTGTTCGCCAAACTCGACCTACCTAAGTACCCACGCGGTGGTAAACCGGGCGATCGTACCTCGCACAGGTCGACTCCGGACACGAGCCGCTTGGGTGGCCCGTTCCGTACTATCGGGATAACCGAGCGGTGTTATCGTCGACCTGGACGGTTCAGATTAATTACCGGATGTTGCACCCACTACGAACCCTTACGTGAAGCAGGATGGAGAGTCAATAGAGAAAAGACGAAGCAAAACGGGCACAGTTCAACAAGCAAGCATTTTATTCCGCGGCACACGGAAAGCACGTATATACAGCCATACAGAATCAAAATGCACATAAAAAGCAAAGAAATACAACTGACTAACGCGTACACACGGCAACACTTATACAGTTCTACTTCACAGACGGCGCCACACACATTTACACAAAAGCAAAAGAAAGAAGCCACCCTCACAGACAAGGAGCAGACAGGCCGTAGCCAATGTGCGCGGGGCCTGGAGGAGCGGCCAGGTCGCGAGACCGGGAGGTCTTACCCGCGTCCTCGTGACGCGTTGGCGGGCAAGCCGCAAAATGTCGCCGCCGCTGTGCCCCGACTCCGGGCCCCTGGCGTGCTTGTTTGGCACCACGTTTGGGTGGGGGGGAACGGGGCCCCTTTTTGCACTATCTCAGCGCGGGGGGAAAGGGGAAATTGTTGATGCCCTGGGGGAGGGAGTGGCTGGTTGGCTTGGTCCCGCGACGAGACGAGAGATCCCCCACACCGCAACCTCGTCGCCGACCGCCGTCCTCCTTGCCTCGGACCGAGCTCCCTTGCCTGCAGCTCCACCGCGCGCACTCGACTCAACTCCACCAACGCAACGCTCCTTGTCTCCAAAAGCAACTCCCCGACGACACTCTCTCCTCCCAGTTCCACACTCTCTCGACCTCAACTCAAGCCCCCTTCTCAGTTCCACACTCTCCTCCGACCTCCACTCAAGCCCCGAGTCGCCTTCCGCTCGCACCTTTATAGCTCTCAGGAGAAGCCGATATGCAAATATGCGGATCAAAACACGATTGGAGGCAGGGCCACGCCACCCTCTGTTCAGCCATTGGTCGGGCAAAAAGGGGCGTGAACCTCCCTGGATCCGCATATTTTCATAAACGGACTTCACCTATGCGCGCTTGGAGGCGGGGCCAAGCCGCCTTGCGTTCGCCCATTGGACGGAGGGAAGTGGGCGTGAATCGTTTCTGATCCGAATTTTCCCCTCGGAAAGGCCGCCATTCGCGCTCGTGGCTCGGTGCGTTCGGCACCAATCGCCGAACGGGCCCGAGACAGCCCGACGTTCAGTGTTCACAGGTGGTGCGGAATGGCCGTAGAAGCGATGATGTGGGATGAAGTTGTGAAGGTAAGGCGAAGGTGGTGGTGTGGCGTTGTTGTAGTGTGGTTGGCGCTGTGGTGGGGATGGCGTGGTTGTTGAGATGCTGTTGTTTGAAATAAAAGATGGAACAGAGAAAATGGCTAACTCAAAGCGTCGCAGCCGGATGGATCACATAAATTCCCTCTATACAATGGGTTTGGGCTAACTACACATGTACCTATGGAGATATCTCACCTGAGGGCCCTTTATGGTGTTAATGCGAATTTCCACAGCCGTAACAATATTATTAATTATATATATATATATATAAATATATAACCATTGAAGTACCCCACCCCTCACCACCTGGTAATATTTCAGAAATATATATTTTAAATTAAACAACTGCCATAATTTTGTCATCCAATTAACATACTCGCACTTGGCTAATATTCCCATTATTAAAGGCCCCATCGTTGCTTCAAATACAGTACTGTACATACCTTCACGCTCATTTCCAAATAATTACTTTGAAGAAAGTCTTGACAGGTGCTGACGTGTTAACGAGTGTGCTCTGTGAGGATTCTTGCTATAAATACCGGTTTAATCTGGTTAGCTTGGCGGATTCTATAAAAAAGCGAAGTACAGGTCACAAAATTTTAGACCCTACATCATGTGAGTGTCTGCTGCCTCCACGCTTTTCCCAAATGGCACTCACAAACACCCACTGAATATGAATGACTGTATTTGTGTAATTTGGAGGAAGGATGTTCTTTTTAACCTTTGAAACCAAAACTAAGTGTTTATTTTCAGGTGGATGTTACGAGATGGCCATTTTTGTTTATTGGAGCATGTGAGGCCAAAACGCTCCTGTGTATATGGAATTAATCTCAGAATGATTTACCAAAACCTCATTCGTTCTGTGATGGACTGCTTTGTCTGAAAGCCTCAAAAGGCTTTTGCTGCACAAGGAGATAACAGGAAATTATCCTTCCTTTAATTCCAAGTGTTCGACTTGAGCTCGACCCCATTATTTTTGTTTATCCACAGAAGCTATATGATACTAAATCTTGGTTTGGTTGTGTTTCCCATTCTTGCTTTTGTTTTTGTTTGGGGATATTAATGTAAAGATTTTCTTCGGTACAGTGCACAGTAACGAAGCAAATATAAGCCGATGCTGGAACAACTTTGATGTGACCTGATTTGCTTGAAATGGTGCACGGAGTGAAACATGGATGCTTGATAAAATCGGTTTCCTTCCGACAAATCAACAAACGAATATGGTCCATAACTGCACCAGATCTAAAGGAGTATTTGTACACAAACACTATCATTACTGATGATCAATTTAGTTTCTGCAGTCTTGGGCATTCAACACCTGACATACCACTAACACTCCACAACAAGCGCAAAATCAAGTCCCAATGGACATCTGGTGGCTTTGATGCATTCGCGTACCCTGTACTTATCAAAATTGTTCTCCAGGCTCCATTACTCTCGTGGCTCACAGACTTCCTCTACGCACTTACAACTTCCTCTCTGCACTCAAACACATCCTCGGTAGGATACTTTTCTCCACATGCCACGTGAGTGTTTGTCTGCCGAGTAAAGTCATACCTATCATATCCTATTCCTGGTCTCAATCGATGGACCCATCTGTGGACAATCCTGTATATGATCAACAGTCAATCTACAGATTCATTGTTTACAGTTTTGAAGAAATCTTTTTTTTTTTGTAAAATGGACATTCTTCCGCAATTCAAGTTAAATCCAAGTCCTTTGCTCCTCTCTATTCTTCAAGGAAAACTGTCATGGGAATTCAACCGCAATATTGTCGTATCAGACGGACCAATAACACAGACTGCTCTGAACCAGAGCTCTTATAAAAGTCTCTGCGGATCCCATAATTGTGCTTCAGTTACTACATTCAATATTACAATTTACTATTCCCCAAGGATCACCCAAATGAAAGCCCGAACCTGGCGGTGTAACGTGCAGAAGGTAAAAGGTTGGAAGACGTTCCTTGTAATTAAATTGGGGTTTATTGAAAAATAATAAGGGATAAGGGAAGACAAGACCCTATAAATAGGGTGGAACGAACCAAGCAGTCGACAACCACAAGTCGGGATGAGGGAACACGCAATCTTATGTACAATGAGGACTACGACCTAACCCCCTAATGGCGCTAAATACCGGACTCACACAAGCAACAAAGGGGCAGGTGAGGACTTGTGGCAGGTACGAGGTGATTGTGGCACAAGGCATAGTGCACCTCAGGGAGCGTTGGTGAAAACAATGAGAGGCCAGGAGAGGAGAAGATGGTGGCCAAGCAGAGGGAAGGAGAAAGATGTTCTTCCCTTCAAGGTCCAGCTCTAACTGCTGCAGTGAGCATGGCCATGGCCCTCATAAACTCTGGGACTGCCTTCACAGGTGACAGGTCCTGTGAATGGCCAGCCACTGCTTGTGGGTGGTGTCAATCTTTTGGGTCACCCCACTCTGTGGGACTGAACAAAAGTTATCTGCCCCCCTCCAGGGTTCTGCAGCTAACCTTACCGCCATGGTCTACTGTCCTCTGGCCAAACAGTTTGGCTGGGTGCCTCTGTGCTCATAAGTCCTCCACCTGGCTTCACCTGAAACACTTTAAACGATACAGTTGTATTCCAACTGCTTTAACGTTTGCAATCACTGCCTCCTTAGTGAATGTTTTACAGGACGATTTACTTTTGGCAAATATCCTGTTACAAGGGGACAAAACTTATGCCAAATATCCTCTAATCTATCCTTTCACAAATCTCCTCCAACCTACACGGTCCATGCTCAAGTCTTAATAGAATCCGTCTCTGTACCCTCTCCACACCCTGCCCCCCACCTTTCTACGTAACAAAATGTTTTTCTATGATCAGCCACTTGTAAAAGTGCATTTCTAGGCTCTGTTAACCAAACCTTATATTGGGCTGAAATAAATTAGAAAGCTTGTCTTGAAAGGTTGAGGTTGTTTTGATGTCTTTTTTGACAAATTCCTTGTTTTTACTCTTCAACTACTTTAAGCTGCATGCAAGGTTTTCATCTGCAGTGCATTCTATATTCTGTCATAAAAAAAGAACACATAATTGTTCTTTATGCGATTTATTTATGTGACATCGTGGGACAGAGATGACATGAAAACCTCTGATAACTATAAATGACTGAACAATTGCATGTCCATTTCATTGTGACCTCATCATGTGGTCATCATCATTGTGGTGGATGTTTTCACATAGGGATTCAACGTTTGGAAATGTCAAGATCTCTGACCTTAATTTCGCAGATGACGCAGTCATCTTTGCGGAGACTGGATATCCTTTTGGGGGCCCTCGAGGTGCTGAATGAGGAGTTGGAGCCGCTGGGATTACGGGTTTCCTGGGTCAAAACTAAGATCCAGGCGATCAAATACATCATGGATGCTGCTATCTTGTCTGTACCTGGTTGTGGTGAGGATGTTGAGGTCCGGAGAGATTCACTTACCTTGGCAGTGATATTCATGTCTCTGCTGGCTGTGAGCCAGAAGTCAAGAGATGTCTGGGTCTGGCCTGGGGAGTAATGCATTCACTGGATCATGGAGTGTGGCGCTGTTGGTACCTGTGCAGGAGGACGAAAGTCCGAGTGTTCAGGTCCTTGGTGCTTCCAGTCTTGCTCTATGGATGTGAGACTTGGACTCTGACCAGGGATCTGAGAGGGAGACTTAATTCCGTTGGCACCAGGTCTCTTTAGAGAATCCTTGGCTATTGCTGGTTGGACTTTGTGCCCAACGAGTGGTTGCTGAGAGAGACTCAAATGAGATTTGTTACATGCATAGTCCATGAGCATCAGCTGCGGCTGTATGGACATGTGACTCGTTTTCCTGATGCTGATCCTGCTCACCAGATTCTCTCAGCGAGGGAGTCTCGTGACTGGAGCAGGCCAATGGGCCGACCACGTGCCTCGTGGTTGCAGCAGGTTGATCAGCATCTCAAGGAGATGGGGATGGGTCAGGCATCTGCCTGGGGGATGGCCAGATGGTGGCCCCTGGAGTACCGGTGGAATTTGGATGCAGCGACACACTGCTCTGGCGCATGCTCCCATACCTGACCTGACCTGATCCAATGTGGAAGTAACAATCTCAATATCGGGTATGTCCACCTCTGGTAGCAATCACTACATCGAGGTCCAAGGAGTGTTTGGAGTACTCTGGGCAGTTTGAAACTGATTACTTAGATGGAACATGCGAATGTGCGGAAGTTGTTATCCTGGGACATCCACTTATTGGCATGTCTTTTGTTGATTTAGTGGCTTAATAACATCTTCTAAAGTTATATACAGTTCCTCTCCTCATGTTAAAGATCCTCGCATCATGGATAATGGAAGTCCCTGCTTGATGGTGTCCAATGATTTGATTCCTTTCATTTTCTGACAGACGTATTTTATAAATTTATAAAAATGTAATCAGTGTATTTTTTGGATGATACACATGCTGGGGTCTCGGAAAGACTTTCGAACTTGCTCAGAATGCCTTGTGCTCATCTCTAAAAACCGAAGGGTGCATAAGTAATTGCACGTGCTGAACGATTATTGCATGAAGCAATTATTTTATGTGGAAACCTCCAATCAGGTGTTCTGCACATCCCTCGTGCCAAAAAGACACTTTGAATGAATGCTGGTACAATAACTCGACAATTACATTTTCAATCCTGCATGTTTGCTTTTTATGGCGAAGGGTATGTTAAACTTTGTTTACTAGAGGCCCAGGTTCATCATGGTTCATTGCTTTCACACCATTATAAACAGGTTGAGAACTGTCCCTTATCCATCGACCACCTCTGATTTCACCTTGCACTTCCTCTCCACTTTTTGGTGATTTCTCGGTGCTCACAACTGGATGACGTTTCAGTAAAAGTGTTTCCTCCGAGGAGAAGTTATCCATATTGTGAAAGGCAATTTAATGTAAAATTCAAGCAGAAGAACCTGGCATTGTCCATTTATATTCCTAGCTC
The DNA here is from genome assembly GCA_035128595.1 of Eptatretus atami. Classification (NCBI taxonomy): domain Eukaryota; kingdom Metazoa; phylum Chordata; class Myxini; order Myxiniformes; family Myxinidae; genus Eptatretus; species Eptatretus atami. The sequence goes on from CM068959.1 coordinate 90,082,263, forward strand.
CTTGGTGAAGGGGCTGTCACACCTTGACGATTTAGCCAGCGTATGCCGATTTATGAAAAATTTGTCTAAAACGCTGGCACACGTCGAATACGTCATGGGTATGTTATGTGTACGTTAGGTGCACGCTGAAAAACACTACCATAGGTCGTACTACGCTGGTTTAAAACGTTGTACCTTTTTGGTTGTCCAAAAAATTTGCATGCTTGAAATTTTACGATGTACTCGGCGTTTGGCTCACACGTTCCGCTACGCTGGCCATAAGTTGTAGGCACGTTATGCGATCGTTGACACACGTTAATTGTATGTTACTCATAAGTCGAAACACGTAGAGGTAACATTCGCGTACCCAAAATTATTTCTAACCTATGAGTAACGTTTTGTAAGCACGCTACACGAACGTTGTTCACACTTCGCAACACGCTACTTGAAAGTTCCTCATACGTCGAAACACATCAAAGTAATGTTTAGGGTACCCGTGACTTATTTATAACGTGCTTGGGAATTATTACGCTATGCATACGCTAGACTATCGTTTGGCATAGGTTTAAAACGACTAAAACACGATAAACAATCGTTGGTATAACTTATGGATAAGTTATCGAAGCGTCTGTGTTCATTACTAGTACATTATTCATTTGTCAAAGTCGTTTTTAATACTTTAAAAGTAAAACAAAGAAATATTTCATCGTGGGAATGAGGAAAAAAATTAGCCGAAAAGAACATCGAACAATGGTGCAAAGTAGTCTCCTGTTCGTGGACGATAAGAGGATCCATCATCACCACACCCTCCCCATCACGCTCACATAAACTACTGACAAAGACATACTACTACTACCAATGCTACTACTACAACTACTACTACTATTACTACTGTCACGCACACCAACTACTACTAATAGTATTACTACTACTGATACTACTGCATTGACATCTACTCACATGGAGTCTGGAACAATGATGGGTTCCTCTTGAGCCCATTTGTATATACCAATTCCCTTAACGCTGCCAATACGCCATTACACGGTAGATGTAAGTTAGAAACACGTTCAGTAAGTGCTGTGGTCGTCCGGAAGACGTCAACTAATTCGTCTACATACGACAATGTGCGTTTTAGATACGTTACAAATAGGTTCATAGCATGTTACTCAAAGGTTAGAAGCACGTTATACTTAGGTTCAAAGCATGCTACACATAGGTTAAACGCACGTTACTCATAGGTTCATAGCACGCTAATCATTGGTTCAAGGCAGGTTACAATAGGTTCAATGCACGTTACTCATAGGTTTCAAGCACGTTAAACATAGGTTCAGAGCACGCTACTCATAGGTTAAAAGGACGTTACCCATTGGTTGAAAATTAGGTTGCGGGTATGTTAAATATTACCTTGATGTGTTTCGACTTATGAGTAACCTACAAGTAACGTGTGTCCGTCGTGTGTAAACAATCGCGAAGCGTGCCAGAACATAGACAACGCATGCGGAACGTGTTAGCCATACGCCGAGTACGTCGTAAAATTTTCAGCATGCTTTAAATTTCACGACGTATTACACGTACCACGTAATATGACAGCGTACTTCATTGTTTTCCAGCCTACTCTTAACGTATACACAACTTACCCATACCGTATTCGACGTCGCCCTAGCGTTTTAGACACATTTTTCATAGGCCGGCATACGCTGGCAAAATCGTCAAGGTGTGACTGCGATGTTGACACTTCAAATTCTCAGGCGGTTATGATTTAAATCAGCGTCCGGCAGGTTCTTAACAGGCTACGCCCGAGTTCGCCGGCGATACGTTTAGCGCGCTATGCGTAAGTTAAACTATCGTTGGGCATAGGTTGTGAACGCCGACAACAGGCTAAGCATTCGTGGTAAAAGTTATCAATAACACAACGAAACGTTCTGTGCCCGTTACTAATATGTTATGCATACGACCAACACGTTATGAATACGCCCAAAACTTAAAAAAAAAAACATCAAAATTTCAGCGTTACGCCAACGTTTTACATACATTTTTATACGTTGCCATTGCTGGCTAAAATGTCAAGGTGTGACAGGGCCCGAATCACTGATGTGCATATCTGCCTCCTCTCCTCTCAATCATTGGCTTTATATAATTTCCTCTTGGTTGCATGTACCATTCTCATCTCACTGTTTTCTGCTGACCTCCATTCCTTCATTCCCCTTATAGGCTGGTAGGGTAATCTAGAGGCATGCACACTCACCTCTGGACTGTCTAACCTGGGTTTCAATTCCCGACCCAGCTATAAACTGCCATCCCGGTGTTTCACAGGCAGGGCAATTCATCAATTTGTGTGCCGTCCCTCAGATGGATGTTGAACTGGGAATCCTGTCTGCCAGCATTCAATGGTGGACATTAAAGATGCCACAGTGTCCTTCGTGAAGAGTTGGCGAGCTATCACCGGTACCCTGAATAAATTCCAAATTCCTGCCCGAACCTACAGAGGGCACTGCATCAGCGGCACAGTTGCATTCTCAGCCAATGATGCTACCCCTCAGCCGATGATAAAATGTCGGATCAGTGCCTCGCAAGCAGTCCGTTGCATCACAGTGTGTGCTGTTCCAGAGAAGGATAGTAAGCTGGGTGTCCCGTCTGCTAGTTGGTGTACTTTTTAAATATCCTTTGATACCTTTCGACGAAGAATAGGCGACTCATCGATGGCACACTGAACAAATTACAAATTCCTGCCATAATCGACTCCAGTCAAAGGTCTGGTCTAGCCAGCCAGTTCGTGAAAGACTTCCCTCTCAGCCAACCCTAAGAGAAGGGAGAATTTATTGCGTGGTGCCATTAAAGAAATAGTAGTAGAGAAAGACATTGTCATGTAAGATGATAAACACAGAAAGGACAATAAATGGTTTGATGTGCATAGACGAATGAGTTGGATCGATAATTTTTGGAAACATTGAAGGATTGAGTGAGCAATAAAACGAAGAAAGCATTCACAACCCAAGTCTGCAAATTGGGGGAGGGGGATCTCCTCCAAGCAGGCCCAACTCAAACAGAACAGATAGTGAAATGAAGGTGATGTATAGGACGAGGCAAATGGCACCAAGGCTGCGACTGAGATGCCAGTTTGTGAGGTATGTGGCACCGAGCAGAAGGAACAATGAGAGCATTAGAGAGGAAGCTGTGTAAGTGAGACCATAGCTGGAGACGGTGATGGCATCCAAACGTCCTGTCGGAATGACCGAGCCGAAGAACCAGGGTAGTCCCAGGCAAAGAACATCAAAAACGTTTGAGCCGAGAATGTTGGACATGGCCATATTGCCTTTACCTGTGGATGCAGGAAAGGAAGTGGTTGGTGAAGAGAGAAAGTCAGTTTATGAGGAAGAAACTAAGTTTCAAATGTAGGTGTAGAGATTTCATGAAAAATAATTAATTCACAGAAACTTTAAAGGTCAACATTTCACCGAGAATGAGTGGAGGGTGTAAAGAGTGAGAAGCGAAAAACTGAGTTGGCTGAAAAAGTTGGAGGATATCAATACTTTACATCATCTAATGAAAAGAGCGTTTGGAGCCGTAATCATAGAGGACTGGAAAGCTCAGGAAACAGATTGAGAAAGAGGAAGCCAAAATAAGCAAGACCAGAAAGCCGGGAAGTGAAAATGAAGAGAAACCTTCTCTCGCCACCAAGATGCTGCTGACGGTGTCAGGCAAGCTGGTACCGACAGCTAACAGTGTGAGGCCCATGATCGACTCAGGGATTGAGAGGCTTTCACCTGGAAAAAAGAGTGCATGAGGTGTTGTGGATAAAATGTTAATTGAGGGATGGAGATGCTATAAGTCAACAGATGATGTGTTGTGGATATGACACCACCGTGATCAGCCAAAGGATATTTCATTCATTTGTAGGTAGATCAGATACTCTCTTGTGTATGGTGGGTTGGGACAGCAATTTTAAATCTAGTTTAAAGTTAGTTAGCCAGTTTAATGCTCTTGAGGAGAGGAGTTTATCTCAGCAATGTCACCCTTAAACTTGTATACAGGACAGACTGTTGTTATGTGGTCCATAGTTTGATCAGGGTTGTGGCAGTCACATCTTGCGGAGCTCCGAATACGCCACTTGCGCATCAAGTGGCCACAGCAACCATATCCCATTGGGATCCGATTAAGGGGCTTACATGTTTTCTGACGCAAGTCAAAACCAGGCGGTTTCATTGTTGGTTTGGAAAATAGAGGTTTGTTATGGACTGTGATTTCAGATAAGGGAGTGTGTATCTTCTTCTTCTTCTTTCAGATGCAGCACAAGGCTGCGGGGTAGCATCATTGGCTGAGAGCGTGGTGATGCAGTGCCCTCTTGTCGATGAGGACAGGAATTTGTGATATATTCATGGTACCGGTGAGAGCCTGCATACTCTTCGTGAAATACACCATTGGGATCTTTAACATCAACCAACTAATACCAGCAGACGGGGTGCCCAGTTTTTTTGAAGACATTAAAATGAAATGTTAACTCGAACAATCTATGGCAGGAACACACAGACAAAGTAAAGAGAGAGGTGGTTACCAATAATCATGACCATCCAGACCAGACAGTAGGAAAAAGCCGATATCCATGCAGCTGACAGCAGGAACGTAAGAGGGTATAGAGTGCGTAGGGTAGGCCTCTGGCAGTTGGGCACAGTACAAGCCAGTAACATCAGGAGAGGCAGCGAGATTACCCAGAGGACACGGCGCGTGGCACCTGCTGGCACCTGTAGCACGCCATGACTCTTCTCTGTGAGAGAAATGTGGGTGAGCAGTGGTCAGGGCATAATGAATGTAACATTGAAGGTCGATTTCTCTATGCGTGAGTATTGGAATAGCTATGCAAACTAAATGTGGGCTGAATAGTTACTCAGAGTTATTTTTCTCTTTGAAAGTTCCACATACATATCACCAACTACCGCAAGTGTCACTGTATTTAAAGAGAAAGTGAAACAAAATGTAAGCACCCATAATTGTATGTCCATTACATTAAGACTAAGGTGTCTAAATTTTGGTCAACAGGATGGTGGAGAGCTCATACACTTACCTTTGATTTGTCGAGTCTGGGTTTGTATTCCGACCCAACTATAAACTGTCAGATTGATACTTCGCAGTCGATACATGAGTTTGTTGATTTTCGATTGTGGCCATTTTATTATTCCGCAGCGTACTGGAACACTGGTACCGCTAGTTAGTTAATGGCTTTGACTTTGTTTGTTGGAGAAAGATGTTTTCAGGATCAGCCTCATTCTATGCAGATGTTCTTTAGTAACTATTTTCCACATTTATTTGTTGCATACAGTGGCCTGCAAAAGTATTCACCCCCAACCAATAATGCCACATTTAGATGAATTCCGAATCATTTTGAAATAATTTTTTCAAATCAACTTTTTTATTCATAACTGAAGAGATCAAATGAAACACTGTTGTAGTTGAAGGAGGTTACATGTCAGGAATAATGACAAAAAAACATGAACAAATCAAAATTCACCGGTTGCAAAAGTATTCAGCCCCTTCGGTCAGTACTTGGTGGAAGCACCTTTTGCAGCAATGACTGCAATGAGTCTTTTTGGGTAGATCTCCACCAGCTTTGCACAGGGAGATGGTGAAACCTTTGCCCATTCTTCACGTGCAAATTTCTCTAGTTCTGCCAAGTCTGATGGGGATCGTCGATGAACTGCAATCTTTAAGTCTCACCATAAATGTTCAATTGGGTTCAAGTCAGGACTATGACTGGGCCACTCAAGAACACTTATTTTCTTCTTTTTCAGCCACTCCAGTGTGCTTTTGGCTTTGTGCTTCGGATCATTGTCCTGCTGAAATGTGAATCTTCTACCCAGTTTCAGATACATGGCTGGTTTTCATCCAAGGATTCTCCTGCACTTTGCACCATCAATTGGCCCTTCTATCCTGACAAACTTGCCAGTCCCTGCTGATGGAAAGCAGCCCCATAACATGATACTGCCACCACCATGCTTGAAAGTAGGGATGCTGTTGACTGCATGATGTGCAGTGCTGGGCTTACGCCAGAAGTAACGCTTTTAATTTCAACCAAAAAAATTCAATTTTTGTCTCCTCTGACCAGAAAACCCTTCTCCACATACTTGCAGTATCATTAAGATGCTTTTTCTTTTTCTCAAACTCCGTACGAGCTTTGAGATTCATCATTTTCAGTAATGGCTTCCTTCTTGCCACCTGTTCATGGAGGTCAGCTTCGTGAAGAGAACCGAATATTGTTTATTGATGAACACTAACCCCCATCTCGGACACAGAGCCATGCAGAACTTTCAAAATCATTGATGGATTTACAGTGACATTCCAAACCAGTTTCTTGCTTGCCCGGCTGCTGAGTTTGGATGGTCAATGTGGTCTGGGTGGTACGATACGTCTACCACTTCTTAATAATGGATTTCATCGTACTCAAAGGGATAATGAGAGAGTTTGAAATCTTCTTATAACCCTCTCCTGAAAGGTGCTTCTCCATCACTTTATATCTGACTTCTTTGGAAAGCTCCTTGGTCTTCATGGTTGTCTGGTTCGTTGACCAAGTGAGTTGCACCTTAAAACTCCTTAGATAAGTGGGGAAGCTTAATTTTTAAGTGAAACCACTGAATACATACAGGTGAAAACGATTACACTTATTTATTTTTAACCTTTCAACGAAATAATTTGCTCCTGAAGTGATTTATGGTTAATTCGGTAAATGTGTTCAATATTTATGCAACTGAGAATCATCTGATTTTCTTTGTTAATATAACTTATTCACTTTTTATCGGCATTTTTTAGCTTTATCACTTTAGAGTAGTTTGTGAAGATGCTCTATATATTAAGTTTGATTTGAAAGCATTATGAAATAAGCTCAGGTGGAATCAAAATGTGAAAACTTTGGAGGGGAGGGGGGGGGGTTGAATGCTTTTGCAGGCCACTGAATTTAGTGGCCCTCTTCTATTCCAAGATATTTGTATGATGCTTCATTGTCTAGTTCCTGTATTGTTACATCTTGGTCTATTGTTGTGTTGTCATTTTTATTGCTTTACCTTGTATGAATGTGCACTTGGCAAACTTAGGCCAAATTATATTTGAATGTGATTGGAGTACTGTTCCACTCATTTCAGTTCTGCCAATCTTTAGTCATTTGGTGCGAAGAGGTTTTAAACCATCCATGTACAGTAGAAATGTCACCTTTCTTGTTTCTTTAGACATTCTTTTCTTGGATGTTAGGGTGTATCCGTATCCTTGCTTATCGATGAGGTTACTTAGTGGATCCAGAGCAAGACAAAGCAGGAGGGGTGAAAGGCTGTCACCCTGCAAGATCTCGTGTCATATCTTTTCACCCCTGGTATTTTGATCTTTCTTTCCGAGTGCTGCAATATCATTGTGTTATTCCAAAGCTCCATTGTTTTCTCAATCAGTTTGATTAGTTGGGGGTTGATCTTGTACACTTGCATGCCTTTTATCATCCGTGAATGTGGGGCAATATCAAAAGCTTTTTTGTAGTCTATGCAGGGTGTGTGTGTGTGTGTCTACGTGTGTGTTCATATTATGTATGTGTGAGAGCGTTGTCTTGACAAAGGAAAAATAATGTACTAATTGTCAAAAAAAATTACCCAGATAGATATCTAAAGCTGTCTGTTGTGACTTATGTCCAATTAGATGGTGCAGAGGTAGCACACATACATTTAAGCTGTCTATTCTGGGTCTGGTTCCAGACCTGAATATAAATTATTAGCAGTGCATTAAATCACAAATATCTCCATGCCTTGACATTAAGCCGGGTGTCCCATCTGGTATCCATCCATCCATTGGGACCATACTCTGTGCAGAGCATTGGAGCTGCCTCAGCAGTCTCCGAGGCTATTCGGCGCAATCCTGGACGGGTCGCCACTCCGACACAGGATACCAACAAGCTGGCACTAATTTTGCCGACCTCAGAAGGATGACAGGCAGAGTCAACCCCACCTGGTATTAAGTCAACAACCAAGGGGGATTTGAACTCGGGATCCTAGGATCCCAAGCCTACCACCCAAACCATTAAGCCCATCTGCTGCCATTTCCTTATTTATGCTGAAGATCACATGATACTTTCTACAAACAGTATAATGACCACCATGTGCAAATACCCTGGACTAATTCTAAATGATTGCCATTATTTACAAGGAGGGGGGCATTGTTTTAGTAGCATGGCTGTTTCCAGGAAATTATGTAGCCAGCATCCAGGTGCTATACATGCAAGAAGTTGACAATGGGCATAGTGTAAACAAATGCCACGGGTATGAGTATGGGTGCAGCCATGGCTTAACGGACATGGAGATAATTTTTCAGGGTCAAGTCGATTTTGAAAGCAAAAATCAATTCTCAGGTGCAAAGGAAAGAGTGTTTTTTTTTGTTTGTTAATTATCCAGGTGAAAAGAAAAGCTGTACAAATACACTCATATAAGGTTTATCGACCTTTTTCATCTTCCTCGCATGTGGTGAGTCCATGGAGGCTGAGCGTTGAGTCAATTTCATTGCGAGGCAACAGTCTACTATCAGTCTGGCAGTTGATGTCCTCTTCATACCACACCTCCATGAGTGGCTTTTTCCGGCCCAATAACAGGGGTTCATGAAGATCTTCAGTGTGCTTGAAGGATTCGACAGTTCCCCTCTTGATGTGGTTGAACCAGCATCTTGTGAGCATCGAGTGTATTCGGTTGTCATAACTTAGGGCGAAGATGTAGCATGCGTAAACCAGGAGCAGCACGAGAGCTTCGTACCTGAATGGGGAATAGTAACCCATGTGGACCAAATTAGCTCCAGAAACAGAGACCATCTCTCATAATTCAAGGCTATGGGTAAGTTAAATTGGACAGAAGCCCAAGCCGAGGCTATAGGTCAACAAGCATGGTAGGCAGGCCTCAAGGGGAATGCATTTGACTTGAATGTTTGGAAAGAAATATCAGAACATGAACATGTGTTTTGTATCAGTAAAACCAGTGTTCTGTTTTGTTTTTGTTTTTTAAAACATACCAGTAAACCTTCCCATCATAAATTATGGCAATGACGATTCCAATGCTGATTCCATAAGCCAGACCGTCACGACACATGGGCCAAGGACTGAGCGTTAAGGTCTGCGGCACATGCGGCGCACGCACACACACACACACACAAAACACACACACACACACACACACACACACACCACAACACACACACACACACTCCATAAATCAAACAATTTGAAGACTGCAAAAAACGAAGTCTGCACAAATCATAATCAATTAATTTTTGTACAATAAATGGTGCAATTGTAGTTAAACCTAATTAGCACCAAGTCAGTAACTATTAGGTGTTATATTCTGTGATGCTCTGTAATATTCATTTCAATTGGCAAACGTCACGCACAGTACATGAAAGCAAGCAACACAGCGCGCAAATCCCCAGTATGTTGTACACTGCAGATCCCACGATCGTATTGACACCTACGTCTCCATGTGTCACAAACACACCTGGGGTGAGAGTGGGAAAGGTAGAAACACATGAGCGCCGGCTGGTGGCAACACGATGTAGCAAAAGCATTTCACGACACGTGGAAGGAAGGGCAACGCACTTCATCATGGGGCCATCTACATATGCAGCACACAAAAGAAGGATTAAGTGGAATTGAGAGAAATCAAATGGGGACAAGTAAAGAAAGCATGGGATAGAAAGGTTGAAGATTGAGAAAGGACAGAGGAATGAAAGGAGGAATTTGGGAGAATTAGGGGAAGGAGTTGTCAAAAGGGAATTTTGCATTTTTGATATTTAAACGTCCCTTTTGTATGTCCACCTCACAGCTGTACCATTTGAATGAAGAATGGGTTACCATGTTCAAGCATCCACCATCTTACCCAGAAAGGATGTCACGAGTTCAGGAGCTGAGCTGCCAGCAGCCAAGAATGTTGCGCCTGCCACGTGATCAGAAGTACCGAGGCCTAGGGGTGATTGAGAGTCATTTGTAAAACAGAAGGAAGAGGATGTCCCCAGATTCTGTCTCGATTCGATTCCAGACAAGGAGGGAAAAACTTAAACAATTCAAGCCTTTCATCGAACACAGGATGGAAAACACTGCAATCACTTCAAGTCGCGAGTTACAGTAAATGGCAAGTGCAAATTAATGTACAGCGTCTTCCAAAATGACCCAGACAACTTTGGTTGTTAATATATTTGTAACCACAAATGATACAACAATATCCTTTGGTGTATATGATACAGAAACTCGTAACGTTTTGTGCACACCATCAGTACTCTACAATGTGAGCTCAATTTGTCGCACGCAGGACATTAAGGCGGTAAACGAGTTCTTGCCATGTTCGGCTCAGCATGTTTGTGTACACCAGTGCGCATGCAGCTGTGATCCGATAACGAAGATCCTGCAGGTTTGCCACCTTGGTGTTGTAGATAACATCTTTAAGAACATCTCACAGAAAAAAAATCAAGGGGGGGGGGGTAATGTCTGATGATTGTAGGGGGCAGGTGGTTGGTCCATCACGGCCAATCTAGCAACCTGGAAATTTTTCATTCAGGACGGCTCAAACGTTAAACGGACATTAAACCACCAGACCTGAAAGTAAAGAAAACTGTATGAGTTTCTGTATCATATAAAGCAAAGGGTATTGGTGTGTCATTTGTGGTTCTAAATATATTAACAACCAAAGTTATTCAGGTCTTTTTGGAACACCATGTCTATTTTACAGTGGTAATTAATTGTGGCACTTTGTTGCTTCTGCAGTATAATTTCTCATTCAATTAAAGGTTGATATAATGCAAAATGACACGCAATGATGGAAATCAGATGATCCTTAAAAGTTGATTTAAAGGTGCTGTTGAAAGTTAATTTTAAGAACAAAGTGGACATTTTGAGGAGTTTGACCTTGTGAGGATATTGTGGTCGGGAGCAATTAGTCTGAGGAATGTCTTCATTCAAATGAAGGAACGACCAACTAACTAGTACAGCTTCCCAGCAGACAAGGCTCAGGTCCGACGTTACGACCACCGAGTAGTCTCATTCAATGAGTCCAGGATGAAGCCCACTGGGTGGTAAAAACGTCAGAACTGAACCTTCCCTGCAGGGCACGAATACTAAGTTGGTGGTTTCATTTTGGAATAATTTGTGGATCTTCCAAACTGCAATCAGTTTTTTGTGAAATTGGATATTTTACAAACCCTGGACATTGCATGCTGGTGTCACAAGGACCATTCCAACACCTCTACTTAACCTTCCCTGCCCATGTCTGTTGCATTTACCACCACCATTACCACCGCTGAAATAAAATGTCTATGTAACAAACCTGAATCCTTAGATATAGATAATACCATGTACACACACAAAAATGTACACCCTATCAGATGTTTAAAGCAGATGCAGACAGACTCACGGTGGCTGAGACAAACCAGCGAAGGCAGAAGGTAATGTTCACATGTGAGGGTTATTCCGAGCAGCAAGTAGAGTGACAAAAATGGTGCCGCGATAACCATGGTCTCCTGCATGGCAATTCGAGGGAATTCGGATGAGGCAGGAGGTATACACCCGGACTCATTACCTGTGGATTATTTATCCATTAATGTTTGCTTAACAATCGTATTATATGATTTCCAACTTTTTTGCAAAATATAGGAATTGATGATAGCAAAAAATATTCTCCATCAAACTCTGTTAGCTTGCTTGTTGTAGTACAAACACCTACTACTGGCTTATTCCTTCTAACAGTATTGTACTAAGTAGGTTGAAACAGAGATGAAGGGGAGAACTCAGCTGATGATTCTGGCAGATGAGCTTCCAGCAACACAGACAAACAGCTGGGATAGAAACAACAATTTATGGTATGTAATCCAAAATAATATGAAAGAATCTTGTGATATCACAATAATAAATGAGAACGGCACTTGGTAGAGCGCATACCTCCGCCAGGTGAACAGTTTACGTTATGTATCCACTAATGGGTCGGATCTGCATCAGGACCGAAAACAAAATTTAATCGGCTTGTTCTTGTCACCTAACCAACTCATCCACCTAGTTTTGTCATAACTCGCCCAAAACTTTTTTTTTTTTTTGGTGTTGTCCAACATAATTCTGGAATCATAGGTTAATTGTTTTCTTTTTGTGTGTGTGTGTGTGTATAACAAAATTCTGGAATCGTAGGTTAATTGATTTTTTTGGTGAGTGTATACAAAATTCTGGAATCGTACTGTAGGTTAATTAGTCCATGGGCCCAGGCCAGAAATTCCACTTGTCGGTACCATCTAAGGAAACAATCCAAGTTATGATTTTTGAATTGGTGTCTATATAGATCATATTTTGATGTGATAACCATTGCAGACTGGCAGCTTATTGGTAGTTATCATCTCTGGAATGTACCACCCTCCGCATAATGAAAGCGAAAAGGCAAACTCAGAAACATTCACTAATGATGCAATTGCTGTTTCCACATGGGGCTAGAATGAACTGCAAACCCACAAATACATGTCTGAAATGCTTTATTTATACCATCCGAATAATCCTTTCTGTCATTCCTGAAGGCAGAATTTGTTTTATGGCAGAAGGGGCGAACAATAGGGCCTATCAAAATGTTGCTGATTAGTGATTTTCAGTACATTTTAATTTATAATATTGTCATACAAGTCCCTGGGTAGTGCTACTGAACCGCAGTAGCCTACAACATGCACATGTTGTATGAGGAAAACATTTATGAACATTTTACAAGTTTTTACCACAGTTAAAGGAATTGCCCTTCCCCTACCGAGTTCCAACAAGCGTCCAAAATGTGAAATGTACGGATAACCCAAATTTCACCACGCTACTGTGGCATGTTTATGTACTATGTTTTACTCATGCATATTTGTAGCCATGAATGTCCTTGTGATTGTGCCAAAACATTCACACCATGGATCAGTAGTCTAGTCTTCATCACTGTTATCAGCATCAGAGTCCTCGAGGTCTACAACCTCTTCCTCGACATCAGCGGGCTGGTTGCTGCAGGTTCGCAACTTGCACATGTCAGTGCACTTCAGGCTATTGGCAAGGCACGTGCAGTCTGGGAGTTTGCACGACGCGTCCACACTTGCAGGAAAGCAGTTGCAACACTGCATCCGGTGCTGGAGAACCCTGCATCCACTCGATGGCCAGCTTCCCGTCATCATCAGTGGTCCATCCACAACCCTTGGACTTGGACATAGGGTTGGCATTGCAGACAGGCCTCCAAATAGCAGCCCGGTAGTTTGCACGGAGGACGTGCATGAAGAGGCAGTCTTCACATGGTGGAAGCTGACTGGACTCTATCTCTCCCGTCTGGCACAGAAGAGTTGATGTCGGAGTTCATTGACTTTCGTGGTGTTGGTAGACGGCAAGTACATGTGGCAGGTGACCTCTTGCAGCTTCTGAAAGAGCTCGGTGGATACTTCCCATGAATGACCGAGCTGACTGAAGGCCTCTTGGTAGGTCTTATCCGACTTCATTTGCTTCAAGGCGCCCATCTTTCCCCAGCCTGCAAAGGCACTGACTGTATCACAACCGGAGAACACGTGCAGTCCAACCAGGGCATCACAGACACTGTCTCCCATCGATCTGCAAGCTTGTCAACGTCTAGAAACCGTGTGCGGGTTTGCGTACCACACTTCTGATACACGGGGTATGGGATGTCCTTATTGAAGGCAAGACACAGCACGAGGACATCTGTATCTTCGGCAGTGATCACCACAGCCTTGTACCCAGCCTCTGCTGCATGCAGAGCATGCAGAAGCATTCGGGTGTCTGCTTCCTCCTGCGTGGACTTCAGCTCTGCCACTTCCTCCCAGTGGTCCTTGTTTTTTTTTTTTTGATTTTTTTTTTTCCCCCCCCAAAACGTCAATATCTCAGAATGGTAAAAGTGCAAAATACATACACTAAGCTGCTCTTCTGGAACGGTATCACATATTGAAATAATCATATAGTCCTACCAATAACTTAGTAGCCCTAAAGTTTGTTTCCTCAGATGGTACCGATATATGCCTTGGCCCATGGACTAAATTGTTTTCTTTTTGTGTGTGTATAACAAAATTCTGGAATCATAGTTAATTGTTTGTGTGTGTGTGTGTGTGTGTATAACAAAATTGGAATCATAGGTTAATTGTTTCTTTTTTGTGTGTGTGTGTATAACAAAATTCTGGAATCGTCGGTTAATTGTTTTTTTTGTGTGTGATGTGTTATCATAAATTCTGCAATCAAAGGTTAATTGTTTTTGTGTGTGTGTGTATAACAAAATTCTGCAATCAAAGGTTAATTGTTTTTTTGTGTGTGGGTATAAAAAATTCTGCAATCAAGGTTAATTGTTTTTTGTGTGTGTGTGTATAACAAAATTCTGCAATCAAAGGTTAATTGTTTTTTTGTGTGTGTGGTATAACAAAATTCTGGAATCATACTATTGGTTAATTGTTTTCTTTTTGTGTGTGTGTTAACAAAATTCTGCAATCATAGGTTAATTTTTTTTGTGTGTGTGTGTGTGTGTATAACAAAATTCTGGAATCAAAGGTTAATTGTTTTTTTGTGTGTGTAAAGCAAAATTCTGTAATCATAGGTTAATTGTTTTTGTTATGTGTGTGTGTAATAGCAAAATTCTGTAATCATAGGTTAATTTTTTTTGTGTATGTGTACAACAAAATTCTGGAATCATAGTTTAATTGTTTTTTGTTATGTGTGTGTGTGTATAACAAAATTCTGGAATCATAGGTTCATTGTTTTTGGGTGTGTGTACAACAAAATTCTGGAATCATAGGTTCATTGTTTTATGTGTTTGTTTGTTTTACTGAAATCTCTTGTGTATGCCAGCCATCCACGGACAATAGAGGCATTGAAAGAACATATTCGAGAGGAATGTAACAAAATCAGTTTGGATACACTGCATGCAGTTGTTGAAACTACAAAATGCTGAGCTTGAAGTGAAAAAGCACACCAAGGATTACAATTTAAACATTTGCGAGAATAAATGCCTTCAATTCCAGAATTTTGTTATACACACACAAAAAAACAACAATTAAGCTATGCTTCCAGAATTTTGTTATACACACAAAAAAACAATCATCCTATGATTCCAGAATTTTGTTATACAGCCGTTTGGACATCGGTATTGCAGCACTCTCTGAGGTTCGGAGACCGGATTGTGGCGAGATCATGGAGGGTGGTTACACCTACTATTGGTCTGGTCGCTCCGATGGTACCATGCCAAGGAGTTGCTGTAGCGTGTTCCAATAAGCTGACTCCAATGATAATTGAGGTAACATCGGTCAACGAGCTATTATGAGATTGAGGATTCGTCACTCCTTAGGTGTCATTTCCTGGTCTCTGTCTATGCTCCGACTGAGGCGAGTGATCTCACTGTGAAGGACACATTCTATGCCAGGCTCGAGTCTGTGGTTGTATCAGTGCCCAACGAGATTACACTTCTAGTCTTGGGGATTTAATGCATCGACTGGAACTGATAGGGATGGTTATGAGACATGTGTTGGTCCCATGGGTCTGGAACTGATGAAGCAGAATAGCACTAAGTCCTTGACTTTGGAAGAAGTCATGGACTTAGGTGGCGGTTCATGTTTCAGCGCCACAAGCTCATCGCTGACTTGGTATTTCAATGCTGGTGGGTGGCAAAGGAGATTGACCATGTCCTGTTGATGTCGCTGGAGGATGATCCAGAACTGCAGGTCTACCGAGTGCTCAGTTCCTCAATACTGACCACGGCTTGTTGTAACAACGCTTAAGTTCGCACCTTAAAATCCAGGAGAATGGTACCGATCCCAGCCTAGGCTGGATGTTGGCAGCTCAAGGATGAGGGTAGCTGAGGAGTTTGCGAACTCCAAACTTGGGGCTCTGGCCCGACAACGGAGGAATGATACTTGGTTGGCTGGACAAACGATACAATTATGTTGTATATATATTACCTCCACCACCAAAGTAGACGATGATTATGCTTTCAACCCTTGTTCACCAATCTGTCTGTTGTGAAGCACGATATCTCAAAAGTTCGGGTGAGAGATTTGGACGAAACTTGGTAGACGCATTGGTGTGTGAAAGGAAGAATCGATTCTATTTCAGTGAAGATGCAATCTGGATCCGATAATTTTTGAGTGATTCTTCACCATTATGATGATGCCAAACACTGATACAACACATCTCAAAAATGGACGGATCGGCCGAGAACTTGGTGAGAGGTGGCTTGTAACAAGAACACATTGATTCGATGTTGGTGAAGATCTGGATCCGATCATAATTGATTCTTCACATTGATGATGGGGGCAAAACAATACACAGGTGAACAAAATTCTGGAATCAGGTCAATTGTTTTTTTTTTTGTGTGTATACAAAATTCTGGAGCAATAGGTTCATTATGTGTGTGTGTGTGTGTGTGTATGTTAGTCATGTGTTTGTGTGTGGTGTGTGTGTGTGTGCCTGTGGTGTGTGTTGTGTGTGTGTGTGTGTGTGTGTTTGTGTGTGTGTGTTAACAAATTTGGAATCATAGGTTCATTGGTGTGTGTGTGTGTGTGTGTGTGTGATACAAAAATTCTGGAATCATAGGTCATGGGTGTGTGTGTGTGTGTGATGTGTGTGTGTGTGTGTGTGTGTGTGTGTAACAAAATTCTGGAATCATAGGTTCATTGTGGTGTGTTGTGTGCGTGTGTTGTGTGTGTAACAACATTCTGGAATCATAGGTCAATTGTTTTTGTGTGTGTGTGTGTGTATAACAAAATTCTGGAATCATAGGTTCATTGTGTGTGTGTGGTGTGTGTGTGTGTGTGTGTGGGTGTGTGTGTGTGTGTGTGTGTGTGTGGTATAACAAAATCTGGAATCATAGGTTCATTGTGTGTGTGTGTGTGTGGTGTGTGTGGTGTAACAACATTCTGGAATCATAGGTCAATTTGTTTGTGGTGTGTGTGTGTGTGTGTATATAACAAAATCTGGAATCATAGGTTCATGGTGTGTGTGTGTGTGTGTGTGTGTGTGTGTGTGTGTGTGTGTGTTGTGTGTGTATAACAAAATTCTGGAATCATAGGTTCATTGGTGTTGTGTGTGTTGTGTGTGTGTGTATACAAAATTCTGGAATCATAGTCATTGTTTGTGTGTGTGTGTGTTGTGTAAAATTTGGAATCATAGTCATGTGTTGTGTGGTTGTGTGTGTTGTGTGTGTGTGTGTGTGTGTGTGTGTGTGTGTGTGTGTGATAACAAATCTGGATCATGGTGTGTGTGTGTGTGTGTGTGAAACAAAATTCTGGAATATAGGTTCTTTGGTGTGTGTTTGTGTGTGTGTGTGTGATGTGTGTACAAATCTGGAATCATAGTTTGTTTTTTTTTGTGTAACAAAATTCTGAATCATAGGATATGTATTTTTTGTGTGTATAACAAAATTCTGAAAGCATAGGTAATTATCCCCCGCCCAACCAACGAAGTTGGGGGGGATATAGAAAATGGGGTCGTCCGTCCGTCCGTCCTCGTCACATTTCGTTTTCCGGAGCTTAACTACAAATCCCCTCAAGATATCTTTACGAAATTTGGTACACATACAAGCAAGTGGTGAACTCGTGCCTTTTGATGTTTACAGATTTAAAAATATATATTTTACTATGGCGGGGATATCGAAGACTTCATCTTCAAGGATGCTAGTTGTTTTTGTGTGTGTGTATAACAAAATTATGGAATCAAGGTCAATTGTTTTTGTGTGTGGTGTGCGGTGTGTGTTATAACAAAATTATGGAATCATAGGTTCATGTGTGTGTGTGTGTGTGTGTGTGTGTGTGTGTGTGTGTGTTGTGTGTGTGTGTTGTGTGTGCATACAAAATTCTGGAATCATAGTCATTGTTTTTTTGTGTGTATAACAAAATTCTGGAAATAGGATGATTGTTTTTTTGTGTGTATAACAAATTCTGGAGCATAGCTTATTGTTGTTTTTGTGTTGTATAACAAAATTCTGGAATTGAAGGCATTTATTCTAAATGTTTAAATTGTAATCCTTGGTGTGCTTTTTCACTTCAAGCTCAGCATTTAGTTTCAACAACTGCATGCAGTGTATCCAAACTGATTTGTGTTACATTCTCTCGAATATGTTCTTTCAATGCCTCTATTGTCCGTGGATGGTGGCATACACAAGAGATTTCAGTAAAACAAACAAACACATAAAACAATGAACTAGATTCCAGATTTGTGTACACACACCCAAAAACAATGAACCTATGATCCAGAATTTTGTTATACACACACAACATAACAAAAAACAATTAAACTATGATCCAGAATTTTGTTGTACACATACACAAAACAAAATGAACTATTTGATTACAGAATTTTGCTTTACACAACAACAAAAAAACAATTAACCTTTGATTCCAGAATTTTGTTATAACAACACACCACACACAAAAAAATTAACCTATGATTGCAGAATTTTGTTATACACACAAAAGAAACAATTAACCAATAGTATGATTCCAGAATTTTGTTATAGCCACACACACAAAAGAAACAATTAACCTATGATTCCAGAATTTTGTTATACACACACAAAAAAAACAATTAACCAATGTATTGATTCCGAATTTTGTTATACCACACACAAAAAAACAATTAACCTTTGATTGCAGAATTTGTTATACACACACAAAAAAACAATTAACCTTTGATTGCAGAATTTTATGATACACATACAACACAAAAAACAATTAACCGACGATCCAGAATTTTGTTATACACCACACACAAAAGAAAACAATTAACCTATGATTCCTGATTTTGTTATACACAACACACCACACACACAACACACACACATCACACAAAACAATTAACTATGATTCCAGATTTTGTTATACACGCACCAAAAAAAAACAATACCGATGATTCCAGAATTTGTTACCACACAAAAATTACAATTAACCGTGATTTCAGAATTTTGTTATACACACACACAACACACACAAAATTAACCATATTCCAATTTTGTTATACACACACAAAAAAGAACCATTAACCGTACAGTATGATTCCAGAATTTTGTTTATCACTCACCAAAAAAAAAACATTAACCTGATGATTCCAGATTTTGTTATACACACACACACACACAAAAAGAAAAACAATTAACTATTGATTCAGAATTTGTTGTACACACACCAAAAAAAAAAAAGTTTGGGCGAGTTATGACAAAACTGGTGGATGAGTTGGTTAGGTGACAAGAACAAGCGATTAAATTTTGTTTCGGTCTGATGCAGATCCGACACATTAGTGTACATAACGTAAACTGTTCACCTGGCGGAGGTATCGCTCTACAAGTGCTTCT
The DNA here is from genome assembly GCA_035128595.1 of Eptatretus atami. NCBI lineage: Eukaryota > Metazoa > Chordata > Myxini > Myxiniformes > Myxinidae > Eptatretus > Eptatretus atami. Next base: position 90,101,564 of record CM068959.1, read on the forward strand.
CATTTATTATTTGGATATCACAAGATTCTTTCAATATTTTGGATTACATACCATAAATTGTTGTTTCTATCCCAGCTGTTGTCTGGTTGCTGGAAGCTCATTCTGCCAGAATCATCAGCTGAGTTCTCCCCTTCATCTCTGTTCACCTACTTAGTACAATACTGTTAGAAGGAATAAGCCAGTAGTAGGTGTTTGTACTACAACAAGCAAGCTAACAGAGTTTGATGGAGAATATTTTTTTGCTATCATCAATTCCTATATTTTGCAAAAAAGTTGGAAATCATATATACGATTGTTAAGCAAACATTTAATGGATAAATAATCACAGGTAATGAGGTCCGGGTGTATACTCCTGCCTCATCCGAATTCCTCGATTGCCATTGCAGGAGACCATGGTTATCGCGGCACCATTTTTTCCTCTAGCTTGCTGCTCGGAATAAACCCTCACATGTGAACATTACCTTCTGCTTCGCTGGTTGTCTCAGCCACCGTGAGCTTGTCTGCATCTGCTTTAAACATCTGATAGGGTGTACATTTTGTGTGTTGTACATGGTATTATCTATATCTAGGATTCAGGTTTGTACATAGACATTTATTTCAGCGGTGGTAATGGTGGTTGGTAAATGCAACAGACATGGGCAGGAAGGTTAAGTAGAGGTGTTTGAATGGTCCTTGTGACACCAGCATGCAATGTCCAGGTTTAAAAATCATTTCAAAATGTTCAGTTTGAGATCAAAATTATTTCCAAATGAAACCACCAACTTAGTATTCGTCCTGCAGGGAAAGGTTCAGTTCTGACGTTTTACCACCCAGTGGGGCTTATCCGGATCATTATGAGACTACTCGGTGGTCGTAACGTCGACCTGAGCCTGTCTGCTGGGAAGCTGTACTAGTTAGTTGGTCGTTCCTTCATTTGAATGAAGACATTCCTCAGACTAATTGTCCCGACACCAATATCCTCACAAGGTCAAACTCCTCAAAATGTCCACTTTGTTCTTAAAATTAACTTCAACAGACCTTTAAATCAACTTTAAGGATCATCTGATTTCCATTCATTGCGGTGTCATTTTGCATTATATCAACCTTTAATTGAATGAGAAATTATACTGCAGAAGCAACAAAGGTGCCACAATTAATTACCACTGTAAAATAGACATGGTGTTCCAAAAAGACCTGAATAACTTTGGTTGTTAAATATTTTAGAACCACAAATTGACACACCAATACCTTGCTTTATATGATAACGAAAATCATACAGTTTTCTTTTACTTTCAGGTCTGGTGTGTTTAATGTCCGTTTAACGTTTGAGCCGTCCTGAATGAAAAATTTCCAGGTTGCTAGATTGGCCTGATGGACAACACCTGCCCCCTACAATCATCAGACATTACCCCCCCCCCCTTTGATTTTTTTCTGTGTAGATGTTCTTAAAGATGTTATCTACAACACCAAGGTGGCAACCTGCAGATCTCGTTATCGGATCACAGCTGCATGCGCACTTGTGTACACAACATGCTGAGCCGAACATGCAAGAACTCGTTTACCGCTTAATGTCCTGCGTGCGACAAATTGAGCTCACATTGTAGAGTACTGAGGTGTGCACAAAACGTTACGAGTTTCTGTATCATATACACCAAAGGAATTGTTTGTAGTCATTTGTGGTTACAAATATATTAACAACCAAAGTTGTTGGGTCATTTTGGAAGACGCCTGTTCATTAATTTGCATTGCCATTTACTGTAACTCGCACTTGAAGTGATTGCATGTTTTCCATCCTGTGTTCGATGAAAGGTTGAATTGTTTAAGTTTTCCGCTCCTTGTCGGAATCGAATCGAGACAGAATCTGGGGACATCCTCTTCCTGTTTACAATGACTCTCAATCACCCCTAGCTCGGTATTTCTGATTCACGTGGCAGGCGCAACATTCTTGGCTGCTTGGCAGCTCAGCTCTCTGAACTCGTGACATCCTTTCTGGTAAGATGGTGGATGCTTAACATGGTAACCATTCTTCATTCAAATGGTACAGCTGTGAGTGGACATACAAAAGGACGTTTAATATCAAAAATGCAAAATTCCCTTTTGACAACTCCTTCCCTAATTCTCCCAAATTCCTCCTTTCATTCCTCTTTCCTTTCTCAATCTTCAACTTTCTATCCATGCTTCTTTACTGTGTCCCCATTATCACCCTCTTTTTGTGCTGCATATGATGATGGCCATGATGAAGTGCGTTGCCCTTTCCTTCCACGTGTCGTGAAATGCTTTGCTACATCGTGTTGACCAGCGGCGCTCATGTGTTTTCTTACTCCACTCTCACCCAGGTGTGTTTTGTGACACATGGAGACTAGGTGTCATACGATCGTGGGATCTGCAGTGTACACATACTGGGGATTGCGCGCTGTGTTGCTTGCTTTCATGTACTGTGCGTGACGTTTGCCAATTAAATGAATATTACAGAGCATCACAGAAATAACATCCTAATAGTTGACTGGTGCTAATTAGGTTTAACTACAATTGCACCATTTATTGTTACAAAAATTAATTGATTTATTGATTTGTGCAGACTTCGTTTTTTGCAGTCTTCAAATTGTTTGATTTATGGAGTGTGTGGTGTGTGTGTGTGTGTGTGTGTGGTGTGTGTGTGTGTTGTGTGTGTCGTGCGGTGCGGCGCGCTGCGTTGCCGCAGACCTTAACGCCTCAGTCCTGGCCATGTTGTCGTGACGGTCTGGCTTATGGGAATCAGCATGGAATCGTCATTGCCATAATTTATGATGGGAAGGTTTACTGGTATGTTTTAAAAAACAAACAAAAACAGAACACTGGTTTTACTGATACAAAACACATGTTCATGTTCTGATATTTCTTTCCAAACATTCAAGTCAAATGCATTCCCCTTGAGGCCTGCCAACCATGCTTGTTACCTATAGCCGCGCTTGGGTTCTGTCCAATTAACTTACCCATAGCCTTGAATTATGAAGAGATGGTCTTCTGTTTCTGGAGCTAATTTGGTCCACATGGGTTACTGATTCCCATTCAGGTACGAAGCTTCTCGTGCTGCCCTGGTTTACGATCACATCTTCGCCCTAAGTTATGACCCGAATACACTCGATGCCCACAAGGATGCTGGTTCAAACCACATCAAAGGGGAACTGTTCGAATCTCTCAAGCCACTGAAGATCTTCATGAACCCCTGTTATGGGCCGGAAAAGCCACTCATGAGGTGTGGTATGAAGAGGACTCAACTGCCGAGACTGATAGTAGACTGTTGTCTCGCAATGAAATTGATCTAACGCTGCCGAGCTCCATGGAGCTCACCACTATGCGAGGAGATGAAAAGGTTGATAAAACCTTTAATGAGTGTAGTTGTACAGCTTTTCTTTTCACCTGGATAATTAACCAAAAAAAAACACTCTTTCTTTGCACCTGAGAATTGATTTTTGCTTTTCAAAATCGACTTGACCCTGAAAAATTATCTCCATGTCCGTTAAGCCACTGGCTGCACCCATACTATACCCGTGGCATTGTTTACACTATGCCCATTGTTCAACTTCTTGCATGTATAGCACCTGGATGCTGGCTACATAATTTCACTGGAAACAGCCATGCTACTAAAACAATGCCCCCTCCTTGTAATAATGCAATCATTAGATTAGTCCAGGGTATTTGCACATGGTGGTCATTATACTGTTTGTAGAAAGTATCTATGTGATCTTCAGCATAAATAAGGAATGCGCAGATGGGCTTAATGTTTGGGTGGTAGGCTTGGATCTGATCCGATTTCAAATCCCCCTGGTTGTTGACTTAATACCAGGTGGGGTTGACTCTGCCTGTCATCCTTCTGAGGTCGGCAAATTAGTGCCGCTTGTTGGTATCCTGTGTCGGAGTTGGCGATACCGTCCAGGATGCGGCCGAATAGCCTCGGAGACTGCTGAGGCAGCTCAATGCTCTGCAGAGTATGGTCCAATGTGATGATGGATACCGGATGGGACACCCGGCTTAATGTCAAGGATGGAGATATGTGTGATTAATGCACTGCTATATAATTTATATTCATGTCTGGAACAGACCCAGAATAGACAGCTTAAATGTATGTGTGACCGCACCATCAATTGGACATAATCACAACAGACACAGTTCTACTGGATCTC
>CM068959.1:90118608-90132024 GCA_035128595.1 Eptatretus atami
AAAATATTTATTTTTTGAAAATATATGTTGGGCTTGGGGGTCCTCAAAATCCCAGGTTACCTTTTAAGGGTTAAACAAGGTGTTGTAAAAGATGACTTCCAAAACAAAGTTTTCTAGAACTTGTAATATCTGATTTTTAATTTCAATATACAGTAATTATATACATCCTTGAACACTGTAGAACACAAATCGCTTTTTTGGCACTTTCAAAACCCTTCCATTTAGCAGTACTTAGACAAAATATTACAGCATTTTACATCATCAGGACCAATCAGATTATCTGCTCGTTGACCCCGCCTAAGTACTTGTTTCTCAAGACAATACACCTGCGCGGGGTAATGTGTTCTATGAATTCACGAGTTCGAATGTAGTGATTCTCGTAATTGTCATTGTGAGGATACGCTGACTCCAGTGCCGGAAGTATGGTTGTTGCAGGGTGTTGTGATAGACGTGAGTTGGAAATTGTGGGATCTTTGGCATGGCACCACACTCCAAGTCAGATAATGGCAATAAAGAAGTTCCACATTGAAATTGAAAAGGTGTTTCCGTGCTTTTTTCGAGACATAGCAAGGGATCATGCCTAGTTCAATGAGGGAAAGCCAGCACCTGCTGCAGTGACATCAGTCACCACAAATGTCCTGGGAGGCTCGATGAGTAAGTGTTGTGATTCAGCCTGGTAGGGGGATGTCAACACGTACTACCTTTCTCTGTTTCACTTTTTGCCGAGTATGGTGGGAGAATTGTGATGTCTGTATGTATACATGTTGTAGGTGCAGTGTGCACCTGCATATATGTATATGTATGTATAAATGTATACAGACATACTACCTCATGTATATGTATATATTTAGAGAACAGACCTAGTTAGATAAATTATTTGATTAATTTTTGCTTTTTTAGTTGTCCTTGTGCTTGTGTTACATATAAAACTAAAAAGAGCAATCAGAGATTGCAAGCCCTTGCTCGGACTTGTTTTGTGTGGTCTATTTAGTGTGGCTTTGTGTCGTGTATTTATTGTGGTGTTTGTGAAGACGATGCATCGACGGCGTTGGTTTATGTTCCGACAGCGAACAAACACACCTTTTCAGCGTTATTATATAGTCACGTTCCAATCATGTGTATATTATAGACGTACGTTGGTATGTGTGTATGTATTATATAAATGCACGTTTTACTGACGTAGATGAATTTTTATAGGACACTAGATGACCCGTGAACCCGTTGGCTTCCCGATGTGACAGCGGTTGATAAAAAAGGAAAAAAAAGAGATAGCTCCAGCGAACTATACTGTTGAGGTTGTTTTCAATGATCAAATTCTCCCGAAGAGTACTTGACTGAATCGGGAATTGATTTTTTTTTTGATTTTTTCGTTGCCCGATTTTAACGAAACTTGATACTGCACACCGCAGGCGAATGGTGAGTCAGGTGACACTAAAATTTTTGCGCAATCGTGTACAGTTTTGGTTGTATTTTGGGAACATACATACAAGATGAGAGTTTTAGGAATATATAGATACTTTGTAGATGCACTCATGTTATTAATACACCTACTTTATAAACATACTCACATTCTTAATAGTACATCCCTTATAGACATACTTGCATTCTAATATTACGTACTTTGTAGACGTACTCGCATTCTAATCGTGCCTCACAATCCAATGGTACGTATTTAATAGATGTATTCACGTTTCAATATGATGTAATTAATAGATGTGATCACGTGCAATAGTATGTCATTAGTAGACGTATTCATGTTCCAATGTTCCGATGTTAATCGTCGTAATCCCATCTCAATAGTCCTAAGAACCTGAGTTCGAGTCCCGTTTTTCGATGAATTAACACCAGGGGGTTGACTCAGCCTGTCGTCCTTCTGAGGTCGGCAAAATGAGCACCACTGCACTGGTAATAGGGGCACTGCATCAGCGGCATAGCCGTGCCCTGCAACCAGCAGCCAAAAAGGCTGCACACAATGGGAATCTCAATAGTTTGTACTTAATAGACATATTCATGTTGTGTGCAGACACGTACACAGGGCTGGCAGGAATGGCCTCGAGGTATACCCACACTTGCATCGAAGCTGTCAACCTGGGTTTGAATCCTGATCGAGCTATAAACTGCCATCACATGGACGTTAAATTAGGCGTCATGTCTGCCGGTATTAGTTTCACAGGAAGGGTGGTTCGTGTGTGTGTGTGTGTGTGTGTGTGTGTGTCTCGGATGGACGTGAAACTGGTGTCACATCTGCCGGTATTAGTTGGCGGAGTGGCATATCTCACGGTGTCCTTCGTGAAGAGTCGGCGAGCTATCGCCGGCACCATGAACAGTTTACAAATTCCTGCCTGAACCTACAGGGGGCACTGCATCAGTGGCACAGCCACACCCACAGCTACTTCGGCAGAAAGAAGACACACAAAGAGACAAGCAAACGGACCTGAGCAGCAAAAGAAACGCAAGTTTGAAAAAACGAAATTTCAGAATAGTAACAATCGCATGCTAGAAAAGATGATGGTAAAATGATGTGATGAGTCCAGGGGATGTAATGTCATACAGTGAAGTTAACATGAATTGTGCACGTGCATTGACAGGTGTTGGTGAAACACGCACATTGCCACTCTAAGGCATCCTTTGTTAAGGGCTGTGTCAGAAAAACATTCATTGTTCGCTCTAGAAGGTGTAACTGTACACTTTACGCAAACGATGCCAGGACTTTGACTGTGCAAAGAGGAATGGCCCTTGGAATGTTGCAAGGCGGTATGTCTGAAACCGATGTAGCCACAATTTGGATGTCATCTCACCACCATCACACGACTTGCCCAACGTCACCGGCTGACAGGGGTCGTTGCTGGTCGTCCACGTTCCGGTCGACCAAGAGTGACACTCCTGCACAAGATCGGTTCATCCGGGTCACTCATCTAAGGAACCGTACTCAAGCAGCATCAAGAACAGCAGCCTTAGTTCAGGGACCAAGAGGGCCAGTATCCGCCGATACCATTAGAGGTCGACTACGGGATGGAGGACTCCACTGTCGACGTCCATATGTTGTTCCAATGTTTGCTGCACATCCTCAACTACAGTTCTTCCAACAGGACAATGCACGTCCTCACAAGCAAGGGTGTCGATGGCATGTCTCACTGAGAACAACACAACGTTCTTCCATGGCCGTCACTTTCCCCAGATATGGCTCCTATTGAACATGTTTGGGATGAAATTGGGCATAGGATAGCTGTCGGGAGACATCCAACTACAGTTGTACAGTTGGAACAGAGATTGGTGTTTGAGTGGAACCATGCCTCAGACATTCTTCCAGACTCTTGTGAACTCTATGAGGCGACGTTGCTCCGCCTGTATCCAAGCCCAAGGTGGACATACATGCTACTAAAAAGACTGACTTTTCACTAGGGTGTCTCCTCTAGCGGGTTGTGGTAAATGTGAAAATCTTGCAATGCAATTTCAACATTCACTTTCAGCTCACAAATTGAAAGCATTTTTAGATCCTCGTGGAGGATCTCTAAGTCTTACTCACGTTGTTGTTCTTCATCTTCTTCTTGTGGACTTTTTTGTTTCACAGCCTACAGTTTTCATCGAAACTTCCTGAAACTTGGCGTACATATGTAAAATACCCTGCACAGACAGTAACCATCTCCATTTTGAAAATTCCTCCTAGAAAAAAAGTTTGACGTCAAAATATCTCCTCTAATGGAATCGCCTAAAAAATTATCTCCGAAACTAGGCAAGCTTTTTGAATTCCGTTTGCGGGAATCGAACAGGGCATTAGCAGAGATGAATTACCGCACATATGATCACTCACTATGACGTCATATCAATTTTTATGACGTCATTCCTATTTGTTGACATGTTTTGTTTCACAACCAGAGTTTTCATCGGATCTTCGTGAAACTTGCCATGTATATGCAGAAAGCCCACGCGCAGGCTGTAACCATCTCCGATTTTGTTAATTCTTCCCGAAAAAAGTTGACGTCATAATATCGCCGCTAATGGAAATGCCTATACCATTATCTCTGAAACTAGGCAAGCTGTTTGAATTTTTGTTTGCGGGAATCAAGCCGGGCATTAGCACAAATAATTTATCGCAAACCTGATACATCACAATGACGTCATATTCGTTTTTATGACGTCATCATTAAGAGGACGAGGATCTTAGCTCATTTGAGCTTGTTCATTAAATGAGTGATTAGAATCAAAATAGTTTGTCTTCTGTTTGAAAACTTGACCTAACCTCGGACTTGCGTTTCTTTTGCTGCTCGCTTGCATTTCTTTTGCTGTTCAGTATATTTATTTCCATCGAACTAGAATGATTCCCTTTAGTTCAATAATCATTGCAATGATGTCGAGTGGGAACTCGATGGCCATGCAAACATAATGATGTTGTGTTTTTAATTTACAGAATTACAAGGAAATTATGTACAGGAGGAGGCCATTCAGCCCATCATGCCTCCACCACACCAATGCCGGATTTTAATCAATCTGTCAATACCCCCTTCCTTCGTGTGCAGCCTCTTGGCTCCGACACTGGTACTCATTTCACCGACCTCAGAAGGATGACATGCTGAATCAACCCCCTGGTGTTAATTCAGCGGTCAAAGGACTTGAACTCAGGACCCGAGGATCCACTAAGCCAACACCAGGTTTATAACCTGGAGATAAAGAATAAGATAACTCGACATGGGCTGTTCAAATTGTAGCACTTCATGGGATGCCTGTACAGTATATGCTTCCAAATAGAGCTACTCTGTTTCATTAATATTGGAGTTGTTTTACATTGATATTTGTGTCGAGACCAGTGTATGCCACTCATGTATATAACCACATATGTCCTTGTTTTGGTGAAAATCCTTAAGCGGTAATCAGTTTGAAACTGGTGAAGGCACAGAATACTGTTCTGTAATCCTTACTATAATTCACAGACAGGTGTTTGTGTGTGTGTGTTTGTTTGTCACGCTACTCCTCCTACAGTTCTTGCCGAATTCCATCCAGACTTGCTACATAGGATTAGTATGACCACAATTAATGTATAGGGGTCTTTTATCTTTTCCTCTGGTCTTGGAGGGGGTGAGGTTGAGGGATGCAAATTCTCCATGTAAATGTGTATCGTGTAGCACCCCCTCCAGGTGGGGGAGGGTATTACAAATCTCCACCATTTACAGTCAAGTATTCCTGTCCCCACATTTTTTTTAGTGCAGTGATGTGTTTTGAATTATAAGCAGAAGGTATGTTTTTCCTTCATGCATGTAACCTGGGGTTTTGGGTTTTTTTTGCCTATACATTGCTGTCAGTTGCCTATACACCACCCAAATGAATGTTTGCATCAGAAGAACATGTTGCATGCTTGGAACAAGATCGCCCGTAAAGCGGGTGCTCTGCTAGTTAGTGATTATTCAAGAGAGACTGGGGGTGTTCAAACGAGACTGGGGGTGTTCAAGCGAGACTGGTGGTGTTCAAGAGAAACCTTTTACATGACTGCTGATGGGACAGGCAGTCATTGTCCAAAATAAAGATGGCAATCATTGTATTATCTTAGGAGTCATGTTTGAACTCGACAGGGTGAGCAGTCTAAGCAGACTACCTACTACTATTACTACTACTAGCTTCCCTTCTTATAAGGGGAAAACTCTTGTCTAAGCATGTATCCACAGTGTGAGATCTCTTGCAGGAATGGAAGAATGGTGTTCTTGCAGTAAAATAAGGAACTTGCAGTAAAATAGACCTGCAGACAGACAATCAGAGTTCCTTTTAGGATACTCAAGGAGGTTAAGAAGAAATTGCCTCCTGATTGTCTGGCTTACCTGGAGAATCCTTGCAAAGATGTCAAAGCTGTGCAGGTTTGCCCCCATACTTCCATGGCTTTTATAATTAAACCGTGAGGGCATGATCTCTCCCATCCGCCACCTGCACATAATATGAGCAAGGTCTCTGGTCCAGCTGCGGTGTCCTTCTGTGAACCCTCAAGGAAGGAAATATATTTGCTAGTAATCCACTCACTCCACTTTGTCGTACTAGGAAATCGGCTGGACATTCCCTGGCGTGAGGTTCTTCCACCTCCCTTGCCCTTCCATCCAAGTTGGGAATATTCATCTCTACCTCGCACCAAGGAAGGTGGGAGACCGAAGTTGGACATTGCTTCTTGGAGCACTGAGTTCTGGAGCTCTGCTGCAACATTCCACAAACTTTCCTGGTGGATGTTGCTTCTGGGATGAAATGGAAACCATCTTTCATATACAGTCATACCTCTTATAACGGAACCTCGACCAACAGATTTTCACTTAATGGACATGAAAATATCTATTTAATGAAATACTTTATTTGTTTTTTTGCCTTGGAGACTCTCTCCCTATCGAGTGCAGCCTGTGGCTGCTGGTTGCATCATTGGTTGGGACGCGGCTATGCCGCTGATGCAGTGTCCCCCTTACCAGTACACTGGTGCTCATTTTGCCGACCTCGGAAGGATGACAGGCTAAGTCAACCTCCTGGTGTATTTTAATTCAGCAGCCAACGGGGCTTGAACTCAGGACCCTAGGATTCCAAGCCGCCACCCTAACCACTAAGCCAACACCAGGCTGTGGCCTTGGAGACTAGTTAAGGGAAATTGTCCAGTTAGCTAATCGAGCTGGACTTGATGATGTGGAGATGTTGATGATGTGGAGGAGCTGCTGACATCATATGAGAATAGCTTAACAAACGAGGAGCTGCAGGAACTGGACAAACATCTGGACGAGCTAACCAAGAGGCCGACGACGCAGAAGATACTGAACCAGAAAAAATCCTCAGCAAAAAGACTTTAAGTGATGCCTACAGGTTGTTGTGCGATGCACAAGAGCTTGTCGCTGAAAATGACCCTGATATTTTGAGCGAAGTACAAGAACACGAGTTAAACGAAATGTGTTCAACAGTTTTTCCTCCTACACGGAGATGCTTTGCAACATGAAGAGGAAAGCTGGACAGTTAACTCTCGATGCCTTCTTTGTGAATAAACCTGAAGCTTCACAGGAGAATGGGCCACATCCTGGCCCATCTTCCCAGGAGTAGCTGCTCCCTCTCATCTCCCACCGTTGCCAGGAAGGAGGAGTAGTTGGGCAGTCTGAGCAAGGCAGCGGTGGTGAACGTACAACATGGCAAGCTCCAAAATAATTAACTGTTGAGTGTTATTAAATTTAGTTTAATATGTTATTTATGTGAACAAAGTCTTTATTTTATTTATAAAACGCCATACTGTATTTATAATTACCAAAGGAAACCATCATATAGCATTTATAGGGTAAGAATTAACACTGTCAGGAACACATCTCCATAGGCACCATGTTATAATGACCTCTCTTAACGGATTATTCACTTACCGGACAAGTCTCAAGAACCCATCTCGTCCATTAAAAGAGGTATGATAGTATACTTGCACTTATTACAGTGCCCTCGTATTCAACCGCTGATTGTGTTTTTTTGAAAAACCTGCTCTTATGCTTCTAGCTTCATTTTTCCCCAACATCTCTTATTTTTGGTCATCCTATAAAGAAGGACAGTAGATCACAGGATCTCCTTGTTAACCTTATTTTGGCCTCTGCAAAACTTGCAATATATAAAATCAGAAAAGCAATGATTGAGAGTGATGTGGTGTAACATAGGTGTTCTTGTCTGTTCCTATTATTTTTGTACATACTGTATTTTGTTTCAGTCTCTTATACGTATCTGCCTGAGCTTTCCTGCGCCCCGAGTGCAAACCTCGAAAGGCTTTCCAACAAAAGCACTACGACTACGACTACGACTACTACTACGACTCCACTACTTTAACATCCCAATTAATCCCACATTATTGTGGAGTGAGCCTAGGAAGAGGTTTGGCCCAAGTTTTTCATGAACGGGCTGGCCAAACCTGAAGTTTGGAGGATGGTGGTTAGGGCAGGAACTTGAAATTTGTTCAGGGTGCCTGCAATAACTCACCTAGGCCGACTTTATCGAAAGACACCGTGGGATATTCTATGTCCAGCATGTAATGTAAGCAAATGGATCCACAGCTTAACAAACATCCATCCATGCGATGGTGCTCAATGATGCAACGCCCTGCCTGTGGAGCAATTGGACAGTTTATAGTCAGATGGGGAATCAAACCCAGTCTCGACAGCTGAAAGGTAAGTGGAGCACCAAGCACTCTATGCCTGAAACATTAGTTAACATTTGGACGAATGAGAGGAGAGTCTGTACGAACATTGTGATCTCCTGCCTTACCTCTAGAGGGAGGTGTTGTATTAGAATATATATCCAATTATTCACCTCTTTTACATTCAATGCCAGTCACACAAAGCAAAGGATAACTTAAAATAAACTTTCCAGCATAACCCAAGGAACAAGTGCCATCGGTCCCCAAAGCGGTTAAGAATAAGCCATTTCCATTTCAGATACGGTTTGATATTTCATATCACACCATCATTAGACAGGTATGATACACCCTAAAAGTTTCCTTTCTTGCATCAGTGACAGACTCTTGCATCAGTGTCTCTTTGCTCACGACAAGTGTGATTACTCTGCTCGAGAACTTTGTCTTGTATCCATGCAAGCAAGCAATAGAGCTCTAGAAAATGCTCACCAAGACTTTGCCAAACTCAAAGTTTTGTCCTCATTGTTCTCCTGGCTCAAGATGCTCGATCAATTGTTGCTTCACTTCCAGTTTGAAATTGTGAACGCACAATTCATCATTGGTGATGCTGTTGCCAGAGGAACACTACGTGTGAAATGGTACTGACTTCATTTTGGTGTCTGTGTGAAACAGATCGAATGTGGCCAAAAAATAAAACGGCAAAGAAGCTAAATGTTTCAATGTTGGTATAAGGTACATTTCAGCATTTGCATTTGAACAACACATATATTCATTTTTAAAAGTCCAACATTTTGGGGGGTAATGTTCATGCATAGGCATGGGCTCACAGGATAGCTTAGAGGTGTGCACATTCAACTTTCTGGATTCGAATCTCGACATGGCATCTCACATCTTGAGTGAAACATCAATGTGTCTGCCTGCCATCAGAGGGAGTTTAAGATAGATGACCAGTCTGCCAGCACTGGTCGTCGGTGGACGTTGAAGATCTCATGGTGTCTCTCATGAAGAGTTGGCGAGGTATCACTGGCACCCTGAACAAATTAAAAAAATTCCTGCTCGAATAAGGTGCGGGTGAACGTCAGGCTGGCCAGCTGGTTCGTGAAAGTCTATGGCCAAAAACGTTCACCCCACAAAAGAGTCACCTGCTGAGAACCACAAAAAGTGGGAATAGTCGGGGTCATTAAAGTACTTAATTGTAGAAAGTTCATGCGTTGCCATTGGTATTAATTATTGTATGAACAGGGATACAGTAAAAACACTGAAGGCAAAATTAGGAATGGGTTGAAGATCTTCTTTGTAACACGTTATGCTGATGTGATTAAGTTTTTATTTATTTTATTGTTTTTTAAACCCAAATAATAATTATCAAAGAGGTTTTATCAAATGACTTCTGCCATCTCACATCCTGACTTGAGCAGTTCATCTCACAAGTAACACTTATCATGAACCAAGTAGACCGACCCGAGACTGTGTGTTGGAGGTCTTTGACGCTAATATAAATCGGATTCATGTTTTAAATTTAATTGGAAACGAGGCATTTTTACCCTTCGCTTTACTGACGGGTTTAATCAAAAGACAGCATGTTGAACTTCACAAACATTCTGTTCTAGTCACTCTATAATTTATAATTTGCCCAAGGTCATCTTCCATCTGCTTGGAAGTCCGTTCACATCATCTTCATCAACCAACCTTGCTGCTTTTACGCAGTATATGGTGTGAGCAAAAATCATTTCCACATCACTGCGAAGCTCAGTGTTGGATGCTTTGGTTTGAATCTCCACTTAAAATGACTAAAATATAACATTTTCAAAATTTTTAATTGTTCTCACTCAGATGTCACCATCACCATAATGCATATTGTTAAGTTGTTGAAACTTTTTTTTATACAAGAAGAAGATGATTTGTAATACCGGATACCACTGGGGGCACCAGACAATACACATTTGCATAGAGAGAATTGCAGTCTTCCCCCTACCTTGAACACCCCCCCCCCCTTCAGATTTACTACCCAGACAGAAAGCACACTTGGGGTACTCTTTGGCAGCATGCAAAATTTGGTTTGATTTGTTCAGTTGTTTTTTTTTAGTTTTTGAAGCAAACATAAACAAATATATAAATGTACAATTTCACTTTGAGAGTGCACCACATCAAGTGCAGCACCGAGTGCCACCTTCACCAGCCAACCTCCGGTACCATTCAATTTGTCGAAACCACAAGAGTTGGATAAATGGATCAGAAGGTTTGAGAGATTCCAACTGGCTAGCAAGCTGCATACTTTGGCTCAAGAAAACCAGGTAAACACATTGGTGCATAGTATGGGGGATGAATCAGATTACCTGCTTAGAGGACAGATCATTGAACGTTTGTGGAGTAGCAGTGGAAGCATATCTTAGTACTGCCGAGTTGACATGACCTCGAAGTTGCCCAAAGCATTCTGGGTATTTCCAAGATGGCAACAAACATCGTCATGGCAATTGCCACGGAGCACTCGTGGCAATCAAGCCACTGGACAGAGTGCCAGCTTCACCATCCAATCTCCAGCACCATTCGACTTCTCAAAAACACAAGAGTGGGATAAATAGATCAGTAGGTTTGAGAGATTCCGACTGGTGAGCAATCTGCACATTTCATCTCAGGAAAACCAGGTATACAGTTTGTGTACTGTATGCGGGATGAAGTGGATGATGTGCTTGGAGAACAGAACTTGGACAACGCAGGATGCCCAGTCGGCGACTGGTATTGTAGGCCAACTTTGAAATGTGGTTTGCCCAAGAAAGATCATGGCTCACAGTAAGACCTAGGATTTTGATTGACTGAACGTCCTCAAGAGGAATGTTAAGAAAGTAGATGGGGAGGAAGGGAGAGGGATGTTGTCATACAGTCATTTCGGAAGAAGAAAGGTAATGATAGTGTGATTTATCAGCATTGAAAGACATCTTCCAAGTTTTTGAGTAGTTTGTGATTTTGTCAAGGTCTGAAGAGAGTGAAGAGGCTGCAGTCTGCCTGTCTGAAGGATGAGGGATGTCACAGCAGAGGGTCGAGCCATCAGTAAATAGATAAAGGTGATTTTCCATAGAGTCAGAGAGATTGTGGATGAAGATTAGGAATAGAATGGGGCCAGAACACTGCCTTGTGGCACTTCAGCCTTCACAGGAAGAGGAGATTAAAGTATTCCATTGAGAGTCACATGTTGCCTATGAGAGGAGAGGAAGTCAGTAACCCAAGAGTAAGCTTGGTGTTGGCTCAGTGGTTAGAGTGGCGGCTTGGGATCCTAGGGTCCTGAGTTCAAGCCCCGTCGGCCGCTGAATTAATACACCAGGGGGGTTGACTCAGCCTGTCATCCTTCCGAGGTCGGCAAAATGAGTACCAGTTCCAGTGTGTGTACTGGTAGAGGGGCACTGCATCAGCGACACAGTCGCGCTTCAAGAAATGATAGCTACCCCGGCAGCCAAGCTGCCATACGACCACCACCACCCAAGAGTGAAGTTGGCCTTGGATGCCATAGGCACAGATTTTGGAGAGTAAAGCAGGATGCCAGACTGTATAGAAAGCCAAAGATATGTCCAGAGACGGACCTGAATTTGTGTCTGACATCCATCCATTGTTGGAAGAGTAGAAGCAGTATGTCCAAGGTGGAGTGACCTGGTCTGAATCAGAATTGATGACATCAGTCTGTTGGAGAAAAAGTTCCTATCAACTACGATGATGGATTCCATGACCTTGCTGATGATTGTAAGAAAGCTCATAGTAAGGAGATCGGTTTTTGCTCCTTCTTAATGTAATTTAGTGATGTTGGCTGGGTTGCAAGCATGGAAGATGACCTTGTGCAAGTTATATGGTGAAAAGAGCAGAAAGGCGATGTGCATGAGCAGCACAGCAGGTTTTTAGGACACTTGAGCTGACGCTGTTTGGTCTAGTTGTAGAATCAGTCTTAGATTGCCAGAGACTTCCCCACCTTCTCAGGTGTAAAAAACAGAGTCCAAGAGCAGTTAGATGAAACTGGGTATGGTGAGTACAGAGAACGGGAGTACTTTGTTCAATAGATAGGGGGGGTTGAGGACACAAGATTTGGAATTGAGGCATTCGGCCTTCTCACGAGCGGAGTCGGCTGTGGTGCTGTTTGAAGCGAGAAGGTGTTGGGGAGCATACTCCAAAAACACACTTAACAAGGTGCCACCAGACTTTTGAAGAGGAGACAGTGAAAGTTAAATCTTGAGATTGGACAGATATTGTTTTCTGGCTCTCCTGAGAGTGGACACGCACTTGTTGCAGGCTTTATGGAATAAGCTGAGATTGCCTTCAGTCGGGTCGGGTTTGATTTGGTGTACAATGGGCAGGAAGAAGGGTACGATAACTGAAGACGAGATGGGATGGATCTATGCATGAGAGAGTAGGTTTCTGTGGAAGAATTCTCAGGCTGAGTTAACATTGGGGGTGGTAGACATATGAGACCAGTCCTGAAGAGAGATGGCTGCTTCCAGTCCCTGACAATCTTCCTGAGTGAACTGACACACTCACCGGCATTGAGGCAGCTCTCTGAGGCTAGCCAAGGAAATGTTAACTCTCACAAGCATATGATCAGATGAAACAATTGGAGCAGAGGAAGAGCAGGATCCATTTGCAGGGAAGTTTTTCATCACCAGGTCCAGAAGGGTGGATTTGCCATTGGGAGAAATCTGGGTTGGAAAATTCACAGATTGAGTCAGTCCCATGGAGTCACAGAATTCCTATGCAGAAATGCCATGGCTGATAAGAGAGGTACCGAGACCCAGCCAATTGGCATGGTAACAATTGAAGTCACCATATATGGGGAAGAGAGAGTTGGGACGACTGTTTAAAAGTTGGTCCATATTGTCTGAGAGAAATGTAGATGAGGTTGTCACTGTTTGGAGGATGATATAACACAGAGATGAACAAGAGGTGGGAGCAGAGGAGAAGATGCAACCCGAGGTACTCCTGGGGGTTAGGAGGTGTACGGTCAATTCAAGGGCAGTGAGAAATTGAGTTTTTGATGTAAAGTGCAACTCCCCTACTGGGGTGTGGTTCAGGTCCTTGATGTGATTAAGATCTCTCTAAACTGGTTGAATGCCACCACTTTAGTTTTATTAGTGAAATCGTTAATGTTAGCCCTATATTTCGGGCGCTTGTTTCGACTCTCTTGAGAAGTTGTTGCACTTGCTCAATTTCTTCTGACAATAATGCAATATCAATGAGGTTAAGATCAGGAAGAATGTCCAGTTTGACTCTTCTACTTTTTCTTAATTTAAGTTGGAATCCCAGTTCCTAAATATTTCACCCCTGTCCATTTG
>CM068959.1:90132034-90146563 GCA_035128595.1 Eptatretus atami
ATCTCTCTCTATCTCTCTCTATCTCTCTCTCTCTCTCTCTCTGTCTCTGTGAGCACGATATCTCAAAACATTATTGACGGATTCGGACAAAACTTGTTGGACAGGTTGGGTGTGTGACAAGGACAAATTGATTTGATTTTGATGAAGATCCAGATCTGAGAATTTTTTATTTTTTGTAAAGTGATTTTTCACCAGTGAGAGATGGGGCCAAAAACAATATATAGCATGGTACCTCAAAAAGTTGTGGGCGGATTATAACAAAACTTGGTGGATTAGCTGTGTAGGTGACAAGAACAAGCTGATTTAGATTTTGGTTATAGTCCAGATGCAGATCCGGCCTATCATTGGGATACAAAACATAAACTGTTCAGCCTGGCGAAGGTATGCGCTCTACCGAGTGCTATTCAAGTTGAGTCTGGTTTCTTCCTTGTCAGGGACCTTGTTAGCAATGCTTGTTCTGGATGGCAGACCCCAAACTAGATTTTGGATGTTTCTGATGTTATGTCAGCTTATTGGACAACTTTTGCATTGAATTGTTCAAGTGTTTAATGATTTTTTTTACTCTGATGAAGTTGCCGGAGGTATTATGTTTTCGGGTTGTCTGTCCATCCGAATGTCCGTCTGTCCGTCCATACACCCATACTATTTTTCTCTGCAACCGCTTATCCGATTGAAAATTTTCACCATTGGTGTAACTATTCATGTCAAATGTTATAATGATAATTATGACATCATACTGTAGGTAATGTGGTGTGGCAGCCATGTTGGAAAAAAAGTAAACACTTTGGACCTCTGAGTCTCTGAAACCCCAATATAGAAACAAAATTGAAACTTGGCACATGTTAAAGTACTCCCCATGGAAAACAAGTGTGATTATTTTTTTAATGTCATAAGTGGCTTCATTATGATGTCATAATTGCATATGTTGAACGCTTTATCCGATCAGTATGAAATTTTTTATGGGTCAACGAGGGCTAAAGTTATGGGGAAAAATTGATGACATCATCAGTTATGTGATTCGGCAGCCAAATTTGTTTTTTTTTTTAACATAAAAGCCTTTCATAATAATGTGGACTGAGGCATATCTGTCGACTTCACGACGTCGAAGAGTGCTGTTCTAGTTTGTATCATGTGTTGGAAGCATGTAGCCTTGGTGCTAATTTTAGGGATTATGTGACTTTGTTGTATAACAATATATTTAGTTTATTTAAAGTCAATAATGAGCTTGGTTCTCCAATAAAAGTTCAGAGAGGGGTGAGGCAAGGGTGCTTAGTCTCTGGTTTATTATATTCCCTAATTATTGAATCACTTCTAATTTTATTTAGGAAGAATGTTTCTGGAGTGACTGTATCCCCCGGGAGTCCTTCAGTAATTCCATGAGCTTTTGCAGATGAGGTCTTTGTAGTTGTTAGGAATGACAATGATATTTCTAAGCTTGTTAAGTGCTTAAATCTTTTTGCCTGACTTCTTCCTTGAAGTGCAATTGGGACAAGAGCTAAGCCTTATGGGTTCCCTGTCTTAAAAATAATTTATCTGGAATGGTGGTGACACTGACAGGGCATCTCCCAACAAAATCCAAATGGGTGGAAGAGGGAGTTAAATATCAAGGAGTATTCCTAGGATCCCCACATTTATGTATGTCCTTAAAAATTGGGATGGGGTTGGACTTGTGATTAAAAAAACTAGACTTGAGCACATGTAACAAGATGCATGAAAAACTCGAATGGCATTGGGGAGAGCACATACCCTCCATCAGGCTGAAGAGTTTACGTTCTGTACCCCACTGAAAGGCCAGATCTGGATCCAAACCTGAACCAAAATCGAATTGGCTTGTTCTTGTCACCTAACCAACTCATCCACCTAGTTTTGTCATAACTTGTCAACAACTTTTTGAAATATCATGCTAAATATCGTTTTTGCTTCATCTCTCAATGGTGAAGAATCACTTAAAAAGTTAAAAAATATTCTTGCTTTCGGATTTGGATCTTCACCAAAATCGAATTGATTTGTCCTTGCCTCACACTCAAACTTGAAGAAGTCCTTTCATTCAAGCTTTTGGGGGTCACTATCTGCCATGACCTTTCCTGGGAGAGCCACATCTCCAAGCTGGCCAGTCACCGACTGGGCATCCTCATCATGCAAAGTCCTTCCTTGACACACCTGAGCTTCTAACCACTTGCAAAACTTTCATCCACAGCCTGATGGAGTACTGCTCTCCCTTCTGGGGTGGTGCATCTGCCTCACACCTAGCTCGACTTCATGCTGTAGAAACCAAGGCTTTTGGGATCATTGGTATCTCCCACAATGAAGCTGAGAGTTTGGATCTCTCACTCTCACCACAGGCAGGTCAGTGGTGTTTCTGTTTTCTTTCACCTCCTCTCCGGCCTTGCCCCACCCCCTCCCCTGCTCTGTCCCCCCCTATAATTCCCCAGGGCATTCAAGGTCCACCAAAAACCCCTTAATTGTAAAACTACCAAAATCAAGAATCACTGCTCACCTTCACTCTTTCATTCCTCTTTTATCCCCACCTTTGGAACAAACTCCCACACTCTCTCCAATCCCACTCCTCCCTCCTGGTCTTCAAAACAGCTGTTCACTACCATCTCATATCTTTTCCCATACAAAATCTTGATCTTTTATACCCCCCGTTAATCCACCCCAAACCCACCTCCTTCAAATTCCCTGCTTTCCTTCCTGAAAGTCCCTATAGTACCATATTTTTTTTTACCCCACATACCCCACCCCATCCCTCTCCCTTCCACAGATATCCCACTGTCTCTGTTCCCCACTATTTTGTGCTTCCCTCTCCCACCCCTCTTGTCTCCTGCCTTGTTATATGTTCTGTGTTAGCTCTTACATGAGCCTTGTGATAGTATACAAAAAATAAAAATAAAAAAAAATCAAGTAATGTGCAAATCAAATAATGTTCGGAGTATCAAATAATGTGTGAATTCAACTCTGGACGTTTATAAGCATTACAGCTGAAATGCGATAAGCTTGAGAATCTCTTCACCTGAACCGAATTTCAAAAATTTAAATTGCGGAATTGAACTTAGCAGCAGTTCCGACTGCGAAAAAAAAAACGTTCATTGTATCCAATTTGCACATTGTTTGATACTCCGGACATCTCCGGTCGTCTCCAGATGATGTTTCGTATGACCCAACCAGTCCTTCCTTATGAATCATTGGAGTGCTTGCTTGAGTGCTTAATACTGGTGGGCAGAATCAATTCCAAAGCACTGTACTTAATTCCAACCATAGAATTGAAAGGAATCGAGTAGTGAACCGTAATTGATGTCGATTCCGAGTAATTCCAATTTCATAGAAAGAAGTGTTTATTTTTCTTGTCCCTGTTGGGCATGTTCCAGTTACACATGGCCTGGTAATGTATTAATTGAAAAGGAACATGCCCCTGAGGTGTCCCATTAGCAATAGAGCAGCAAAAGGTAGTCACTTGTAAAGTAAACACACCCCAAGGGCGTGTTCCTTTTCAATGAATAGCAAGGCATTTAGAGTTGGGGGTGAAGTGTGCTGATTGCTTTGCTGAAGGAAGGGTAAGCAATACTTCGACTGATAAAGTTTTGACAACATTTCGTTGAAAAGGTCCAGAAGTGCAGTTTGGAACTATTTCGGAAAGGTTAAAGAAGAGAGTCCGAAAGTTGCATGCTCAGTTTGTTCAATAGACATTGCTCATCATTGTAATACATCAAATATGCTAAAACATTTGAAAACCAAACACCAGAGAGAGAGTACCAATTAGTGACAGTTGCGGATTCAAAGAAACCAAAGTCTGCAACAGCAACAAGTTCACTTTCGCAATTGACGATAGAAAGCACTTTCGCCCAGTTAATGCCCCAGTACGCTGCCTTCCCCCCCCTCACACTGCCTTACTTTTCCCTTCTCTCATGCTGCCTTCCCTTCCTCCACCTTTCTCACTCCCTGCCCCTCCTCACTCCCCCACCCCTCCTTGCTT
Source organism: Eptatretus atami (assembly GCA_035128595.1). NCBI lineage: Eukaryota > Metazoa > Chordata > Myxini > Myxiniformes > Myxinidae > Eptatretus > Eptatretus atami. The sequence goes on from CM068959.1 coordinate 90,136,008, forward strand.
TCCCTCCTCGCTCCTCCACCCCTGCTCGAGCCCCTTCCCTCTGTCTTTCCACTCCCTCCTCACTCTCTCATCCTTCCACCTCTCTTAGCTAACCATCCTCACTCTCTTCTCTCTCTTCCTCTTCCTCCCTCTCTCCCTCCTGCTTCCCCTCCTCTCTCTCTCCCTTCCCTCCTCTCTTTCCCTCACTCCCCATTCACACTCCACCCTCACTCCCCCTCCCTCCTCTTTCTCCACACTCCCTTCTCTCTCCCCTCCCCCTCTCTCTTTTCTCCTCTCTCTCCTCTCTCCTTCCCCATCTCTCCCTCCCTCCCTCCTCTTTCTCTCCCAACTCCTCTCTCCCCTCCCCCTTTCTCTCTCTCCCTCTCCCCCCTTTCTCCCCCACCTCTTTCTCTCTCTTCTCTCCTCTCTCTCTCTCTCTCGAGAGAGAGAGAGAGAGAGAGAGAGAGAGAGAGAGAGAGAGAGAGAATAAAAGATAAAAGATAGTCAGGAAGAAAAGTGAGAGTCAGAGAGTTACCAAATCTATGTAACCACTGACACATTGAAATATTGTGAATGTGGTTATTTTGGTCATGTTGAATGTTCCTGCCCAAAGGCTATCTCAAGTTATGCTGAACATAATGTAAACCATCATGACTTCTTTTATTCCCTCAAGAATATCAGTTCCTGGTACCAATTCCAAAACTGATTAGTGGTCTACCAATGCTGAAAATTTAAATAATGCATCAATTTGTTTCTTAAAGGAAAAGGAAATCAATTCCTGAAAATTATCTTGCACAGAAACCCCACCCCCACAACTATCATCTGAACAACAACATCGGAGTGATGTAATGCCACTCGGCACTACTGCTATATTGCAAAGCTTATATTACTTGGAATCGGACCGATACCGATTACTAACAAATTCAGCATGATTTCATACAATAGTATGGACAATCATTCATTTCCTCCAGAGACTGATCCACTTGTTGCCACCAGCAATGAGTGTGGCCCATCTCTTTAAAAACCTTCAATCCTCTGATAATTGTGTTCATAGTGTGAATGATAAATCTGCTGATGTTTTGGAACATGTCAATATAATGAATGTTCTCATGTGAAATTCCCATCAGCAGTGAACGCTAAGGAACTCCCTGGTGATCTACCAAATTTCAGATCTGGTGAGACGTCTTTCTATTGAAAATAATGGAAATGAGAAAATTGATGTAATTCAAAATGCCCATTTAATTGGGTCCTGTTGAAACACGTTTTGCCTGTTCTTTCTACCTGTACACAGTCAGACATCTCTGCATTATCAGATGGGCACAGAAAACATATAACTTTGTACCATCAGATAGCTCTGTTATGATCAATAATAATTCAGAAATGTGAGATGGCCCCTTGCCGTGAGATATAGGCATCCCGATTGTACGATCTGATATTGTTGAAGATGCCACATCAAATGTGTCTTTAACTGATAAAGTAAGTGGTGCCATTGAAGCTGTAAGTATTGATACCACGGACGTCAGACATTGCGCTCATGTTGCAGCTGGTAGAGATCCATGCATTGACAGTGAAGGCAGTGTTGCCTTGCAGGATAGCGGTAGTTTGTTTCCCAATTAACAAAACTGATTCTGATGAGTCTGAGATCTTATTTTTCCTTAATGGCTACAGTTATTACCACATTCATAATATGGGGTTGGCTGGGGGAAAACTTGGCCAAAGTCGTTCATGAACCGACTGGCCAGGCCTGACGTTCAACTAAAGGCAGGAATTTGTAATGTGTTCGATAGCTCGTCTACTCTTCATGAAAGACACCGTGGGAACTTTAAAGTCCACCAGCTAATGCTATCAGATGGGGCAACCAGCTTAACATCCATATCCGAGGGGAGGATGCACGATGTGTTGCAATGCCCTGTCTGCAAAGCACCAGTTCGATAGTATATAGTCAGGTCGGGAATGAAACCCAGACAACAGCTCAAATCTCAGTGTGTTACCTCTGGACTAATTAATCTTTTAATCTGTTCAATGAAAATGAACAACAGAAATAAAGAAAAGCAATCATTAACTCTTTTGACAGCTATAGTTAAGGTACCTGACCTTTGGCATATTTTATGCAAGTCCGTTAAAAGGTATATTTTCACTCAATTCAAACTAAAGATGTTTCAACAAATGAAACCTCCATTCTAATTAGTTGGTACCCAGCATTAGGTAAGGTACACCAAATAACATTGGCTTGTTTCTGTCGGCAAAGAGCCAAAACATGGGAATAACCATGGTGGGAGTTTCATATAAAACCCGACATGATCAAACTTTGAGCAGCCCTCCATAAAGTCAGGGAAGACTTGTTATTATCACAGGCAACCATGCACCTGAAAGAGCCCAACATTCACACCTTTTGCCACAACAGTACCGTTGTGTATTCCACTGAGCATCGCTTTTCTCTCTTCCGCTGCCTCACTTTCTCCCTTCTTTCCTTCACGTCATTATCCCTCTTCCCTTAATTATCTCTTCTTTCACAAGATTTTAATTCTTTGTACTGTCTTGCTCCACAATTCTTCACTTCCACCCCCTTATTCACATCTCCCCACCTCCACCCCTCATCCAAGCTCATTTACAAGTATGCTATCTTTGAGCCCAAAACATTTCGTTTTCTGACAATTGTTCATCAGGTCTTTGCAGGCAGGTGTGCGTGTAGGTGTATGTCGGGTGTGCATGCATTTAGAGGGCAAGTGGGTAGAAAAATCACCCTTTCTTCTGAATTTATGGCATTATATGTTACTGTGTGCGATAAAAATCTACTCTCATTTATTCATTAATTGTTTTCCACACTTCTGGTTCAGGGATCGGCGCACGAGGACGACTGGGTGGTGAGCTCTCCTTCCAGGCCCTCTAAAGCTAAGTTTTTAGTCCTCAAGCGTTTTGCATATTTTGTTGTCGTGATTTGTGTCAGGGTCTGTGGAACTGTACTTATTTTTTTCGTGTTGTGTTCATAACAGTTTTAGCGGGTAGTTGAGTTAGTTTATTGAAAGAAGCAGGGCGAGGCCTCGTGATAAGTTTCGCGTGAAGTCAGTTGGGGCCTTGGGAGTATGGAGGTGAAGAAGGTTATAAATGGAGAGCGAAGGAGAAAGGATGAGGAATACGTAAAATGTAAGTCACTCAGTGTGGGCCACGTCAACAATGGGGGAAGCAGAGGGTTCTTATTGTTGTCGGAAGTGTGAGGAAATCGTCCAGGAGAGAAGAGAGAGAGAGAGAGAGAGAGAGAGAGAGAGAAGAGAGAGAAGAGAAAAGAAAAGAATTTATTTATTGAACATTTGAAATATATTTGATCCAGTTTAATACATACACTAACTAGTATTTGGTAGACTTGCCATTTGTGGATTTCAATGCTGCTACTCGTTCAGGCACAGAACTAAGGAGTTCCAAAATGTTCTCTTGGTGGATTTCTGCCAGGCTTTCATACAAAAGGTTTAATCAATTCCTGCTGTGATGTTGGTTTCTTGAATTTTTCCACACCGCTCGATCCAAGCTCGAACACCGCCCAGAGTGTTCAATGGGATTCATCTCAAGAAACTGACTTGGCCATGAACGTCGCTTGATCCTATTTTCTGTCCTGCATTCTTTGGTCTTTTTTGCAGTGTAGCATGGAGCTCCATCTCATGAACAGAGTGTTGTTTTTTAATATCTGACCAGTGGAGAAGAACAAGACGGGAATAAGTCCATCCTCAAGGCTAGAAAATGTTGTCGTAGAGTTGATGTTGCCAATACATTCTGCAGCTCTGATTGCTCCAGATTGCTCCCACACACCATCACTGAAAAAGCACCGTGTTTGACAGTTGGCTGCCAATTGGTTCAAAGAAAAACTCTTGACTGGGAAGTCTCCAGACCAAACGCATCCACTTTCAGAAAATTGAGTAAATTGGACTCATCTGAAAAAATGACAGTTTGCCAAACTCCAATGGTCTGGTGACCACTCATCAGCCCACTTCTTTTCTTATTTGAATGTTGGCTGGTCCAAGAGAGGTTTTCTCCAGCTGCTCTCCCAGTCGCCAAGTTGATGAAGGTACCACATGGCAGTTCTTTGAGATAAACTGGACCTTCTGCAATATCTGCTGCCTTGCAACGGGGAGTTTTTCTCAATGGACTGCTTGACAGCTCGGAGACACCTTCCTGAGGGCCCTGATCAACCATAACGGGAAGCTTGGATTCCTTGCTTCGCTGATGAATTGCACAATCACCGATTGACCGTAGAAATGGAATGCCAAGGTTCTGAGCTATTGACGCTGGCTGACTCCACCTTCCGATGGGCAATAATTCATCCTCTTTGAAAATCTGAAGTTTGTGTGCTCCCTTGGTTTGAGGCATAGTTAATTGTCCATACAAGACCTAGGAACTTGTTCTGCAAAGAAATAGTCGAATATTAGTAAAAATCACTGAGTAAAACTAATATACAGATGAAATGAATACATTTAAGGCATCTATTTACTTCTGTCATGTCTCTGTACACACACACACATTATGCACACACACACATATATATATGCGCGCACACACACACACACACACACACACACACACACACACACACACACATCGAAGCATGCGGAGTGTGACGAGCACTCCCCAATCACATCACGTGCCTTCTGATTGAATGGTTTGCATTAGCGGGAACAATCGTCTGGGTGGCAGATGAACGGTTGTTCTTGCAGATTATGCAGTTTTATTGTGTGAGACATAATCTACAGCGATGCTCACCATAACAGTGAGGAGGTGCGTCTAATATAAAACATAAACATAAATATGCATTCTTCAGAGTATCTTACATTATGTGGTCCTCCCACATGTCACTTGTTCAACACTTTTCCAAAATGCTCACCACACATGCTCACCATAACAGTGAGGAGGTGCATCTAATACATAAACATAAACATAAACATGCATATCTTCAGAGTATCTTACATTATGTGGTCCACCCACATGTCACTTGTTCAACACTTTTCCAAAATGCATTGACTGTACTGCTTTCTTGCTTTCCAACTTGCTGGTTATTTTATGCTGGCAAGTATCTGATAAAGTTGATGTTTATACAAATCACAAGTTGCTTGATTGAGGAAAGCACATACAAGTAGTTTGGTCATCTTCAATGTAGCATAATCATTCCAAGGTGTCAATGCTCTCGAAGCAGTCTATCAGCAAGGTTATAGTACGAGGTGGTTGGTAAAGGTTATGTTGGGTGGTTTGGAAAGGGTTATACTGGGTAGTTTGGTAATGGTTATGTTGGGTGTTTACCATTACTTTCCTAGCAGTTAATCAGGGCAGAAATTTGTAATTTGTTGAGGTTGCAAGCAGTAACTTGCCTACTCTTCACCAAACACGAAGGAATCTCTAATATACGCCAAGTATTTTATGATCATGAGTGCTGAAGAAGAGAGAAGAGTCCAGCTGAGCACATTCTTGGAACAGGTACTTATTCCACATTTCTTTGGCAATGCAGAGGTAGTAGAGAGATATCCTTCTCTTACTCAGCTGTTAGGGAGATACTTGGTCACCAAAGATCATCAGGTCCTAAAGAGGGAAGGATTGGAAACCAAGAAAATGGCTCTGGAACAAAGGATTTGGAAGTAAAGAAGGCATTGAGGCACTCAACCTTGTCAGCAAGCAGTGAACAATGGTTCTCCTCTGAGAGAGGGTATACGAAGAGATTATCCTGATAATACTTGACCTTTTTGAGGTTAGACACACAGCCATAACTTTGATTTTAGGCTTCATGTTGTTGAGCCCGACATACAAGGACAGGCAGATATTTATTGCATGCTTTGTGGAGAGAGGTTAGGTTGCCCACAGATGTGATGAGCCTCCAGTCATCATTAAATAGGATAGGAAGCAGACCATCATGGAAAACACGAACAATGCACTTACAGGAGTCACAAAAATTACTGGAGTGAATGCAATGAGATGGCGAATGTATTATTGCACAATATATATCAAATAGATAAAGAAAGCAAACTAGAGGATGTGATCAGAGATTGCTGATGGTTCTCGGTATAGCCAACTCATAATATTAGCCAATTGGTTGCACTTGAAATTGTGCTTCATAATACAACGCAAACAAGGAAATCCAACACAGGTGGAGGCCATTCAGCCCATCATGTCTGCGCGAACACCACCCAACCCAAGATCCAAAGAAAATGCAAAAAATAATAATAATACAAAAAAGTTTTTCATTAAGGAAAGAAAAAAAATGTTTGTATTTTTTTGTTGTTGTAATATTTTATTATTTTTTGTATTTTTTTTCTTTTTTCTTTTCTTCTCCTCGGAGAAGGGGCATGGGCTTGGTTAAAAACACACATCAACCACACAACCCCCCTTAACAAGACCCCCACCAACAGCACTCCATACACAATCACCCATCAATACTCAAACTACTAAAAGTCTTATCAACATCCCCTACCCCTCGATCTCCATAACTTCCAGGTACCTATCTAATTCTAATGTAACTTATCTACCTTTACTGCTGCCACGACCTTTCCAGGAGACCATTCCATGCATTAACTACTCTCTGAGTAAAAATCCCCTGCCTTACTACCGTCTTAACTCTCCTCTTCTTTACTCTCAGGCTATGGCTCTGGTTCTGTCACTGTCTACTCTGTTGAATAATTCATCTGCACTTATTTTATCTATACCTTTCATTATCTTCAACATCTCCATCATATCTCCTCGCAACAGCCTCCTTCAGTGAATAAAGCCCTGTCTCTTCAAACGCTCCTTATAGCTGAGTCTAGCTAGGCCCGGAATCATCGAGTAGCCCTGCGCTGAACCCTCTCGATGGCATCGATGTCCTTCCGGAACTGTGGTGACCAAAAACTGCACACAATATTCGAGATGTGGCCCTCATGAAATCCTGCACAATGTTAACACCACCTCTTTTCATTTATAATTGATCCCCTCCTTATACAGCTAAAACCCTATTTGCTTTACCTATCGCTGCCTGCTTACCTCCCGTATCTATTAGCACCCCCAGATCCTTCTCCTGTGTGACACGCTCCAAATTACCCCTTGCATCCTGTAATCTCTATTTTCATTGTTCTTTCCCATCCCAACACCTTACACTTGCTCAGGTTAAATTCCATCTGCCAATCTTTTGCCCAATCTATGTAAGTATCAATACTTTCCTGAATCTCATCACCACCCCCTCTGCTATCCACCTTACCTCCAAGCTTTGTGTCATCCGCAAATTGGGAAAGCTTACTCTTTACCCCATTATCCAAATCATTGATGTAAATATTGAATAGTAATGGTCCGAGTACTGATCGCTGAAGTACCCCGCTACTTACATCCTCCCAGCAAGACATCCTCCCACTCACAGCCACTCTTTGCTTCCTATCACTAAGCCAGTTTACAATCCAATTAGCTACCTGACCAGCTACTCCACAAGCCTCACTTTGACTAACAACTTCAATGTGGTACATTTTCAAATGCCTTCTTAAAGTCGAGATATACTATGTCACTGCCTTTCCCTCATCCACCTAATCAGACGCTGCTTCATTGAACTCTATAAGATTGTTCAAACAGGAACTACTTTTGGTAAACCCATGCTGACTACCTTAATTAGTTTGTATTTATTTAAATGGTTCTCATCTGGTCCTTAATTAATGTCTCCAACACCTTCCCACAACTGAAGTCAAACTAACAGGTCGATAGTTTCCCAATTCTTCTCTCGATCCTTTCTTAAACAATGTTGTTCATTTGCTACTCTCCAATCCTCGGTACCTGTACTGACTCCAGTGAGCTATTGAAAATATCCGGTAATATCTCACTTACCTGCTCAGCACCTCCCTCAATATTCTCGGGTGCATATTATCTGGCCGGAGCCTTATCTTCTCTTAGATTTACCTAGCTGTTCCTTTACTTCCTCCACTCCAACCTGGATCTCTGTAAAAGCCTTCCTCACCTCCTCGATAGATACTCTCAGCTATTGACAATTCTCCTGACTGTTCTTGTGTAAAAGTTGAAGAAAAATACCTGTTTAATAAGCCTGCCATTTCACTTTCATCTAAACACTCTCCTGATGCTATTCCTCAATGGCCCACACTGGTCCAAACCTGTTATTTACCCTTATATAATTAAGAAAGCCTTGCTATTATGTTTAATATTCTTAGCCATGTCCTTCTCATACTCTCTTTTGGCTTGCCGAGTTATTTTCTTCACTTGCCTCTGTTTACTCCGATAATGATATAAATCTAACTCCAGTCCTGTTATTTTAAACCTAATAAATGCCTTCTGCTTCTCCTTAATAGAGTTCCTATCTCACTACTCAACCACCCTGTCCTTTTCTACTTCTAGTTTTACACCTCATTGGAATGTATTTACTCTGCACTCTACACATTTGGTCTTGAAGGTTTCCCATTTTTCTGATGCTGATTGTCCTGTTGTTAGAGTCTCCCAATCTACATCACCCAACTCTCTCCTCATACCCTCAAAGTTTGCCTTCCTGAATCTAATAGCCTTACCCTACTATCCTGAACTCACCCCTCAACAGAGATCTTTGCACACACACATGTTATGGTCACTTGCTCCTAAATGCTCCCCTACCTCCACCTCCTCCACCATATTGGGATCGTTACTTATAAGGAGGTCTAACACTGTACTCCATCCAGTGGGCTTATCTACAAACTGGGTTAAAAAGCAATCTTAGAATAAAACTAGGAAATCCTCATCCGCTCTGCCCTTTCCCTGGTTCCTGGACACAATATATCCCTGGCAAGTTAAAATCCCCCATAATCAATACTCTTCCCTTACCACATGCCCTTTTGAATTCTTCATGTACTCCTCCTTCCTCCTCTTCTTCTTCCCACCCGAGCCCTATAAAAGCATCCTACCAGTATCTTACTGTTTTTACAATCTCATCTCTACCCATACAGAATCCTCAAAATTTATCCTTCCTTAATGTCACCCCTTTCTCTTGATGCAATGCTGTCCTTTACCCAGATTGCTACTCCTCCTATTCTCTCCTTCCCATCACACCGATACACCTTGTAGCCTTCTAATCCTGTCCTCCAGTTACTCTCCTCCTTAAACCATGTCTCACTCACTGCAACTATATCATACTCCTCACTATCTACTTTGGCTTCAAGCTCTTCCATCTATTATTTAAACTTCTGGCATTGGTACAAAATATATTTAACTTTTCCTTCCTGAAATTATATTTTCCTGCCTGGCCTTACTCATCCCAATTACTTCATCCGTTCCTTCCTTTATAGTTTCCCCACCCTCCGCTGACCTAAAAAAAGCCTGAATTCCTTCCTCAATTCCCACTGCAAACCTTGCTGCCCCTTTCTATTTAATATATGGCCATCATTCTGGAAAACTCCCTTTGTCCCTAAATGATTCCCACTGCTTCTTAAATGTAAAACCTTCCTCCCTACACCATTCTTCAGCCATTGGTTGACATCTATTGCTCTGCTCATAATTTCTATATCATTTCCTAATCTTGGGAGGATCTCAGAAAACATGACCTCACAACCCTTTGCTTTCAGCCGCTTACACAATTTCCTGAATCTATTTTTCAAACCTCTGAGTAAACTTTCCCGACATCATTCGCACCTAGGTGTACCACAACCAACTTCTTCCTGCCGTGACCCGATACAATATCGTTTACCCTTCCTTCAATGTCCCTAACTCCTGCTCCTTCAAAACTACACAGAATTCTGTGTCTACAATATTCCTGCAGAATGAAGAATCGACATATTTAATAACTCATCACCCACAAAAACTGTCTCCATATCTCATGTCTACCAATTTCTATTGCTGCACCTCTGGCACAGCCCGCACCCGCTGCACCTCAGCACTGCCCGCACCCGCTGCACCTCCACCATTGTCCGCATCTGCTGCACCTCCGCACTGCCTGCACCCGCTGCACCGCCGCCACTGCCCGCCCCGTTGCACCATCACCACCGCCCGCCCCTGTTGCACCGTCACCACCGCCGCCCCTGTTGCACCGTCACCACCGCCCGCCCCGTTGCACCGTCACCACCGCCCGCCCCCGTTGCACCATCACCACCGCCCGCCCCGTTGCACGGTCACCACCGCCCGCCCCGTTGCACCGTCACCACCGCCGCCCCCGTTGCACCGTCACCCACGCCCGCCCCCGTTGCACCGTCACCACCGCCCGCCCCCGTTGCACCGTCACCACCGCCCACCCCCGTTGCACAGTCACCCGCCCGCCCCCTGCACCGTCACACCGCCCGCCCCCATTGCACCGTCACCACCACCCGCCCCCATTGCACCGTCACCATCGCCCGCGCCGTTGCACCGTCACCACACCCGCCGCCGTTGCACCGTCACCACCGCCGCCGCCGTTGCACCGTCACCACCGCCCGCCCCCATTGCACCGTCACCACCGCCCGCCCCCCGTTGCACCGTTCCCACTGCCGCTCCCTTGTTGCACCGTCATCACTTCCAATATCCTCAGCAACCTCACTCCACAACCATAACCAACTATTATCTACAAATTTCTCACATTCTGCTACTTGCTGGCAAATTATCGATGCGTTCCTTCAACCCGATAATAACCTTCCTCAAAG
>CM068959.1:90149635-90160104 GCA_035128595.1 Eptatretus atami
ATTCCGGGCCTAGCTAGACTCAGCTATAAGGAGCGTTTGAAGGAGACAGGGCTTTATTCACTGGAAAGGAGGCTGTTGCGAGGAGATATGATGGAGATGTTGAAGATAATGAAAGGTATAGATAAAATAAGTGCAGATGAATTATTCAACAGAGTAGACAGTGACAGAACCAGAGGGCATAGCCTGAGAGTAAAGAAGAGGAGAGTTAAGACGGTAGTTAGGCAGGGGATTTTTACTCAGAGAGTAGTTAATGCATGGAATGGTCTCCCTGGAAAGGTCGTGGCAGCAGTAAAGGTAGATAAGTTTACATTAGAATTAGATAGGTACCTGTCCCAATTTACTCAATTTTCTGAAATGGATGCGTTTGGGTCTGGAGACTTCCCAGTCAAGAGTTTTTCTTTGAACCAATTGCAGCCAACTGTCAACACGGTGCTTTTTTCAGTGATGGTGGGGAGCAATCTGGAGCAATCAGAGCTTGCAGAATGTATTGGCAACATCAACTCTACGACACATTTCTAGCCTTGAGGATGGACTTATTCCCGTCTTGTCTTCTCCACTGGTCAGATATTAAAAAACAACACTCTGTTCATGAAGATGGAGCTCCATGCTACACTGCAAAAAAGACCAAAGAATGGCAGGACAGAAATAGGATCAAGCGACGTTCATGGCCAAGTCAGTTTCTTGAGATGAATCCCATTGAACACCTCTGGGCGGTGTCGAGCTTGGATCGAGCGGTGTGAAAAATTCCAAGAAACCAACATCACAGGCAGAATTGATAAACCTTTTGTATGAAGCCTGGCAGAAATCCACCAAGAGAACATTTGGAACTCCTTAGTTCTGTGCCTGAACGAGTAGCAGCATTGAAATCCACAAATGGCAAGTCTACCAAATACTAGTTAGTGTGTATGTATTAAACTGGATCAATATATTTTCAAATGTTCAATAAATAAATTCTTTGCTGTTCTCTTTCTCTCTTCTCCTCTCTCTCTCTCTCTCTCTCTCTCCTCTCTCTCTCTCTCTCTCTCTCTCTCTCTCTCTCTCTCTCCTTCTCTCTCTCTCTGTATTGTGTGTGTATGTATATATGAAAATGTACATGTATATATATATATATTATATTGCACACGGTGTAAATCGTAAAGACTGCTTTATTTTGTTTGTGATTATATCACTGCGGATAAGTGCGTATATCCACGTGGATGTCTGCAAAAGGCTGAAAAAGCTAATGGATACTTTAATACATAATTTTTGCCATTAATCATTCATTCCCTTATTGGAGAGCTGCGTGGGCACTTGGGCGGGACATCGAGCCAATTGCTCGAGGCATTTTTCTTGACGAGTGATCCGTGATGTATGAGAGAGGTCGGTGCGGAAATGAGATGCACATATACATGATCATGTCTGCATGGCCATTCATGGCAATGTCATGTTTTTCTGCCTGAAATTTAATTTAAAATTCCTCAAATTTCCACTGGCAGGATTGTGGAGAGGTATGCACAACTCGCCTCCCAGCTGTCTAGCCTAGTGTTTGAATTCGGGCCCAGCTATAAACCTTCATCCTGGTGTTTCATAGGCAGGGTGTTTCATGAGTGCTTGTGCCGTCCCTCGGATGGCGTTAAACATGGTGTCCCATCAGCCAGCATTAGTTGATGACTTTGGTGCACACTAAAGATCCCAGCAGTGCCCTTCGTGAGGATTAAGGAGGTTATCACCAGCACCATGGGGAATTCCAAATTCCTGCCCTGACCTTGTCGGAATGGCAACCCATCCAGGACTGTAACCTAACCGTAGCAACGCTTTGGCAGCAATGATGCTCTATATCGAGCTTGTTCATGATCTGATCTGATGAAATCTCCGAAATATTTCAAGGAATAAAGCTGCTTGCAGTCATTTAAAAAAATCTTCACACAAGCTTCCTGCAACTTTCCTAAAGTGGCACAGGGAAATGCCTCACATGTGCCACTTACAGGTCAAAGTCAGAATAACAGAGAAAAAGCATCAAAAGATGCATCACTCTTTATCTGAACCTTATGCTTGGTGATGAGGTGAACAGGTGAACGGAAAATAGAGAAATTAAAAAAATAAATCATCGCAAATTTTATACTTGACCTATGCAGAGTTCCTTTGCAATGCTTTGCTGATGACCACCATCTTTCATGACATCATTCCTTCCCTCTTCAGTCCTTGATTATAATCACAAGCTGGTCAAACACTTGAATATGTCTTTCAATCCTCAGAAATCACAGACTCTCTCTCTCTCTCTCTCTCCTCTGAAAGGACCATCTGGCAAACCTCCCATCTACTCTCTTAACAATCCTCTGAGGAAGTTCAGTCATTCAAACTACTTGGTCTCACTATCAGTCTGATCGTCCTGGCAAACCACATTTCAAAGTTAGCCTCCAAAGCCAGATGCTGACTGAGCATCCTCAGTCCATACAAAGTCTTTCCTTGGCACACCTGAACTCCTATCCACCGACAAAGCTTCATCACAGCTGGATGGAGTACTGCACTCACCTCTTGGGCTGGCACCCTGCTCATACTTGCTCAGCTTGATGCTGGTCAGAACCAAGGCCTTTAAGATCATTACCAATCTCCCATAATGAAGCTGAATCTACGGGCCTATCAGTTTAACAATGCAGACAGTGGTCTCATCCAATTCCACATTCTCTTCAATCTCATCTTACCTTCCAGGTCTTCAAGACAGCTGTTCACACCATCCCATACATCCCATCTAAAACCTTGATCTTTTCTACCTCGTTAATCCCTCTCTCCTGCAAGCCCATTTCTTTCCAAATTTCCAGTTTCCATTCTGCTCCATCTGTCCACTTTATGTGTCCTCCCCTACCCCTCATATTCATGTTTGTCCAAGTCTCTCTTTATTTTGTCCTCATCACTCTGTTGGTGTGTTCCCCTCTCTTTCTTTTGTTCATTTTGTTATAGTACATCTGATCTGTTCTATTCCTCACTGCTCCAGAAGCCTTGACATTGTATCCAAAACAAACAAAAATAAAGAATACTAGAACTGCACTCGGTAGAGCACGTACTAACGAAAGACTGCACAGTTTATGTTTTTGTCCCACTGATAGGCCGGATCTGCATCTGGACCATTTGTCCTTGCCACACACAAAATCTAATTAGCTTGTTCTTGTCACCCACTCAACTCATCCACCAAGTTTTGTCATCTGTCCATAACATTTTGAAATATCCTGCGTATACATCGTTTTGGCACAATCTCTCAATGGTGAAGAATCACTTAGAAAAAAAATAATTTTTTTATCGTATCTGGATCCATATCTTGGGCAACATCAAAATCGGTGACATTTTGGATTCATAAATTTGGAAAATAGAAAGTTAGTAATTGTATTTTTTTTCTTTTCAGTCCCATGATTGGCAATACTAGATTGCGTACTATACTTTGACTACACAAGCTTAATCATTCTTTGGTAAGAGAAGATGATTGCTGAAGCAATGAGCTTTAAGTTATTTTTGTCAAAACAGTTACCAACAGAAAAGAAAAATTTATAGCTAGTCAAATTGATATTTCAATTAGTTTCTGTTTTCTCAAAATAAATATGCACTTCTTGTACTGAAATCAACACAAAATAAACCATGCAAAGGATAAGTCTGGTCTTTTTGTCATTTTCTATCTTCATGTTTCAGAATTTTTGGGAAAACTAAGGACATCAACTTTCATTGAAAGTCTAAAATATATCATAAATGGTTTAATATGCTATGTTTAATATAATGCAACTACTTCCAGTTATTTAAGAACACAAGTTATTAGTTGTATAATATTCTATATAGTAAATAAAAAAAGATCATATTTCTGCTTTGCAACAGTGTGGACAGTGTGGAGACCATTGATCCATCCATTGAGACCATACTCTGTGCAGAGCATTGGTGCTGCCTAAGCAGTCTTCCTTGGTATTGGCACAATCCTGGGACAGGTCACCACTCCGACACAGATCCAGCAAGCTGGTACTCATTTTACCGACCTCGGAAGGATGACAGGCAGAGTCAACCCAACCTGGTATGAATTCAACAGCCAGGGGGATTTGAACTTATGATCTAGGATCCAAGCCTATCACCCTAACCATTAAACAACACCAGGCATGAGTGGTAATAGTAAGGACAACAACTTTGTTTTCTGACCTAATACAATTTTATTATCTTGTTTTGGTAAATAAAGGCAACATTAATCATAGGTTGCATATCCACAACCTACTGTTGCCATTTCTGTCTTGTAAGCTTCAACATACATGCATGTGCAGGTATTAATTCTTTCAAGATATTGGAATTGTAAATGTAAAAACCAAACACTCATTATTGATAAGTTCCAAGGTCTTGCAAAAACACAAAACAAAACTTTTTTCAAGCACACTTTTGCAATGCTAACTCAACTTGCGGTGGTTTTTGGAGGCCAAAACTTCAAATATGCCCTACAGGCTCTGGATCATATGAAAGTTTTTAACTATTTACCCTTTTGACAGGCTGGGGGATTTTTGCCAATACATTCAAAGGCATCACTGGAGATCTATTATGATTGCAGGAAATGAAAGAAATTTCAGTTGGAGATTTAAATAATGTTTGTACAAATTGTCAAAAAATATTGCCTCTATTGTATTAGAACTTTGATTATATGCATAGCATCAAATGGACCAAATGATAGTTAACAGCAGCATTCGCAGTACAGGCATTTCATGAATTTGAAGTAGATTTCAGTAGTATTCCTCCAAGGCATATACATTGTGGCTGTTGTAGTTTCTCCATGTTCATATGTTACTGCTTTATTTTGTAATACCATTCATGATCAAAGATTAATTCATGCTTGTTGATGTTTAGTCCTCTTGCGTGAATGCATTTATTACAAACTGCTTGTAAGAGTTAATTCAGTGGAAAAAGACATCAGATATATATATATATATATTATATATTATATATAATATATAATATATGAATTACAGTGGTGTCTCGATCGTTACCAGTCTGTCCATCCTGTTATATACATTATTTACAGTCCTCCGGACTGGTCGAATATGGTTTACAAATGCTAACTCTTCTCACTGAGATGTGTCCGCCTTTTTGCTTTAAGAACAGTGGTATCTTCGTTGCAATCTGTAAAATGGTGAGGTGAGAGCCTGCACCATCACACTATTGTCCTTTACTGTTTACTCGACATGATATCACTTAACAGTTAAGACATATCTGTAGCTGTTTTTTTTTTTCACTGTAACATTATGGACCGTAAGCAGTAATCGATATATCTTTGCATTAAAAATAAAATTTTGACATGTGCTTTTCCAACCACAAAAATGGGAATGCATGTAGATGTTAAAGATAGCTTTAAATGTTATTTTTAGTATGTTGAATATTTTAAATTCAACATCGTAATTTGTAAAGGCAGTAAGTAAGGCAGTAATATTTACACACATGCAGTTCCACTTACCTCATGGAAGTTATCAATGATATTCAGCCTTCATGTTAAAATAACACCACTGCAAATGCTAAACAGGAAGTCAATGCCTATCTAGACAGGAAGTTTAAAGTCACAGACTGGGTAATGATGATGGATATCAGTCTAAAATGGTTTTGGTAACAGTTTGGACATCAAATGGAGGACTTAGCTTTTTCTTTTTTTTTTTTGTAGGTAATAATTAATAGGTAAACATTTATTTAAAAAATCATGATCATTGACACTAATCTCCACCAATAAAATCAACAAGTTATTTCGTAAATTTAACTCTTGGAGAAGATGAGATGTGTTAAAGTATGTCCGTCTGCTGGGGACATGCGGTATTTTAAAGGTCCATGACATTCAAAAGTTTTCTGGTTATTATATATTACTTGACCATCCTAGTTGAAGAAATCACCCATGTTCTTTTTATAAAATCAACAATGGGATAACTTATGAGACCAATATTTCGAACATTTGTATGCTTTTTCACAACTTGCTATGCCCCGCCACTCAAAAAAGTTGAGTCAGCGAACCCAGGTCACGTGACCGTAACTCATCTCAGAACGCGACTCGCTCAGAGTTAGATTGAGTTAGACGTCGCGCCGTTAAAAGACGTACAATGCACTTGTGGCACATGTGTTTGCTATCTCCACTGATCATCTTAATTCTGTGATTGTATCGCGAAAAGAAATTCTGCTTCTGAGCCGGTATGCAAACATCACGAGGCAATTATTTATCCCCTACTTTACACTGTCGTAGTCGTGTAAAATCCATACATATGCACAGTAAAGGATATACCATGTCCACAAAAATATGTGACTGTGAACCTTTCCATTAAAAAAGGAACTTACAGGGACATAAAAGTAAAAATACTAAAGATTAATATGCATTATTTAAGGCGGCAGGATGATAAATTTTAAATCAAACAATGTTGAAAAACCTGCCCCACATTTTGCAGCTTATTGAATTGATTGTTGAAACCAGCCTGCTGGGATAGGTACGATTCCAATACATGGCAGCCAGGTATGGCTGCACTCGCACACATGGGGTTTATTTCTAAAGTGAAGGTTACTGGCTTTCCATTGGCTTGCTGATTATCATTAACATTTACGCCCAAATGCTTGTAATAAATGAACAGGGAAAAATATTGTGGCACAACATGAAAGACAAATTTATCTGTCCTATTACACGGCCTCATAGCCTCGGGACTCTCGCATTGATTATACATGTGGTGCATGCTAATAACAGTTACTTGTCAACTCTACAGTCAGACTCATCCATAAAATCCATCGTGCGTGCGATAGTCAATAAAATCTGACCGTGCTGTAGCTTTCTATTTATTATTCTCTTTCTTCATTGTTTTCTACTGGCGCTATCATGACGAACAGTAGGAGTAAAAAAAAAAATAAAATGAACAGAACGTCAGACTTATCGGACTACTCTAGACAATTGTGTCCGCAAGGTTTTCTGCACACAAGTTTTCATCGTATCCGGCACAGCGAGATTAGCTTCGTTTGAATGCGCAGAAGATACCGGCGATACGGGCATGGCCTGCTTGCATCATTCGCGCGCACGAGCAACATTCCGCTGCGCTGGTCACGTCACCAGTCAACTAAAATATTCTGATGACGAGCAGTATGCAAGTAGACATTACCATATTGAATTATCGAATAAGATTTAGTCAACCAGTTGTTATTGCCAAGTCTTCTCATGTCCTCCGATAATCAGAACTCTGGGAATGTTCATCGCCAGTTTCCCCTCTGCTTGCTGTAGAGGCCTCGAACTTGGAGGCCGTATCCCATTCCAGCTGCGGCCTGAACCTCACAATCTCCATCTTCACAATTCTCCCACTACAAATCTATCCACAATTCTCCATCTGGATTAGGCACCAAAATCTTCTTCTCTTCACACTCACTGTCCTACCAAACAAATCCAAAGTCCATGTCATCCATTAATTCAACCAAATGTTTGATTTTTTTAAAAGGCCAGAAATGAAACGAAGCGTTTGAGTCGCCCATCGAATGTGGAAACACACAGGAAGCCAATACAATCACGTAGACCCAACCAGAGTAATTTGCGTGCAGCCTTGTTGTTTTGGAGATGACGTCAATGTGGGCTTACGTGGCGTTCAGGTAGATTTCGGCAGAATTTTTAGGGCCGTTTCCCGAAGAGGTTTGTTTTTAATTTTACACTTTTAACAAAACGAGTATTGTGAAAAATTGTCAAATCAAGAAATCACGATAAAAACTCCTATAGACATATATATATTATATATACATACTATATATTATAATATAATATATATAATATATATATATATGCAATTCAGTACTTTGAGTGTCATGGGACGTGTAAGCTCCACTCTGGCACAAATGTAACTTTGTGTCATTTTACCTCTATGAACAATTTGCATTTTCATTATTTGAAAATATTTAGGAAAATAAAAACAATTATCTCTTGCAAAAATGAATTATTTCATTTACAGAAGTCAATAAGCCCAGAGGCATGAACTGTTACCCAATTTTAATATTGACATCCATCTCACCAAAAATCAAATAAATTGGCTTGTAATACACCTAACCTGTCCACAAATTTCTTCCTGAATCTGATCAACAACTTCTGAGAATATCGTGCTTACAGACTACAAACAGCGACAGACAGGGTGAAAAACATACCTTCCGCCACCCTTCGGTGGTGGAGGAAATCATGCATATTGCAAAGTAATTTGGACAATAATTAAAAATCAAATATCCCTTTGATATCTAAGATGCTGTAAAGCCTGCTGTTGAGCGTTCATGGTTAAGGGGCTGGCTTAAGATCTTCTAGGGTCTTTAGAAGTTTGAAGCTTCTGTGTTTCCATTTAATCAACACCAGATGGGGTTGAATCAGCCTGTCATCCGCTGAGGTTTGCCATCCTTCTGCAGTTGGCAAAAGGAGTTCAGTGCCGGTAATGGAGGCACAGCTGTCCCCAGGAAATGATGCAACCATAGCCACAGTCCTGATGGATGGAGATGATGTGTTGTCTTTATTTCAAGTACAGATGACCCATTAGTCACTAAGGACATGTTATGATCCTAGTGTGGAAGAGTTTTTTTCTGTACATTGACAGCAGTAGATCAGGCCCACAGCTTGAGAGTAAAGGAGAGGAGAGATTAATGACTCCAATTAGGCAGTGGTCTTTCATAGGGGGGGTTGTGTGGTTGATGTGTGTTTTTAACCAAGCCCATGCCCCTTCTCCGAGGAGAAGAAAAGAAAAAAGAAAAAAAAATACAAAAAAATAATAAAATATTACAACAACAAAAAAAATACAAACATTTTTTTTCTTTCCTTAATGAAAAACTTTTTTGTATTATTATTATTTTTTGCATTTTCTTTGGATCTTGGGTTGGGTGGTGTTCGCGCAGACATGATGGGCTGAATGGCCTCCACCTGTGTTGGATTTCCTTGTTTGCGTTGTATTATGAAGCACAATTTCAAGTGCAACCAATTGGCTAATATTATGAGTTGGCTATACCGAGAACCATCAGCAATCTCTGATCACAGTCCTCTAGTTTGCTTTCTTTATCTATTTGATATATATTGTGCAATAATACATTCGCCATCTCATTGCATTCACTCCAGTAATTTTTGTGACTCCTGTAAGTGCATTGTTCGTGTTTTCCATGATGGTCTGCTTCCTATCCTATTTAATGATGACTGGAGGCTCATCACATCTGTGGCAACCTAACCTCTCTCCACAAAGCATGCAATAAATATCTGCCTGTCCTTGTATGTCGGGGCTCAACAACATGAAGCCTTGAAATCAAAGTTATTGGCTGTGTGTCTAACCTCAAAAAGGTCAAGTATGTATCAGGATAATCTCTTCGTTATACTCCCTCTCTCAGAGGAGAACCATTGTTCACTGCTTGTGACAAGGTTGAGTGCCTCAATGCCTTCTTTACTTCCAAATCCTTTGTTCCAGAGCCATTCTTCTTGGTTTCCAATCCTTCCCTCTTTAGGGACCTGATGATCTTTGGTGACCAAGTAATCTCCCTAACAGCTGAGTAAGAGAAGGATATCTCCTCTACTACCTCTGCATTTGCCAAAGAAATGTGGAATAAGTACCTGTTCCAAGAATGTGCTCAGCTGGACTCTTCTCTCTTCTTCAGCACTCATGATCATAAAATACTTTGGCGTTATATTAGAGATTCCTTCGTGTTTGGTGAAGAGTAGGCAAGTTACTGCTTGCAACCTCAACAAATTACAAATTTCTGCCCTGATTAACTGCTAGGAAAGTAATGGTAAACACCCAACATAACCATTACCAAACTACCCAGTATAACCCTTTCCAAACCACCCAACATAACCTTTACCAAACCACCTCGTACTATAACCTTGCTGATAGACTGCTTCGAGAGCATTGACACCTTGGAATGATTATGCTACATTGAAGATGACCAACTACTTGTATGTGCTTTCCTCAATCAAGCAACTTGTGACTTTGTAAAACATCAACTTTTTATCAGATACTTGCCAGCATAAAATAACCAGCAAGTTGGAAAGCCAAGAAAGCAGTACAGTCAATGCATTTTGGAAAAGTGTTGAACAAGTGACATGTGGGTGGACCACATAATGTAAGATACTCTGAAGATATGCATGTTTATGTTTATGTTTATGTATTAGATGCACCTCCTCACTGTTATGGTGAGCATGTGTGGTGAGCATTTTGGAAAAGTGTTGAACAAGTGACATGTGGGGAGGACCACATAATGTAAGATACTCTGAAGATATGCATATTTATGTTTATGTTTATATATTAGACGCACCTCCTCACTGTTATGGTGAGCATCGCTGTAGATTATGTCTCACACAATAAAACTGCATAATCTGCAAAGAACAACCGTTCATCTGCCACCCAGACGATTGTTCCCGCTAATGCAAACCATTCAATCAGAAGGCACGTGATGTGATTGGGGGAGTGCTCGTCACACTCCGCATGCTTCGATGTGTGTGTGTGTGTGTGTGTGTGTGTGTGTGT
>CM068959.1:90183463-90198463 GCA_035128595.1 Eptatretus atami
AGTTTGATGTGTGAGATTGGTTGGAAGTGTGAGTTTGATGTGTGAGATTGGTTGGAAGTGTGAGTTTGATCTGTGAGATTGGTTGGATGTGTGAGTTTGATGTGTGAGATTGGTTGTATGAGTGAAGTTGTTGGGTGAGATTGGTTGGATGAGTGAGTTTGACTGGCATGAGGTTGGTCCAATCCTGGTCCACAACCACCCCCATCCCCACTACCACCTACTAAAGGCACAACGACCATACCCCCCCCTCCACACACACACACACACACACACACACACACACACACACACACACACACACACACACACACACACCACCACCCTCACAATCACCACCTCCCTGATGTCGTTCATTCAACCAATTTCACACGTCAAACTCATTCATCCAACCAATCTGAACAATCTAACTCACTCATCCAACCAACCTCACCCATCAAACTCACACATCCGCCTTAAAATTAACTTATTATTTCATATTGCTAAAAAAACTTTTGAATAAAATATGTGGCTATTTCCTTTCTCCTGTGGCTAATCATTCTAAACCTGGATTAGCCACAGTGGCTAATTCCTTTTGAAAGCCAGAGCACACCCAGGATTGTAACCATGTACATGCTTTACGAAAAAATGTTCACAATTACAAATTCTGTTAATTACTTCTGACCGGCTATTTGACGTCCGGTCGGTACCTCGGACCGGACACTGTGCAAACCCCTTAAAAACCGGACAGTCCGGTCGAAACCGGACGTCTGGTGATGCTACTCCCTATAAGCACTCCCAGTTAATGCATTTTCGCTGATACGCAATGAATAAAGTAATGAACGCTTTTCACTATATGCACTCTTCACTGATTCTCGTGATTCTCGTCCTGCTTACAGGGGAATTCACACATTGCGTTCCTCCAAGCCCGTCCCTCGGTGTACTGCAGTTAGAATGGAGGGTTGTGGGCTCTTGACAGAGGACGCCCTGACACGCCCCCCGAACAATCACGGGGAGACGACCGATTTCCCACGGCGAATGAGGGGTGCGGTGACGTAAGACACGTCCCCCACCCCGACCCCGGTAGAGAGCGAAGAAATAGATGGGACGGCGCGGTCATCTCGTGGATGGTCTCGTCTTGTTGCTGGCGCTGGTCAAATCTTGTCGCTGGCGCTGATCTCGTCTTGTCGCTGGCTCTGGTCTCATCGCAGTGATCCCTCGCCTCGTCATTATTTGAGCTGGCTGGCGTCTGTGGCTGAATCCTTGGTCCCTCGGTGCCTGGTATATCGGCGCGGGTTCGAGTCCCGCCACCGAACAAGATCAACGTTACCGCACGAGGCGGGCAGGTGCAAGAACAGGCTCTTCCCTCAGCTCGTCTTCCCTCCCGAGCTGTAGGGCACAATAAAGGGCAACCGGCCCCATTTTGTGTGTGTGTGTGTGTGTGTGTGTGTGTGTGTGGCGCCAGTCCGATAAGTAGACATTGCTTAAGTATCTCGCCCTTGTACATTGACTGCATATTTGTGATAACTCTGCTCTGTGTTCCCCTCCCCAATTATTGTTGTTAATAAATTCCCCTTTTGCTGAATGTACCAGCTCGTTCTTTGTCATTTCTGCCATTGGTTTGCCATGGTGCGTATTGGCAATTCGGAAGGCCGTTGCTGTAGTTGTACATTTGGACTGACGGGCCTCGGTAACCATCCGCTCAGGTTACACACTGTTCGAGCATGGTAACGGCTCGTTCAGCTCGAGGCCTGCCGAGGGTGTGAATTCCCCGGTAAGCTTTGCCGCGTGGGTACTTAGGTATATTGGAAATTGGCAATTAACCCTACTCCACGCGGTCGAATTATTGGCGATTCATGGTCCTGTAAGGACCCGTACCTTCGGACTTATCCGAGGGTCACGACCTAAATTCCGGTGTGTTCGGTGGAGCCGACTCTACTGCTCCCCAAGTGGTCGTGCTCCCACCGAGACGCGGCCCCACAACAATATTATGCTTTGGTGTTGCTTAATGGTTCCGGTGTGGCCTTGGGATCGTAGGTTCCTGAGTTCAAATCCCACTCGGCTGTTGAATTAACACCAGGTGGGGTTGACTCTGCCTGTCATCCTTCCGCAGGTGGTCAAAATGAGTGCCAGCTTGCTGGTATGTGTGACTTTTTAAAATGTCATTGGTGCCCTCGTTGATTTGAATTGAATTTATTTTAATCCCATTCTAAATTCAATTGAATAATAATACAAAACGTCATGGGTCAGGTTCAGGGTCAGGTGTCTCATCAAAGTGGGACATCTTGGCACCCGGTCATCATTGCCAGCAGTTATAAAGTGGCAGTTCTAGTTATATCTCTTATTAATCACGTAACGCACCAGGACACAAACGCTACACAAAATACACTACACAAAACAAGTCCTGGCGAGGGTCTGCAATCTCTCATTGCTCTTTTTCTTGTTTTGTTTTGTTATGTTATGTCCTGATCCGTTATATGTTCTAGCTCCTCCGTGAGCCTCGACTTTGTATCCAAAAATTAAGTACAATTCCTATTTCCCCAATTCTGCTGAGACACAAGGATTAGAGATGTTATACATATGCCACAGTCTTCTAAATGATGCATCGAGACGTTCGCTAGTTAATATTTATCACTCAACATGATAGTACGCTTCTTTTACAGACTGCAGCGGTTTTCACGTGAGTTTCTACACAATGTTGTGGCACACTTTCAAAGAGACTAAAAAAGCTCCACCATTCTATTTTTGATCTCCATCCATCATGGTTGAGGCATGTGGAGGATTTCACCATTTTGGTCACATCATCAGTAAGAATGCACCTATATGGTAAACATACATAGAATTACCTATTCATGCCAGGTTTCGCTGTTATAGGTCGGGTTGATGCAAGCAGTGTGGTTACCTACATGGTTTTTAAATATGATCTGTGTTCCTTCATATGATTTTTTAAATGAGATAAAATTTTGAAGGGCTACAACATTCATCAAAAAGGAAGAAAGGTCATGTGGATATATAATTAAGCATACCCCTATACTCCCTATAGGATCTGGGGAGGATTATTGCTGTTGTAGGGTTTGTTTCTATAATTAGTGCCCCCGGTTTTTAATGGCACCTCAGTTTCTTACACCCCGAGGAGTACAAGGTCAACATGTAGGTTTGTCTGTTAATTACCCTCGCCGGAGGGGAGGGTAATGCGTTTGGATCCGTTGGTTTGTTTGTTTGTTTGTCTGTCTGTCTGTTTGTTTGTTTGTTTGTCCGCACAGAACGTTTGTGTTTTTCTCCGCAATCACTTAACGGATTGAGACGAAATTTTCACCAAAGGTGCGGCTACTCGTGTAGAATGTTCTGATAATTACGACGTCATAAGTCACGTGGTGTGGCAGCCATGTTGGAAAAACGGAAAAACTTTGGATCTCTGCATCTCTGAAACCAGACCAAAGAAAAAATTGAAACTTAGCACATGGCAAGTACTCCTCATGGGGAATGTGCAGTTTTTTTTAATGACGTCATAGGTGCCTTCATTATGATGTTATAATTGCATATGTAGAATGCTACATCTGATCAGTACAAAAACTTTTGAGGCTCATCTCAGGATAAAATGGTGCACAGAAGGAAAAAATGATTACGTCATCGGTCAGGTGATTTGGCACCCATATTGTTAAAAAAAAAATCTTCAAAAATCTTCTTCTCTAAAGTGTCTGAACAGATTGGGGCGAAACTTTACACGCATGATCGTCTATCCATGAGAAATAAAAGGTTCACACATGTGACATCACAGGTCACATGGTTTGGCAGCCATATTGGATTTACCCTAAAACCTATAAAAAAAATCTTCTTCTCTAGAATGGCTGGACAGATCGAATAAAAACTTCACACAAATGTTCCACAAGTCATGGGTGTACAAGTTTGCTAAGGAATAATTAATAGGTCACATGGTTTGGCAGCCACATTGGATTGAAGAAAATATATTATGTAATGTTTTCTCTGGAACCGCTTAATCAATCAACGTGAATCTTTACATTTATGATCTCGTAGTGATGGGAAAAGCACTTTTTTTAATTTCAACTTGATCGGATACATGGTCTGGCAGCCATAATTATTAAGTTTTTGATATGGGTTAAAAAAAAATATATATATATATTATTTTTTGAATATGGTTCACTTTGCTGCCTGGATTGGTTGAGGGTAGAGTAACAGCAGCTGGAATGCGAATCCTATCCAGGTTCCTCCTGATGACTTCATCTTTGCTTTTTTCTTGTTCGTGTTCCTTTTGATTACTTCAATGCAGGACTGTACCTATTTGGTCTTCCATTGATTTGAATTAAATTTATTTTAATCCCATTCTACATTAAATTATATAATGAATAATAATTTTAAAAACGTCATGGGTCAGAGTCAGGTGTCCGATCAAAGTGGGACGTCTTGGTACCCGGTCATCACTGCCAGCAGTTATAAAGTGGCAGTTCTAATTATATCTCTATTAATTACGTAACACACCAGTACACAAACACCACACAAAAACACACCGCACCAAAATAAGTCCTGGCGAGGGTCTGCAATCTCTGATTGCTCTTTTTCTTGTTTGTATTTGAAATTTTTGCCTTGCCTTTTTGCCTTCGACAGGCTAACCTTGATTTGACAGCTTTTTCCATGTCACAGGGGGAAGGGACTTCGGTTTACAGGGGTCAAGCAGAATATCTTTTCCACTCAAAATTTGATATTGGGTCATTTCGGGTGGAAGTTTTGGCCATCGTGCAACTTTCCTTTAGGTGGGAAGCGTGGGGACTTGCGATGGCGTGTCATTGACTTCGCTCGAGTTACTTTTGTTGAAGGTCGACTCAATTATTTTCCTCTAAACTTCAAACTTAAAAAAAAAAAACAGAAACCCGCTACACTTGGTTGAATCTTTCCTTTGATCCTACAAAATTCTTCGCCGCCTACCTTTTTACAATCCGATAATGCCCATCCCTGAACAAAGCATTTGCTTTGAGACCACAGCAAGTAACTGTGGTGTGATTTTACTTTCCTGAGAAAAAAGATCCCATGGGGGTCAATATACATATTACTTATACAACAATGGTGGAATTTATGATCCACCTCCATTGTTCCTTTCCCTATAAACCGTTTAAGTACCAGATCCGATATGCACCATTAAATTAAGTACTCCCTACCCTGTTTCTGCAAATATTCTGTGTGCAAATTACATGCCCCCTAATAGTGGTTCTCATAAAGTGCATGTTTTTATAAATGGAACTTTGCTGTATTTTAACGTTTTCAAAAATAAAGCACCTTTACTTGAGCAGCCTATTCGGCCCAAAGCAGGGCGAAGGCCTTGCTATGCTCAACATGGTCCATTCTGTTTGTTCTATTCAATTCAAGTTGAGGCCCTTGTTTGTCCACCAGTAAAATTTTCTATTTCATCTCTCCATCTGATATTTGGTCTACTTCTGCTTCTTCCATGGCCTTCTCTAGTTTGCCAATTTCTAATTCTTGTTGTCCATCAAATGTCCATTCTTCTTGATAATTGTCCGGCTCGTTCCATTCGAGTTTTTTGTTTTTTAAATCTCCGCCACCGTAAGTGGACGGAGGTTATGTTTTCACCACCTGTCTGTCTGTCTGCCAACAGAATATCTCAAAAAGTTATAGACGGGTTCGGATGAAATTTGGTGAGCATGTTTGGTGTGTGACAAGGTGGAATCGTTTCGATTTTGGTGAAGATCCACATAAAAATGAGAATTAAATTTTTTTAAAGTCATTCTTCACCATTGAGAGTTGTGGCCAAAAACTACTTTACAGCATGCTATCTCAAAAAGTTGTGGACGAGTTATGACAAAACTAGGTGGATGAGTTAATTAGCTGACAAGAACATGCTGATTAGATTTTGGTTAAGGTCCGGATTCAGATCCGACCAATCAGTGGGATACAAAATGTAAACTATTCATCCTCGTGGAGGTATGTGCTCTACCGAGTGCTGTTCTTGGTTTTATTTTGACCATACAGTATGTGAAGGAATCTTGTTTTCTGTCTGATTCATTAGTTTTCTTTCTTATTCCTTTTACTTATGCCGAGACACCATCCTTCTATGACTATTTGCATGGTGATCAATCTTTACTCCATCTTCTTTGTTAGCAACCATGTTTCACTGCCCGATGGTATTGTTTGGAGAACACACTGATTGTAAACTTTCCTTTTCAGACACAAAGTTTTATTTTCATGGCATTTTCTAATTTTCCAAATTCTGTCAATCCTGCTCTTGTATGTCTCTTCGCTTCTTCAAAGTCATCAGTATACATTTATATGAGGCCTCCTAAGTAAATATAATTGCTTCATTTTGGCATCAATATAATTCATTCATCAATATGAACTCCACCTTTCCTTGATGCTGTAGTTTGCATATCATGATAACTTCAAGAGGTATACCAACGGTATCGTTACTTTGTCAATACCACAAGGGTCATCCATGCTGGAAATGGTCGAGGAGTCGGAAACAGACAAAGAGAGTTCACTTTCCAAGTGCAATTGCAAGCATAGCGAGTATGCCAAAACCCTTCAACGAGACATCACAGCATTAAAAATGGCCTTCTGTGGCCCTAAAAATGGCCTTAAAAAATAAGAAGCTTTCAAATGACTGATTACTACAAAGCTACATTAATTGAAAAATTTAACTGAAACTGAGGAACTTACAAACTTTCAGAGTTACAAGATATGATCATTATCAAATTGTCACTGTACCGCTTAATATGTGTAAATATCCCATTTAGCAGAAAACATAATCTCTGTGAATTTTCCATTTTTGCTGAGTGGGTGCCATCATGTGTTAAGGAAATGATTAGGTGTGAGACATTTGCAATGTTCCTAAATACAACCAGATGTTTAAACAGACCAATTAATTCGTTCATTAACCGCACTTTATATTTGTCTGAAAGTTTTACAAAGTTTTTTTAATGCCATATATATATATATATATATATACACACACACACACACCCACACTATATATATGCCATGAAATAGCATTGAGATACAATTCCCACATTCTTGCTTTATGTTTTTTTAATAACATCCTTATTCACATGGTGAAGTGCGTATATATGTGAATACAGCAATATGGTGGATTCTGACTTTCCTCCACCCGTGTACGAGTTGGAAATCTGAGAGATCTTCTGTTTCTTTTCTGATCTTGCACCCTCCGCTCCTTCCGTGCTTTGTCCCCCTCCATCTCCAGGTTCCTGCATGACACACACGGTCCACCAACAACAACCGTTTGGTGAAACTCCCAAATTCCAGAATCATTGCTCACTTCCACTCATTTGTGCCTCTTTCTTCCCACCTGTGGAACCAACTTCCACATTATCTTCAATCTCATTCTTCCCTCCAGTCTTTAAAACAGCTGTTCCCCACCATCTCAAATCATCCCCATTCCAAAACCATTATCTTTTCTAACCTCGATACCTCCCCTCAAAGCCCGTCCCCAAGCCCTCATCCTTCCAAATTTCCAGTTTTTCCTTCCTGCGAGTTCACTTCTGTATCCATCTTGTCTGCTCCTGACCCCTGTGACCTCCTCTAGCTGTCCTCATTCTTCCTCACATCCCTTATCTTCAAAGTCTCTCTCTCTGTTTTGTCCCTCAACTCCGCTGTTGTGTGTTTCCCCCTCTCTTTCTGCTGTTTGTTTTGTTCTGTTGCGTCCTGATCCATTCTATGTTCTTGCAAATCCACGAACTTCAATTCTATTTTTTTTTTTAAAGATAGTTTTTACATTTTCAGACTCAGTGGTGTAACGGTTATGGAGTGTCTGCTTCTGAATCTGCAAGGTCTGTGGTTCGAACCCTGGTCAAGTCACACCAAAGACTTTAAAAATGGTACGTGCTGCTTCCTTGCTTGACACTCAACAAACGACGGACAAAGAACCATATGTTGGCAACCATTGCACAGGATTTGGTGGGCCTAATAACCCCCTCCTGCGTTTAAGTTCCTTGTAAGTGAACTCTTATTATATATTTACACTCCCTGTGATAACATGAAAGTGAACGTGTATTCTGTAATACAGTACTTTGTTTGCCGCTGTCTTCTGTTCGACATCTTAGGAAATGCCCTATTTATTAATCCAACAACAATGCTCCAACAGAACCCAGATATGTCACCCAAGGTTCAGATGTTATTATTGTGAAACCTCCACTTCACAATTGAGGCCTTGAACCCTATTAACTTATGAACTTGAGCAAAACGATAAATTTTTGTGAGATGAGTCTTCAGGAGTTGCTTGTGCTAAGCTTTGCTCAGGCTTACTGAAAGACCCATTTTGTAGAACAGTTATCATTAAGCTATCGAGTGTGGGTTCGATTCCCGACCCGACTATAAACTGTCGGATTTGTGCTTCACAAGCAGGGGGTGCACCATCCCTCGGATTGATGTCGTCCCCATCAGAAAGTGTGCCCCTCAGAGTGGTGTTAAGCCGGGTGTCCCATTTACTGGCATTCTTTTTTGGAGGTTAAAGATCCTATGGTGTCTTTTCCCAAGAGTAGGCGAATTTCTGCCAACACTATGAAGAAATTACAAATTTCTACACCAACCAGCTCCATTGGAAAATCAAACCTGACCAAAGGCTTGACCAAAAGCTTTTCCTCTCCGATCCCACAAGGAGGAAATAATTAAAGAAGAAGAAGAAAAAGTAGTAGTGCATTACATGAGTGATATTGCTCCCCTGATTAAAGCAGCTAATCATGTGACCAGCAAACTGCAGCTACTCCATTTGGAGAGGTTTGTCTCTTGCACGAGAAGGCATGTTCCTCGGCAGCTGCTTTCAGCCACGTGCTGTGTGCATCTGAGAAGTTCAACTCCATGACAACATCAAGCAAGTGGTCCAGGCATTACAATGTAGCAAACATCAACAAAGCAACAAGAAAGATGTCGTGCAGAACATGATACTTGTGAAATCACTGAAACAAATTTGACCATATAAATAATTGGTTGAATTCAGTGACCTGATATGCAAACCCTGTTCAAATTTCAAGGAGATCGGATGGGTATTGATGATTTTAGAAATTTGGACTATGTTGACCTTTTGGCCTTTAGACCTCAAAAATAATGGGTGGTTGAATTCAGTGATGGAATATGCAAATCCTGTTCAAATTAAGTCAACTGGATGAAAATTGACAATTTTAGAAATTCGGCCGACGTTGACCTCTTGGCCAATGTGGACCTCAAAATAATTGGTGGTTGAATTCACTGACTTCATGTGCAAATCCTGTTCAAATTTCAAGTAAGTCGGATGAAAATTGATGATTTTAGAAATTCGACAAAGTTGTTGACCTTTGGTCGATGTTGACCTTTTGACCTTTTGACCTCAAAATCAATCGACTTCTTGCTTGTGACCAACCCTACCTCGTGAAGTTTCTTGAAGATCAGTTTAGAATTGTGACTTATAGGCGATTGACATACAGACAAACAGAAAGAATAATGCTCGTGACCAACTTTGATTTTCGCAAGTAACAGACAGACAGAATCACAGACCAGACCAACCAACATACCTGCGAATCTTCAATTTTTCAAGTAATAAAACATACAACCTCTGAGCTCACGCACCATCAGTCACAATCTCTCCAGAGGAAGACCACGTATCGAAGCTGACTTGCAAACCCAGCCACAGACTGGGTATCCTCTGTTGTGCCTCGTCCTTCTTGGTAACACTAAACTTCACACGAGAAGACCTTTGTTGGTAGCTCATTGGAATGCCTGTCTCCCCTGTAACTGGCTGGTGTCTCGTTCCTGCACCTCACATGTCTCTCCTGGATGCTTGGAATCAAAAACTCTCGACTTCATTAAGAATTAGCATCTCTGGCAAAGAAAAAGCTGAAGCACAAGGTCTGTTGCTGTCCCATCACAGACATGTTGGTGACTCCTCGCCCTCTGTTTTTAACCTGCTCTCCTCCGGTCTAGCTTCCTCTGCTCTTTCAACCCTGCGACCCTCCCCAGGTACTCCAAGATGCACGTGTTCTCCCTGTACCCCACTCCTGGTTCAACTCTCAAATTTCAAGCTTGTTCATCTTTTATCCCACTTGTGTATCCTCATCACTAAGATTACACTCTTCTCCCCAGGGCTTTCAGGTTTGCAGTGCACTACCATATTCATATCAGCTCATTCTCCATCTCCACTCAAGATCTTTTCTACCCTAATCACCCCTCTTCTATGTTCCTCACTTGTCCTCTCTCCTCTCTCCTCTTTCCTCATTCATTCCCTTTCTTGTAACCATACCTCGACTTGTCCCATTGTCTCTACATGGCTTTTCCTCCTTCCACCTCGTTACCTTCCTTCTCTTCCATGAGCCCAGCCTTTTTAACCAAAAATAGCTCTTTAAATATTCATCATCTTCCTGATTTACCAACAGATGAAGCCACATACATCACCATGAATGTAATGATGCATTATCTCCAAATTCAGTGTTTGGGTGTGTAATTATTTATCTCCCAATCTCTTCATTGCTGGGATGAGATAACATAACATCACCAACCTATTTATTCATGTTCCTCATTAATAGTGTAGCTGCAGTCGTCCTCTTAATTAGGGGTAGCAGATTGCTTCCATAGTCTATACAGTCGATATTGTGTTTACCACTAAACTGTATACTGTCCCGACTCCCGAGAGTCTAATCGATGCCGTTTTTATAGCTACAACTGCCATCATAATGATTCGCAGGTGCAGCTCAACGTTATAGAATCGCAGTGCTTTCGAGGTCACGTTAATTCACCTGCAAATTGCCACTAAAGACGCCACCGCATATGCGCAATTTCTCTCACCTTCTCACCAAATTACTCAGTCATTGACGAACCGGCTGGACAGGCCTGACGTTCGACTGATTTTGGAATTTGTTCAGGTTGCCGGCAATAACTCGTCTAGTCTTCGTAGAAGGCAACGTGGGATAGTTTAACTCCACCAACTGATCCTAGCAGATGGGACACCGGGTGAAACGTCTATCGACCCGGTTAAACGTCAATAGAAGGGATGGTGCCCTTTGTGATGCAAGACTCTGCCCGCAAATCACCGATCCAACAGTTTAGAGTCAGGTCAGGAATCAAACCCAAACCAGACAGCTCACAGATAGGTATGTATGCTATCTCTACACCTTTCTGTCAAGCTCATCACCAATAAATATAATTTGTTTTGCGGGGCAGGGGGAGCTTTACGTCAGACATACAGTATATCTTCTTAATACACGACTTTCAAAATGGCATAATCCACTCCAGATTGTTCGGTGCACATGCGCAGATACACCGAGTGATGAAGTCAATCGGGGCGGCCTGCACATATTTCATGCTTTCAAGATGAGGATTGTGGAGTGAAACGACTAAAAAAAACTTTTAAAGAAGCCGAGAGTATTTGTAAGCGTACCTGCACTAAAGAGGTGTGCCTCTGCACAACGAAACAGTTAGATAACTGCCTGATCAACTTGTCCAAAGAGTTGATATCTTGCAGTCCGTATTGCAAAAACTCCCGACGATATGGGCCATGAAAGGCCTAAGGTTCTTAGATGGGCGTGTCCTAATCAAACCTTCATGCTTAACACCGATTGGAATGTCATATCTGGGGCTTGTCGATACACAGGGTAAGTGAAAAAAGCTGATATTTACTGTTAATCATGTTTGGAATGGGGTGGGGGAGGGGGAGGGGTCGTTATAAATGTAATTTTTTTGGCCACCTCCCCTCCAGCAAGGTCGGAGACCGACCGATCGACCGACCGATCATCCATCCACGTACTTTTGGGTACACGATATTTCAAAAACCATTGAACATTTCGCTTTCATATTGCAGATATATATCTTCCTCATGACATTATCTCAACCTCATTAGAATCGTCTGTGATTGGCTGAATTCTGTTGCCATGGCAACCATCTCAGTAACTTTGCTTGTGTACACAATATTTCAAAAACTATTCAAGATTTAGCTTTCATATTGCACAGATTTATTCCTCATACAATCGAAAAGGTGGTGGGACCTAGAGTGTCAGCTCCTTGTTTGTTTGGTTCCAGGGCCACAAGATAAATTATACATTTTTGCATCTATTGGTGAAAGGAGAAGTGTCCGTTTGTGTGTGTGTGTGTGTGTGTGTATGTGTGTGTGTGTGAGCGTTATAACCATGGCCACTGCTAGCTAATTGTATTAACAGGAAACCATAGGAACTCTACTCCTCTCATCTGTGGATACTTCTCATATTTCCATTATTTCTGTGAGCTAATTTTCATTGAGGAACAGAACAATTAGGGTTAACCATTTTGAAATTGCCACTCTATCGTCTAAATACTGAAAATTATGCTTAAAAGACGATTCGACTTACATATTTCGCACTAGCAACAGCAGGTTAAAAGTGCCCAGCAGAACTAAATCCGTGGAAACCCACAGCACATGCACAAAAGGCCCCATTTAGCATTCATACATTTTGAAAGTGCTGTACTGTATTTATTTTGATTTTGATATTCCATAAACTGTTCGAGAGCACCGGTGCTTCTGAAGCAGTTTCTTGGCCAAGGGTCATGCTGGGCGGTTTGCCATCCCTCTCCCAGCAGTAGTTAAGGCAGGAATTTGTAATTTGTTGGTGAAGCTAAATAACTCGCCAACTCTTTGAGAAGGACACCATGGTATCTTTAACATCCACCAACTAATTCGACAGACAGGATGCTCAGTTTAATGTTCATCCGAGGGATGTTCATCACCATGCCTGTGAACCACCAGGATTACAGTCTATACTGTAGCTAGGTTGGGATTCAAACCCAGGCTAGATAGCTGAGAGGCGAGTGTGTGTACCTCTCGGCCATCCTGCTGGCTGATATTTTGTATATATATATAGGGTGTCGAAGAAGTCTGGATCCATAAGAAACAGAGGAAAAAAAGATATAAAATGTCATAGCTCCCATTGTTTTAGTAATTTTGCTGTACATAGTTAAAGGGCTGGCCCATATTTATTTACAACTAAAATGGCTGCCAGTCTTCCAGTCGGCCATCTTTGATCAGATTACAAAATACAGTTAGGTGCAAGTGCATGCCATCGTTTACTCTGGTTGTGCCATGTTTGACCAAAATCAGACCATGTATGTCTGAGAAAAGGTTGGGGACACGTTGAGGTAACAAAATGGACACCAGTTGGCGTTCTTGCATCTAATCTCGAAAAAAAGTGATGTGAATATGTAAGCCATTATTCATTATTATCTGTGCGTCAAGTTTCAACAAGATCGGTAAATGTATGTCCGAAAAATGTTTGAGGACGTGTTCAATACCTGGTTTTGTTTTTACAATTAAAATGGCCGCCAGTCTAACAGTCAGCCATCTTTGATCAGTGTGATAGCCAGAGGCTGAATCGACAAGGCTGAATCGTTGGAGTTCATTCAATGTAGGCTTTATACAGCAAGAGCAGGACAACCTGTAACAACACAGATGTATAGCTAAGCCCGACATATAATACAATAAGCATAATACAACAATAAAGAAGAATAAATAATAGGCCTACCGTAGTTCTCTATGTAATCACAAAAGACCGTTCAGTAGCCATCTTGAATATCGCAAAGGACTATGGGTAAAGGAAGGAGACGGAAATACAATCTATACCACTGATGTTGTTGTTGTTGTTGAACTATGGGTAATATAATCTGGGGCTTACAATCTATAACTATCAGATTGCAAACTAAAGTGAGGTGCACGTGTATGCCATCAGGTACTGTGCTTGTGCCAAGTTTGAACAAAATCTGACCATACATGTCTGAGAAATCGTTGGGGACACATTTAAGTAACAAAATGGCTGCCAGTGTGCCATCTTAGATCTGATCTCGAAAAATCATGACGTACATATGTAAGCCATCATTCTTTATCTGTGTGCCAAGCTTGAGCAACAATGGCGTTCCTATTAACGTGTAAACATAAAACAATTCTTGCACAGTTTCTTTGAACATATCTGAAGAAGGAAAGACTGATGTCAGCCCATTCCTTCCGAATGTTTTCTTTCAGCTCTGCTGTACTGCTTGGTCTCATGATTCAGGTGTCTCCACAGGAAAAGGTCCAAAGACGTTGGATCTGGACGACGTGGGTGACATTTTTACGGGCCACGATGTCCTATGTACCTTAAATGTATTGTTTCATCCAGCCAGTTTCGCACAGTTGTGACTTAATGTGGTGGTGCCCCACCGTGTTGAAACCACACTTTTCTCAATCCCATTGAAGGCACACTATTTAAACCAGGAACCAAATCCTTTTGTAACATTGTGAGGTAGCTAGCACCTGAAACATTCTCTTCGTACAAGTACGGCCTTAACAGAACATCACCACAAATAGCACACCACACCATAATTCTAGGATCATTTTGAACATGAGCTTCATCTCACTAAAATATGCAATTTGGTGTCTGTCTGTCCGTCTGACCATGATACATTTGGTCGTTACTTATCCAATCTCAACCAAATTTGATAGGAGGACTAAGGGTCACAATATGGAGTTTCTAATGACTTCATTTGTCCCCTCCTACAGGTGGTTTTCCACCTTGGGCGAAATCCGTGTTAAGGTGTATAGATAGCTTACAATGGCGTTTTTTCAAGGCCGCTTCTAAAAGCAAAAGTAATAACAACACTAATGATGACAGCATAATATTAATATTACAAAACAATATTAATACTAATAATATCCCCTCTCCCCAAGGGTTTTGACAGGGTATGGACAAATGCCATGTTAATGTGTATAAATAGCTGATTGTGGTGTTTCGTGTGGCAAAGCTACTAGAAGTTAAAAAAAATTATAAACCACAAACATGTATGATTACATTTTTAAACGGTCAATACTGCTATTTAACACTAAGCTGAAAGGGAGGAAACCTGACCTTCGCATACCCCACAGACGATCGGACCCAAGCCTAGATCTATTGTAAGCTATATACCCCATGGAGGATAATAACATGACTTTATAACATAACCATAAGGAGCAGGTGTACTAGTTAGTCAAATTAGGATTCTCATCACTCCAATAGCGGCAATTATAATGGTTGACACTCC
>CM068959.1:90205963-90213305 GCA_035128595.1 Eptatretus atami
TTGCCAATGACCATCTGGATGATCCAGAGGAGGAATGGGAGAAGGTCATGTGGTCTATGAGACCAAAATAGAGCTTTTTGTGTTTAAACTCCACTCGCCGTGTTTGGAGGAAGAAGAAGGATGAGTACAACCCAAGAACACCATCTTCAACGCTGAAGCATGGAGGTGGAAACATAATTTTTTGGGGATGCTTTTCTGCAAAGGGGACAGACGACTGGACCGTATTGAGGGGAGAATGGATGGGGCCATGTATCGCGAGATCTTGGCCAACAACCTCCTTCCCTCAACAAGAGCATTGAAGATGGGGCGTGGCTGGGTCTTCCATGACAACGACCCGAAACACACAGCCAGGGCAACTAAGGAGTGGCTCCGTAAGAAGCATCTCAAGGTCCTGGAGTGGCCTAGCCAGTCTCCAGACCTGAACCCAATAGAAAATCTTTGAGGGAGCTGAAAGTCTGTGTTGCCAGCGACAGCCCCGAAACCTGAAGGATCTGGAGAAGATCTGTATGGAGGATGGGCCAAAATCCCTGCTGCAGTCTGTGCAAACCTGGTTAAGAACTATAGGAAACGTCTGATCTCTGTAATTGCAAACAAGGTTTCTGTACCAAATATTAAGTTCTGTTTTTCTGATGTATCAAATACTTATTTCATGCAATAAAATGCAAATTAATTATTTAAAAATCATACAATGTGATTTTCAGGATTTTTGTTTTAGATTCCGTCTTTCACAGTTGAAGTGTACCTATGATAAAAATTACAGACCTCTACGTGCTTTGTAATGCTGGGAAAAACCTGCAAAATCGGCAGTGTATCAAATACTTGTTCTCCCCACTGTATATCGTAATATTGTAATGTAAAAAAAAAAGAATTACAGCATAATGTAACACATCAATAATTTTTAATCAAATTAGTTCCATATCAAGTACACTCAAAGTAAATCAAGTCCACTACAAGTTACATCAAAAGGTACATCAAAGTAAATCAAGGTTCCATATCATGTACATCTTACACATAGGAATAATGGAAAAATACAATGAAACTGAAGCATAATAAATTACAATGAAATACAATGCAGACAATAAAATACAATGCATACAATGCATAATAAAAAACATACAATGAAACCGATCAGAGAACCCACAAGTCCCCCGGTGGGCCCCCAGTTACTGGTGGGCCCTAGGCCAATGGCCTATGTTGCCTATTGGAAAATCCGGGCCCTGATTATAAAACATTCATTGGAATTCCCGCCATTTTGTGTGTTGTGTCCATGCAAGATTATCCTTCCCATATTATAAGCAAGTTGGGTCACCCTATCAAGATCAGGTTATTTTATTTCAGGCCAATTGGCTACACGCACGCACGCACGACACACACACACACACACACACACACACACACACACCACCACACACACACACACACACACACACACACACAATGGACTCTTGTACATATTGTGGTGGCCAGTCGGCTACTCGCCTCCGGTTAACTCCAAGAGGACAGCGTGTCTCCACGAGGCCATTATCGCCAGTCAAACCAGAACTCCCTGCTGGATCCAATGCCCAAAGTTGTGTTGCCATTCGAAGAAGCCCAAGTATGAGTGGGCACTGTGCCGACGATCACGTAACCAATCTTAATTAGTTGGCTGAGCGGGACCACTGATTACATCACCGTTTCTCGAGCTTACAAAGCTCGATTATCCCTCAGTTATCTGATGCCGCAATGAGAACCGACAGAATGAGTGAAGAGACAGTTTCTTAAGAACAGGCTTTTAGTGCACAAACAAGCAAGCAAACATTTACAAGGAGAGGCAATCAAATGGCATATATGTACAAGACAACTATTCACAGCATGTATGCACTCCCGTTCCACCTACGCAACATACCCACCCTCGGAACCTTAGCAGTGACTTCACAACTCTATAGTAGCTGGTGCTGCATGCATCCGGGGAAGAGAAAGAGAGGGGGGGGAAGGGTCAAGACAGTAGAAAATAAAGAGAAAGTGGGGATTGTGTTGCCATGCCCCTTCACACCTTGTGCCGGCCCAGTTGAGCTGGCATCGCCAATGGTTCTGACTGATGGTCTTGGTCTCTGGATCCCTCGTACTTGCTCTCTCTCTCTCTCTCTCTCTCTCTCTCTCTCTCTCTCTCTCTCTCTCTATCCTTCCATGCCTTCTCCATGCATCCCACTGCAATGGTCAACATTGCAAACTCAATCGTAGGCTTTGGTGGGAAAATGCGAGAGGTGTACCAGGCAAAGCGGGGGCTTGATGTCTTGACCAGGTGGCACAGCGTGATGAGCAGGGCTCGACGCACAGGTGCAATGGGACAAGATGTGTTGAATGTGTGAAGGAGAAATAAACTGCGAGAACGAGAGTAATGAACAAAGAAATAAAAGGAGGTGGAAGGGCAGAAGGAGAACGAGAATCAAAGGTGAATAAAGAGAAGGCGGAGATGAAACCCGATTGGAAGAGAATGTGCACTTTGAGAAACTGCCAAAGGCTCGAGGCTGCCTGATGACTCTTAATTCAAGAACTCCTCTCCACTCTCTTTTTATTTCACTGGCAGAAGAGGAAGAAGAATGGCAGGGAGACATGATGCTGGTTATTTTTATTTATTTATTTTTATTTCACTCAACCTTTATTGGGGAGGCTCAAGTGATGCCCGAGGCGGCGTGTAAATACCCCCAAATTGGACACAAAGCCCAGCATACCCAGCCTGGTATTGACCCAATTACGTGACACTGCCGGCCAAAAGCCAGTTCCAGCCCAATGCCGCCGGCTGTCTGGACAACTGGCTGGCCTGTCCTTTTACACTGCCGTGCATGGGTCAAGGAAAACCAGCGACATTCCAGTTGTACATACAAAAAATAAACACTCGATTCATTATCTTGCAATTTGTACAGGCTATGAGGACGAAAATATGTGTAGAAGACAGTTTAAGTTAACTTTCGTGCGCAGGCGATCCTGACAGGTGATCAGAATTAAATCAGCCACAAGTTAACCAAAGTTCAGGCATGGCAAACTGAAACATCAAACAAATTGAGCAAAAAGTTCCAATAGGGTTAGAAATGCTCTCACATGAATTATATGTGTAATATATATATATAATATAATATAATATATATATATATATATTTATAATATATATATATATATATATATATTTGACGAGGTCATGTCGGCCAACGTGCCGTGGCCTGACAGGTTGATAGAGTAAACCACAAACGTTAGTTAACTTCATTAACTCCGACAAGGTTATCCATCTAACTCCATTTACCTGAAGAGCTGATTAAATTAACAATTTCCGTGCCCTCAGCGCACACTCGGATTACTGCCAAAACGATACAGTGAGTGTACGTTGGCTAATAAGAGCAAATTATATGGGGTACAATTTCATGGCTAACAATACATGCGAGACACTGGACAAATGGAGGAAAGGACAACCAAGACGGATTTGAGAGAACAACCAACAATCTATTTATTTAACACACACACAAGTAAGCAATCATTGAACACGTATTTACAGGCAAAAGGCACAGAGGAACAGACTTAACCCTAACATGTTTCCCTTACACGAAGTTACTTAGACAAAAGGCATATGACTATCATTCAATTCAGGAAGAAGAGACGAGAAGAACTCAGGAGAAAGAAGAATGGAGTGTGGGGTCAACTCCTTCTCTCACCTCACACACAACCCAATGGGGCTATGCCCGTCCAAATGTACGGGGGGGGGCAGTTGGGGAGAAGGAGGGATAAATTGGCAATAGAGTGGTGGTGCGAAGGAATGTGCAGCACATTTTTGTGTGCATTTTTGAGGTGTCCAGCACAAGTAGGCAAATCCTCTCAGGTGTCCCTGGTATGCCAACAGCAAGCAGCTCTGTTTGAGCTGTGCACATGGGACAAGCAGCCCCACCACGAACCAAATCACATTCTGGGATTTTTACATTGCTCTCCGTTTAAGCTTTTGGTGACTTCCTTCTCATCCACATTCCAGGCTCAACGAACAAGGCTTTCCAAGTCCAGTCTCGTGTGAGCCTCTCTCCCATTTGTGCACATCCGATGGGGACAGATCTGCGATACAGCTTGCAGAAAATCCCACGTCATTCTGTGGTGATATCCACTAGGTGTGGCCCCCACCCCCTGCTTTCACACACCCAAGGCAAAGACGAGAGCCACCGCTCCTTCCCTCACGCAAACGTTCAGTCTACAGTGTGCACTGTATTGTGCATGCCAGACGCGCAGCACTTCACTTCGTACTCGAGAAGCATTGTCCCACATGACGAGTATGGAAGTGCAGGGAAGGAAGAAGGAGGAAGGTAATTCGGTGCCGGTCTGGAGGATTAATTGTTTACGGTGAGCGACGGAGGATGGTGGTAAATAATAAAGAAATGAGTGGATTCGAATGGTGAGGAAGACAGAAGCATCGAAGGATGAGAATAAACGTGCTTGGTTGAAAGAACAACCGACGGGATGAAAGAGGGGTTATTGAATTGAGCAATGGTGAATTGAAAGAAGGATTGAAAGATAGCAGAGGGGTATGGGGGGAAGACATATCACCGGCGATACACAAACTAACCTCAACGCATGTCCCCCCCAAAACCATTAGACAAAGCACAGAGGCCTACCTGCCACAAAAACGAATGGAATAACTCATTCTCGGGACATCCTAGGTGTACATGAATGCTCGCCCCGGGGGTACAGTATCGGCACACACACAGGGATCACAAATTGCTTACTGAGAACTGATCACAACTGACCCTGAGGCCACCGGAACTTCGCAGCCTGACGGTTTATCAACAACTCCGGACGCCGGCAAAAACAGTGACACTGAGAAGGGTCCTCATGTCCACAGCTGCATAACCAATTCATTGGTACAAACTACCTGAGCTGAGGTCACGCCCTCAGCATGCACCGGAGTACTTATTACTATTACTAAACTGGTCCAATATTGTTTTGTCTCGGTGTTTGTCTGTCTGGCTAACTTCACTCTGGCCGAAATGACCCTGGAGCTGACAGGGTTCCACATTTTGCCTGCATTTTTCCAAGCTTCTGTCGTCAGTGAGTCTAGTACGATACCTACACCTTCATATATGTTCGACAGGTTCCACCTCTCCAGGAAGAGGACGACTAGAGTGAAGAATGGTATATCCTTCCACCTCATATATAGCCTGACCGAACCATTTGGATTCACTAATTCCTGTTATGTTCATCTTGAATCTTCTTAACCCTGTACCATCAGGAGCAGCCTTGCGTCCCACTGAAATTCCTCTTGACGAAGGTCCAACCACAGTCGTTTCAATACTGCCATCATCAGCCTCCACAAGCATGCGCATATTCCAGCATCTGATGTTTATCCTCCCATGTTTTGCGCTTTATCCTGCTTCACCCTATGATGAGAGCTAACGCCATTTGATGCCATCTATCTCAGCTTCTCGTGCAAAAATAAACTAGCATCCGTTGATGACAAAGTCTTCGATATCCCCGCCATAGTAAATGAGGATTAACAAACTTATATTCCCTAAGCGTGTGCAATATGTATGTGAAGTTTCCCCTTGATCTGACCATCCGTTCTGGAGAAGATGTTTGAAGGTTTTAGGGTAAATTCAATATGGCCACCAAACCATGTGACCTATCAATTAGAAATTAACAAACTTCTGAAAGGATGTCTTGGGGAAAGTGTATGTGAAATTTGGCCTCAATCTGTCCAGCCGTTCTGGAGAAGAAGATTTTAAAAATTTATTAATCTTCAATCCAAGATGGCTGACGAACCATGTGACCTATGACATCATAATTTACATTCTGCTCCAATCTCCAGTGGAATAAGTGTGTGAAGTTTCGTGTTAATCGGATGAGGTGTGTTTTTCTATCCAAGATGGCCGCCAAACCATGTGACTTGTGATGTCATAATTTTACTATGTATGCAGACATGATGGAAGATGATAGTTGCAAATTTTCGCTTCGTTAGGTTATGTGATTCCAGAGAAAACATTATTTAATATTTTTCTTGAATCCAACATGGCTGCCAAACCATGTGACCTATCAATTAGAAAATATCAAAAAGCACCAGTTCACCACTTGCTTGATATGTGTACCAAATTTCGTAAATATATCTTGAGGGGATTTGTAGTTAAGCTCCGGAAACGAAATGTGACGGACGGACGGACGGACGGAACCCATTTCTATATCCCCCGCCAACTTCGTTGGTTGGCGGGGGATAAATAGACAAGTAGAGAACAAACGAAGAAAGGAATTTCTGCCAATATAACCAGCATCATGTCTCCTGCCATTCTTCTTCTTCCTCTGCTTCTGCACAATGATAATACCTATCATGCAACCTCGACTAAGGATTTATTCAAACCACACTGAACGTTTTCCTTTAATAAACCATATTATTTAACTCAAAAG
Source organism: Eptatretus atami (assembly GCA_035128595.1). Lineage (NCBI taxonomy): Eukaryota > Metazoa > Chordata > Myxini > Myxiniformes > Myxinidae > Eptatretus > Eptatretus atami. The sequence continues at coordinate 90,212,369 of CM068959.1, forward strand.
AACTCTAACCTCCCATTCCAGCAGTGGCCTCATCCAGGTTGAAGGTATCAATTTGAAACGTGCTGGGGGTACCCAAGGTCAGGTCATGGGCACACAAACCCCCTGCAATGAAATTGTCTGTGTGTACGTCTGAAAAAATCATAGAAAAAACAAACAAACAAACGACAACACGCGACTGCCTGACAACATGAGACTGAGGAGAACTGACATCAAAGAAGGGAATGAGGATATTTGGCCCAACAATGCCATTGTGCACTTTCAACATAGCCTTAAAGCCAGCTACGAAGGTTAGTTTTTTTTTACACCTTTAAACATCTTCTTGATGCTTTACTAAAGTCTAAATAACATGATCTTGATCGGGTGACCCAACTTGTTTATATATATATATATATATAATATATATATATATATATATATATATATATATATATGTAGTTTTGGACCCCCAGGGAGAATAAAGCATGTGCACAAAGAGTAAAGCTCGTTGTATCGTATTCTGTTTAGCTTTTAAGTATATACTGTATTCATGTGGACAGATATACATTGTGAGTGTTTAGTTAGAGATCCCAGCTGTGCCTTTTCTTGGTCCACTTGTGTTTCTGCACCCATTTCCCACATTACTTATCACATATACCCCCCGCTAAAGTGCCATGCTTGCCAGCCCACCATTCATAAATACTCAGCGCAAACGGTACTGAATGATGTCCCAAACCGGTTTGGTGGACACCAGGAAACCCGAATAGCGCCAGATGGCTTGATCCATCATCTTGAGAGAGATAACGTGTCAAAACACGAGTGCCAATCACCAGGTACCAGCGGCAGTCAAAGTACGACCATGACTATCAGGTATTTGGGGAAGGATCTTTGGCAGGTGCAACTCCTCTTACAGACAGAGGTGGGGAATGTGAGTAGGGGGGGGGGGGGGCTAGAACCGCCA
>CM068959.1:90220527-90239832 GCA_035128595.1 Eptatretus atami
TTTTTACATGTAGTCAATGCTTGTGGGTGATAAAGGACAATCCGTCAAGTGGCGTTCCATGCAGCTATATGAAAAAGGAACTGCAGTTGTAAACATCAAAGGCATTTAAGGTTTACCTACAGGGTGGCCACAATGTCTTGTCACTGCTTGTAAAAATTGTGACATTTCCTTTTATCATACTAGTTGACGACACTGAAGGGTTCTACAAGTTATACCACATGCATTTACACTACTCTTTTACTTGATTACACATTTTACAGGGCATGACACACGCCTTAAGTCCAGGGGATCCGTTTGTGCTCCATCATTGTCATTACAAAGAATAATTTTGATGTGAACCCGATGCTGACATCAGTCCAGTGTTCATTGGTGTAACTGCTTGTATCACCCACTCACTCAATCTGAAAAAAGAGAAAAAGGAAACGAATTAACAATCTGCGCACAAAGGCAACGTCACAATTTTTACAAGGGATGATAAGACATTGTGGCCACCCTGTGCTGCGTAAAAGATAGAACCTGCAAGCAGAACTCGGGGACACAAAAATAAAATCCTTTCATACAGATTTAGACAAGTTGGATGCATTGTGAGAAGCTACCAACATGCAACAGTTCATCAATGGACACGACCAGGGCTACCGAGAGCCTTCATGGGCTTCGGCAAATCTTGGTATGCGTGAAGGAGTCAGAATATTTTGTTTCTGGGGTCCAGGTGCCGCAGGCCCTGCGGTCTGGTCCAGGACAATGCCCTGGTTGGGGGGATGGGGGAAGGGAGGCTGAGCCTCCTGTCCAAAACAAGTCTTATAAAATAGAACCCAGATGGAGAGCTCTGGTGCCTATAAATCTTATTTTAGGAGCAAAGGAGAAGGAAGGAAAAAATATTCACAATTAGACTGAACTCCTCAAACTAATAATGGTCTCTCGGCATTCCAAACTTGGATTCTGATATGTAGTTCAACGCATGTTTTGACGGTGAGATTAAGTATTTCCAGTCTAGAATCAAAAACTATTTCACCTTTTATCACATATCTGTCCCACTATAAGCTCATTGAAAGTAATTTCTGCACACGTAAATTGATGACTGCATAGACTAGACCTCACCTCTGAGCTGTCTAGCCTGGGTTCGAATCCACAACCAGGTATAAACTGCCACCGTAGTGTTTAGCAGGGTAGAGCATACATGGGTACGTAGGTGACGCGAGGATGAGTTATTTCAATTGTCTATGTGTAGGTAAACCTTTTCACCTATGTCTAAGGGTTGGGAGTGACATGCATACAGGTTATTGTATTTTCCCAGTGTGATGTCTTTCATCCCCCCTCTGCTCCTTTCAATCTTTCTTTCAATACCCCATCAATCCACCCCCCCTCCCCTCTGCTCAATTTAACAATCCTCCTTCACCCCATCGGTCTTACCATCAACCTCGCAGCTGGTCGGTCTTCACTCGGTCTACCAGTGGTCATTAATTCATTGGGCCGATTGGAATACCTTCACCGCATCGGATTTTGTCCCTTCTCACATGCATGTCCGTGGCCTGAAGCGCAATGCTTTTCCCATACATAATAAAGTGTGGCACATCTTGCATCCATAATGTAGTGACGTGCAGTACAGAGGACATTATGCGTGCTGGGATGGGCAAGAAGACGTCTGCAGTGTCTTTCGTGTGCCGAGGGCATGGTGGGGGCTGTATTAATTTCCCTCAGAAACAGCAGCAGTTTCCCACATATTGCATCATGGACCCACCAACATTGGATGTGGACCAATGAGAAAGAGGCTCACACGATATGAGATGGGAGAAATCTATGTCCTGTGAGGAGAAAGGGGCACAGAGCTGGTCCTCATCCGTGTCCTAAAAGCTTGTCCGGAGATCAAGTGAGGAGGAAGAAGCCCAGGGTGTGTGCGGGGAGAGCCATCTCAGAGCTTGTCCTGTGAGCAGTACTGTATAAAAAGCCCAGAACGCGGCTTGGTTTATGTGGAGAAGATAACGCGGAGTTTAAGCAGCTTGAGGGGATGGAATGCACCAGAAAGAGCATTCCTGTGAACTTTTCTCTGGAGGAAATGGAGATCCTTTCCGTGGGCATACCAGGGACACCAGAGAGGACTTGCCTACTTGTTGTGGACACCTCAGAAATGCAGCTGCATGTCCAATCGCCACTCCACTGCCCATCTTCCCCATTCTTTCCCCTCACCCAGTATATATGGACTGGCACAGCCCCATTGGGCTGTGTGAGGTGAGGGAAGGAGTCGACCCCATACTCCGTACTTTTGTTTTCTTCTCAGTTCTTCTTGTCTTCTTCTCCCCAGGTTGAATGATGGCCATATGTCTTTTGTGTAAATAAGATTGCATAAGAATACGTGTTGGGGTTAAAATCTGCTCTTTTATGCCTTTTGCCTGTAAATACTCACTTTTAAATAATTGTTTACTTGTGTGTGTGTAAATAAATATTTGTTGATTGTTGTCTCAGTTGTCCTTTCCTTCTTTGGTCCGACACGGTGTACAAGAACAGTTAGACAGGAAGTTGTACCCCACCTGATTTGCTCTGTTAGCCGGTGCTGCACCTATCTGTTCTGCTCGGCAGAAGATCACCAGATGCGGCACTGAGGGCGTGGCCTCTAGTTAGGTTGCCGTGCCAATAGAAAGGTATTGCGGAAACATCAAAGCGTAACCCTGCTAGGCCGGTAGTCTAAGTCCAGCGGCTATGGCTGTGTAAGAACTACAGCCCGTTGGACCACAGAGTTATCTGTAGTCGGCGGCCTCAGGACTGGGTGGGTGTTCAGAATGAACTCGAGTGCTTCAGCTTGTGGCGAACCTCGAACCTCGGGCCGTAACAATATTCTTGAGCCTCTCATTCAACCCAAATCAGTCCAAATAATACATGATGCACACTCACTCTCCATTCTGGAGTCCAAGTTTCACCACAGTCCAGAATTGTAGTGGAGTATAGTGCAGCCTTAATCTGAAATAATACCTTTTGTGGTGGTAGGCACAAACGCCACTGTTCATCCGCATGGGTGAGGGTATGAACTTCTTGTTTTGTTAATTTTTAAAATTTTATTTCAAAATGTTTGTTGCTTAATAAACTTTTCCTTTTTTTATTCTCCTTCTCCAGGGCTCCTTCAAGGCAATAGGCCCTGGAGAGGTTTCTCTGTCTTTACTGTCCTCTAAGTGGGCCTGGATAGGTTCAGTGCAATCGCATCAAGAACGATGCTCATGTATGGGAATTGCTAGTCATGTCCTTTCGCCAACCTTCAGTTCAAAATGAGAACTATAAATGCTGTGCACATTGGTGCTGTGGACACAAGCTGCACCAACAGAAGAGTATTGTGCTTTGTGGGATTGCACGTCACAGTTTCAAATGTGTGAGAAGGGTCAGTGTTTGGCAGAAACCTCATGAATCATTAATGGATAGCCTTTTGAATATTCACCTCTTTCACCTTCACCTTCAAGATGTGAGGTATCTTTATAGTGGAAAAAAACAGCAAAAATAAAAAACTTTTATACCAGTTAGTTTCTTCGATCTAAGGCTCACACCGCTCCTCTGTTCTAGCCAAGTGTCATTTACGTTATCCGTTTGCTCAATTTACAACATTTGATAAACGTCACACTTTATAAAATTTTGACATGGCGTTTCGGGTGACATTCTTTTCGCAAATTTAACTTCAGTGCCATCACAAGTTGGGTAAAGAGGGCATTAATAGCAAATCAAAGTTGAGATTGGCACCACATTTATACCAGACTAGGTGGGCCAGGCAGATTGTTCTCCCCTTGGGAAGGCCATTAATGTACCAGCTGCATTTGTAACAGCAAATTGATCATTCTCCTTGGACTATTGCAATCGCCAGAAACTTGGAATTGAAATCCTTATCACCAAGCGGCGTTTAGCCATATTTGAACTCACAATGTCTAGGATGGCAGTTTAATATCTTCGTAACGTCTATGTTCCATTTAATGTATTTTCAGGGACTGTCATGGATGCTGCGAGCTCAAAGGCTACCATTGCCAAAGAGATAAATAGCTTGAGAGATTTCAGATATCTACTTCATTTTTGTAGACAAGATTATTCCCTTAAAATCCATCTTAAAAAAAACATAATGATGCACGTCGCAACACTCCCTACTGGCACCAAGATATCACTTTGCGATACGAGTTACGTTTATCACTCTAGTGACTGTGTTATCCTCAGGAATAATTTATACTTCATCTCCACCAATACATGGCGTGGTGCCCACACCAGGTTGGCACATCCTCCACCCATCACCATGCACTGGGAGTGAAGCAGAGCCATGACAGCCAACATATGCCTGGCAAGGCTTACTGGTTCAACTCACTTTAACCTGTGCCTGAATAACATTAACTCTAATGCAGTTATTTGAGAATTCATCACAAATATGCGTAACCAGGAAATTTGTTCATTGTATCAATATGTCGACAGCATACTGATGTGTGCCTCAAGATTATTTATTGGTATTAATGGACACCAATGCATCAATTTCACACCAAACTGTGACTGCTGTGGAATGGCTTGAGTGCCACGTTCACAATAGAATCCAGCACTAAACCAGGCCAGCGAAATGCTCCGCTAGACCTTCCCATCTCATCCCCTTGAGTGGAACAGTTTGTTGTAACAGCAACGCCATTACGTTTCCAGCCCTCTGCATGGAATACTGCTCTCCCCTCTGAGCTGGCACTCCTGCCTCACATCTTGCTCAGCTTGACACCGACAAAGCCTTCAAGATTATTGGAATCTCCCACTATGAAATTGAGTCTATGGCCTACCACTTCGCCATCACAGACAGGTCGGTAGACCCCCAGGTTTCTGCAGGGTGTACGCAGTCCACCATCAACCCCTTCTGGTGAAACTCCAAAAGACCAGAATTTGTTCCACTCATTCGTTCCTCTTTTTTTTTTCCCCCACATGTGCAGCACCCATCCATCCATTGGAACCATACTCTGTGCAGAGCGTTGTTGCTGCCTAAGGAGTCTCCTTGGCTATTGGGCACAATCCTGGACAGGTTGTCACTTCGACACAGGATACCAGTAAGCTGGCACTCATTTTGCCGACCTCGGAAGGATGACAGGCAGAGTCAACTCCACCTGGTATTAATTCAACAGCTGACTGGGATTTGAACTCAGGATCCTAGGATCTCAAGCCCACCACCCGAACCATGAAGCCAAGACTAGGCAAACATGTGCAACCAACTTCCATATTCTCTTCAATCTCATTCGTCCCTCCAGGTCTTCCAGACAGCTAGCTGTTCACCACCACCCCAGATCATCCCGATTTCAAAACCATGATCTCTTCTCCCACCATTAACCCATCCCCTCCCCTTTAATCCCAAACTTCTTCCAAATTTCCAGCGTTTCCTTCCCAAGAAGTTTGCTTCTGCATCCATCTTGTCCACCTCATGCATCCTTTCCTACCCCTCATTCCTCCCCACATCCCTTATTTGTCCAAACATCCCACTATTTTGTCCTTCTAATGTTCCTTTTGTTTTGTTGCGTCCTGACCGTTCAGTGTTCTCGCTCTTCCACGAGTCTTGACTTTGTATTCAAAAATATATAAGCAAATGCAAATGTCATTAGACCAGAGAGAAGAAAAGCAACTCCGTTCAACAACTCGTCCTGACCAGCATCCCAAATCCTGGAATCTTGACCTTTACGTTTCCGTGCAGTCCATTTGTAGCCCCGGTATCGGGCCGAAGAAACGCTGATGGTCAGCGCAAGAATTTTGGAATTTGATCAAGGTGCCGGCGATAGCTCGCCGACTCTTCGCGAAAAGGACACCGTGGGAATCCACCCGAGGGACGGCACACTCATTGATGAATATCCCTGCCTGTGAAACACCGGGATGACAGCTTATAGCTGGGTCGGGATTCGAACCTAGGCTAGACAGCTGAGAGTGTTGCATGTCCTTCCTTTCGGTCCCGCTGGTCGAGGCTGTCAGGGTACTGTGGTGGACTGTTGTTAATACAAATTTAGGTTTATCGAGATCTTGTTTCTTGAATAAAACCAATTGCTCATATCAATTTTTATGACGTCATTCCTATTTTTTGACATTTTTTGTTTCACAACCCAGAGTTTTCATCGGATCTTCGTGAAACTTGCCATGTATATGCAGAAAGCCCATGCGCAGGCAGTAACCATCTCCGATTTTGGAAATTCCTCCTAGAAAAAAAGTTGACGTCATAATATCGCCGCTAATGGAAATCGCCTATACCATTATCTCCGAAACTAGGCAAGCTGTTTGAATTTTGTTTGCGGGAATCAAGCCGGGCATTAGCACAGATAATAATTTATCGCAAACGTGATACATCACAATGACGTCATATTCGTTTTTATGACGTCATCATTAAGAAGACGAGGATCTTAGCTCATTTGAGCTTGTTAATTAACTTTTAAGGACAATTTATACTTCTTTGGAATGACGGAGATAAACTTTTGAGATGTGGAATCCTGGCGAGGATAGTTTTATCGAAACTTTGTGTTCATTATGTCCGAATTTGTCTGATTTGCTCGTCTGGTGATCAGAATGATTCGAAAACATCCCACGAATCAAAGGACTCCTTATCAGTCATAAGTACTGATTTTTATTTTTAAATCAAAACAATGAATAATTACGTGAATAATCCCTCATAACTCACCGAGCCTGAAAAAACCAGATAATAACGATGAGAATATTAAGCTGGTGCTATAAACGTTGCTATTCCCGGTGTGCAATCACGTGTGATAATGTAAAGCGGTGCTGGTGGCGCTGGCAATAGGGGCGGTGGAATTTAAAAAATACAAATCTTTTTCTTTTTTTTAAACACTGAGAGCCTGGAATATTTCTCATCCCATGTGGAGTTATCTGATGAAAAAATAAAAAGTTTTCCATGTAATAATTCCCACTGTTACAGCTTTGTGTGTGGACAGCAGGGAATGAAACAACCAACCAGCGTTCCGAATTGCGGCCCACAGGGGGGCGCTTGGTCTTTGCTCCTTCTGTTTACTTCCAAAATGGGTTTTATTACTGAAACCCCCAGGTAACTATCCTTTTTTTAATAAGAAATTACGCAAAAGTTGAATCGCAATTTGCCGACTGATTTATTTTTTTTAATATTAAATCGAACTGCTTCACAACGCGAGCCAGACTCGACTTGTCTCGGTGGGGACTGCGAGCCTTCCGGAGCACTTCGGCAGCTAGTTGAGGCCGTAGGCCCAAGTCCGAGTCGCAGGTGTTTGAATCCAGCGCTGAATTGCCTGCAGGATCAAGGAAGCGGTTGGAATCGCAAATGGTGTGGATGAAGGAAAGTTTCCGCGCATTTTGTCAAGGATTCTGCAAAAGCTCCATCTCAAGGTCTATGTTTATACATATACACGGTGGCTTAAGTTAGCTGCCTTGACTTTGAACGCCTATGTACCTGCAAAGGAATTCCACACAGTTCGAAGGAAAGACTGTCGGCCCATCATGCTGTGCTGCATCCCCCCCCAATCCCTCAACGCCCCCCAATCCCTCAACCCCCCCCCAATCCCTCAACGCCAGTTCGACCCAACAAGCACACCCACATACGGACACCAACAACTCAATCCAAGTTGACATTGTGCCCAGTGGGCAGGGGGAAGGTGCACAGCGGGGGATGAGGGAGGGGTGGGGGCAGTTAGGTGAGTGCTTTAGTAACATTGACATTTAGTTGATGCTTCACTACACCCACAATTCAGAAAATCGACGTCCCAAGATACTGACACAGCACAACATGCACGTAACGTGCACAAATCGCACATTTCAATTGCAGTCTATATTGGTCATAACTACTCATTTTTTTTTTTTTTTAACCAAAACGATGAATAATTACGTGAATAAACCCTCATAACTCACCGAGCCTGAAAAAACCAGATAATAACGATGAGAATATTAGCTGTTTTAAGGACAATTTATGGTGCTGGTATACTTTACTTATGGTTGGGAGCGCTGAAAGTGCCCTTCAAATCCTAGAGAAGGACGGTTCTTTTCAAGTATTATTAGAGCAGCTGGAATTCTGCACCAGCAGCTCAAGACACCCAGAAGTTTGAAAGACACACCGGCAAAGGAAGGTGACATTGACATGGAAACTGCAGCAAACGCAAGAACACACACACACACACACACACACACACACACACACACACACACACACACACACACACACACACACACACACACACACACACTTCCTGGCTGTACGTCCGTCTGTACCCTTCTCTCCCCATTGCTTCGAGACACCGATCTGATTTCATTTTAAATTCCTAATCTGCTGACCTTGCTGCACCCACCTTTGCCAGGAAAAAAACGTTCTGTATTCAATGACTGTGCAAAATACCCGAGTTACCTCTGCCACTGAAGGTGAAGGAGGTTATGTTTCACCCCTTCTGTCTGTCTGTGTACAGAATATCTCAAAAAGTTGTGGACGGATTCGGACGAAACATGGTGGACAGGTTGGGTGTGTGACCACGACGAATTGATTCGATTTTGGTGAAGATCTGGATCCGAATCCGACCACTTGAATTTTTGAAATGATTCTTCACCATTGAGAGACGGGGCTCAAAAATGATATACAGCACGATATCTCAAAAATGTATTGGGCCAGATATGTTGTCGTGGATCAGGCATTCCAGGGTTAGGGTTAGGTTTGCGCTCTACCGAGTGCCCTTCTAGTTTTGCTACTGTCTTTATAATCCCTCCATTTTTAGTTCACCTGGACTTTCGTTTGGTGAGCTTATGCGATCGAGCACTGTCTGTAGGTGAGTGAGTGAGTCTGTAAACACTTTAGTCCTTATCACTTGAACCAAACACACAATTTTGTTGAAAACTTGGCTACAAGCTTCACATCTGTGCCAAACGAAGGTGTATTGACCGCATCAAAGTCTGCGCTTATTAGGAGGGTCTATGGTGGAGGTGGGTTTGACCTCCCCCCAAAAATATGTATCTGCTCTCTTCTCTGAAACTACACACACAATTTTGATGAAACCTGACCACAACCTTCATCGTTCATGATGTGCTAAAGTTTGTTCATGGCATTTAATACAATCAGGGTCGAGAGGTATTTGCGGGGGGTTTGAGCTTCCCCAAATCGGTTTTTCTCTCCTATCCGAAGCTACACACACATTCTCAATGAAGCTTGACCACAACCTTCATCACCCGTGAAGTACTAAAGTTTGTTCATGGCATTAAAAATAAATCACGGTCTAAGGGGGTCTGCACGGTATTTGAGTGACTGTTGCTCCTGATCCAGGTGAGCTCCTGATCCAGGTTGCTCCTGATCAGGACACGTGGTCCTATTTTTACTCTCAACAGCTTTGCTTCCTGGTCCTGTGACTCCTGTCACTGTCCAACCTGGTGCAAAGTTTTTCTTCCTCTATTTTATCAATGGCTTTCATTATGTTAAACATTTCTACGAGATCTTGTAATCGGTTCCTTTCTCATGTAAATGGCCGATTCTCCCTCAGCCACTCATAGCTTGGTCTTTCTCAATGGCATCCTTCTTCGAATACAACAACCCACCTTGGTGTTGGTATGTTCCCCCTCTCTTTCTGCTGTTCCTTTTGTTCTGTTTCGTCTTGATCCATTCTATGTTCTAGCTCCTCCACGCATCTTGACTTTGTGTATTAAACGAAAAACGACCAAAACTGAACACAATAATCTCTGTGCGGCCTCAGTAAATTCCTGTATAATGTTAATCCCATCTCATTCAATGTATAAAAAATTCCCAGTGAATACAACCCAAGATCCTATGATCTTTTCCCATTGCTGCCTGGCATTTTGCTGTTTGCTTGATCTCTCTCATGCCACCCAAGCCCTCTATGTACAGCCACCCCAAGATATCTCTCATGTAGCACACACAAAAATTTTCTCTTGCATAACGTAGTTCCTATTTATATTGTGGAGTTAACGGCCCAACTCACGTCGAGCTCGTCGCGGCGGGAGATTAAAATCCCATGATGATCCAAATGGTTTGAACTCCTGTGGTGACATTCCGAATTATGGCGGACAACGCACACACGGGTCGTGAGGAGAAACACGAGAACCTTAACTCTTGTAAAACAAACGGGTTTATTCCCAAACCAAATAATAGAGGAAGATTGACCTAACAAAAGGAACACGACGGTGGGTTGGGAGGGAGGCAACAAAACGTTCTTCCCCTCGCTCTGGAGGCGATCCAAGCTTCGCCCCTTGAGGCGTTCGTAGCTCCGCCCCTCTCTTCCTCTCTTGCCAAGTCTCCCGGCACTCCCGGTAAAGGTTTATATAGAGGTTATACGCACAATTTCCTTAGCCCTAATCCTGAATTAATTATTACCACTCATCACCCCCTGTATGGTGCACATTCAAACAAGATGATCTTTAAGCTGATGTGTCCCTACTTATTACATGGGTCATTCTACCTCAGTTCACCCAAGGGTTGTAACCCGACCCCCTCATATTTGGCTAATTTTTTGCATGTATGTTACATATGATAGTCTATGTTCACATACAAAATTTTAGCTAAATCGGACTAGGGGTTGACGAGATATGACCTTGAGAACTTTTGACCTTTTCGACTAATGTCGCGTTTCCACCAAAATTCAAATCCTCATATCTCAGCAACCCCTTGCCCTATCTCGACTATTTTGGTGTCGTTGGAAAGGTAATTGTCCATAGAATGCAAATCCAGCATCGGTTCGTCAATCTAGTTAAGTTAGGGGTGGATGTTCTTGGACATGACATTTGACCTTGACCACCTCGTGACCTTGACCTGACCTTGCATGAAAATGAAAGTTCATACTGTCTACTATAACATATCAAAAAACTGGAGTGGTAGTATTTTTGTTCTCGAGATATTTTCGGCCAAAGTTCAAAGGTCGTAAAAATGCAACCAAATCATGACGTACATAGATATTTGATGGATGCGTGGGACAATATAAAAATAAGTATAATTTTTTGAACCTGTGCTTTCATTTGGAGCACTTTGGAATCAATGCTGAGTGGAACGTTTTTGCCACTTCACATGGCAAAAGTGCATGTGACGGGTTAGGCGGAACTGTAAAGAGGTTATTAACAAAAGCCAGCCTCCAACGCCCGTACGCAAAATCCTAACTTCCGATGCTATCATGAAATTTTGCACGGAAAATATTCCAGGAATTCACTTCATCAATGTACAGCCTGGTATTGTTGAGGATTACGAACTGAAATTGAAAGAAAAACTGGAAAATGCGAAGACAATCGCCGGTACTCAAAAATTTCATCGATTTGTTCCATTATCGAAATCGAGTATAAAAGCATTCAAACTGAGCAAACAAGAAGAAGAACCCAAAACTGTACGTGCGGCTCGAGTCGATGGCGAAACTGATGAGGTAGATGATGAATCATGACTAGAGTTTGAAATCAGTAAGCAAAACTATGTTTGTGCTATCTATGACGAAAATCCATGGATTGGACTTGTAGAGGATATTTCTGATGAGTATGGTGACTATTACATCAATTTCATGCATCCCCACGGTCCTACTAAATATCCAATTGGCCACTGGATGTGGACAGATGTTGGATTGAAGATTCAGACATTCTGTGTGTGACCGATCCACCATTAGTTGTCGTTTCTGGAATAAGAATTCGTTATAAAACTATGTGACCAAGATAATGCTAAAATAACCAGTTTATGTAGAAAGTGGCAAACCCGTTAAGATTTATCTATGATATCTTGTGACTTGAACAGGTTTCCTTCCCTAGAGAAAACGATTATTTAGCAAACTTTTTAGCAAAACAAAAATTAATAATTGAGACTAAACTTATCTATCTTGGATAAAATTGTATTCATGAATTTTTTGTATGATTCTGTTATATTCATATTTTAATTTGCTTTTGTGTAGATAGTGATAATATTTTGTCTTGACAAAATGAACTACTGAATCAAAAAATGTATGATTTTTTTCATTTATTTCAGTAGCAATTAGTCTTGAGGTTATGGTGTCATGTTTCGGTTGCGATTTCTGTATTTGGTTGCGATGCCTTGAACTTTGGCAAGGCAGATTCATCGATGCAGGTCCGGACTTTTTTGTTGTTTTCTCGGTATTTCAAAAAAGTTGGATTTTACGTACGAATTCGTCTTTTTGCAGACGAATTCCTACGTTAGGTCATCTCTTCGAGCATGACCTAATAATATGGGTGTAGATGTCCTTCGATCCGTCCGTCCGTCTGTTGCGAAAATGACGATTTTCAAATTCTATCTCCTCCGCCATTTCTCAAGCGATCTTGAATTTGATTGTGGCATATGAATCTATGGGACAATATCTAAATTTTAATTGGGCCGGATTTTCGATATTCGCTTTCGTTTTCGTGTCATGTGACTTCAAAGTTGGCAAAAAATGCGAAAATGACGATTTTCATGCGAAAATGACGATTTTCAAAATCTATCTCCTCCTACATTTCTCAAGCGATCTTGAATTTGATTGTGGCATATGAATCTATGGGACAATATCTAAATTTTGTCGGGCCGGATTTTCGATATTCGCTTTCGTTTTCGTGTCACGTGACTTCAAAGTTGGCAAAAAATGCGAAAATGACGATTTACATGCGAAAATGACGATTTTCAAAATCTAACTCCTCCTACATTTCTCAAGCAATCTTGAATTTGATTTGGCATATGAATCTATGGGACAATATCTAAATTTTGTCGGGCGGATTTTCGATATTCGCTTTCGTTTTCGCGTCACGTGACTTCAAAGTTTGCAAAAACTGCCCTACCTTCAGGAGGCTATTATTTTCTTGGCAGAGATGACCGTCACTCCCGCACGGGGTAATTTTTTTATGGTTTTTGTTCTCTAGAAAAAAAATCCCTCATGGAATTTATTGAACTTGTGTTTAAAATGTTCTGAACGATGTATTCTAGTATGACAAAAAAACTCGATGCAGTTTTGCCTTGTTTTCCGTCGGCAGCACTGCGAAACAGGCCTGGACAAGTCCATTCATGTTTGAACGTAATCTAGCTAATATTGACTGTAAACTGACAAGCCGGGCATGTCTATGACGTCATGATTTGGTTGCATTTTTACGACCTTTGAACTTTGCCGAAAATATCTCGAGAACAAAAAATACTACCCCTCCAGTTTTTTGATATGTTATAGTAGACAGTCTGAACTTTCATTTTCATGCAAGGCCAGGTCAAGGTCACGAGGTCTTCAAGGTCAAGGTCAAATGTCATGCCAAAAATCATCCACCCCTAACTTAACTAGATCGACGAACCGATGCTGGATTTGCATTCTATGGACTATTACCTTTCCAACGACACCAAAATAATCGAGATAGGGCAAGGGGTTGCTGAGATATGAGGATTTGAATTTTGATGGAAACGCGACATTAGTCGAAAAGGTCAAAAGTTCTCAAGGTCATATCTCGTCAACCCCTAGTCCGATTAGCTAAAATTTTGTATGTGAACATAGACTATCATATGTAACATACAGAAAAAAATTAGCCAAATCTGAGGGGGTCGGGTTACAAATTATTTTTTTCTGGGTGATTTGAGGTGGAATGACCCGTATCAAGATGGCCTAACTACTCGTACACGGACCATGCTACTCTATGCATTCCTATCGACTCTATGGTAATATCTAACCTCCCTCTACAAACGTAACTATTGTACATACCCCAACCCAATATCTTAGATTGCGCTCCAGTTAGCCTGGCCCTATTTATAACACCTGAGAACTCTTCCCTTCAAAATCTGTCCGACTAAAATCCCATTGTTTTACTCTGTTACCCCAAAATCAAATTCTTAAAAGTCTTGGTCACATACTCCCACCTTCACTACCATACACAGATAGGTACCCAAATGAAGGCCTAATAGTCTGGGAGGAGTCGTCGGAATACATCGGTCACATTGTAACCCCTTTACAACATTGACACCTGGTACCATTTGAAAGAGGAATGAATGCATGTAGAATCTAAAAAGCAAAGGTTCCAGCCTAAGCCTACTGTATATGGACACAATATGTATATATTTTATCCACCGTCTATTGATATAGCCACCAGTGACAACATTTTGACACATTATGCAGACTTTAGATGAACTCGCTGCCACTAATCAGTGCACCCACACGTGTGTGTGTGTGTGTGTGTGTGTGTGTGTGTGTGTGTGTGTGTGTGTTTGCGTTTGCGTACTTCTCTTTCAGATTAAGATACCTACATCTCCAACGCAATGGTAGCTGCAGATATAAGACTTGAGTCTCACTGAAGGAAAGTGAGACGTTCCATAGAGTAGACAAAATGTGTGTTTTGTCAAGAAAAAAGGAAAGACAAGTTGTGGACATTATTACAGGTTGAAGTCAACGTGTTGAAATGTTTGATAAGGCTGTGAGGAAGGGCCATGATGATGTATTTCGTAGGGTTGAAGCAGATCTATCAGAATAGTACGGCAAAGTTCTATGGCATATACCAGCAAGGTATGATATTGAACGATTTTTACATCCACTTGGGAAGAAAGTTTTGGATGACCAGGCCAGTTGTAGTCTTAATAGTATTGAAGGAGAACACCTCTCCAGTAAACACAAGAACATCTGCAAATGTGTCGGTTGGCTGGTCAAAATGTGTTTATTTGCTAAAGAGCACACCACACTGGCGATTCTGGTCTGTCGCAAATTTTAACTCTCACAGAGCAATCCTTGTTAGCAGAGCTTGCAGAAGAAGAATGCTCACGGTGTTCTTCTCCGTATTTGTGGTGAGGAACTCGTTGCTGCCGAGGCAAGATACCACAGATTAAGCTATATGGCTTTCATCAGTAAAGCCAATATCTCCAAGGCGGCACAGGAAGAGCTGTCAGATGAAAGCACATATTATGAGTCTTTCCAAGAACTCATAAATGAGATTGACCACCCACTGATGCATGAAATGTCAGTCTTTGCAATGTCGGATGTACTTGAGCGATTTTGACGAATACTGAAGCTAAAGGTTTAAAAAATATATATCTTTTGCCTAAATGTAGTGAAAAACTACAGAAGTGAAAAACTGAAAAGGAGAATCCAACTTGGCATTATGATGATGAAATAGTTTTTTTTTTCCAAGCTTCTCACAATCTATCTAAATGTGACATCTTGTTCAGTAGTTCTCTAATACTTGCTGATACTATAAAGCTTAAATGAAGAACTAGACATTGGGAGCGCTGAAAGTGCACTTCAAATCCTAGAGAAGGACAGTTCTTTTAAAGTATTATTAAGAGCAGCTGGAATTTTGCACCAGCAGCTTAAGACATCCAGAAGTTTGAAAGACACACCGGCAAAGGAAGGTGACATTGACATGGAAACGGCAGCAATTATTGCCCCCCAATAATGTGTACTTGCTTTTGGAATGGCTACCTTGGAAGCCCAAGAGAGGATAGATGTGGGAAATATAGATTTCACCCCCTCATCGCAATGTGTCACCAGATCGTCGCCATTGCACAAAGTATGCAGCATGTATCTTCCACCGGGGAAGTACAGACACCTTGAAGCACATTGGCTTAGCCATGACTGTTTGTCACATGACTGGGAGCAAACAGCTTATCACACTTCTCAATAGATTTGGATATTGTTCCAGCTATGACACAACTGAGTATGTTAACAGTGCGCTTGCTGAAAACCAACTAAATGAGGTTGTAAGCAATGATGGGGTTCTAATTCCACCCATTGTAAAGAAAGCCTAGTGTCTTAGACTGGTACTTGAGCTAAAAGATCAAATGGCTTGAATGATCGATGGAATTGCCATTATCCAGATGCCAGGGACTTATACCTTTGGACTTGCACTTACTTTGGTAATTTTTACCCTGAAGTCCCTCAGTGATCAGTACTGCGATCGTGTCGATCTGGTATGCGATAGATATGATGTCGACAACTTGATTAAATTCCTTAGACCGTCCTTGACATCATGCCCGTGACAGCATTGCAGTTAAAATGCTTGGCTCAGAAACACTGCTGATGATAAAGTGGAAGAAATTTATCTCTTCTTAGAAGAACAAGGCTTCACTGATTGATTTCTACAGTGAAACATGGTCAACTACCTCTCTAAAGTTTTTGCAACCTGGGAAAGTTCTTGTTCTGTCAGGAGGATTTATAGTTTGGCAAGAAGTTAAAATGGTAGCAGATGCAGGTGCAGTATTAGTGGAACACCTCTTTAGCACTTTGGAAAAAGCTGACACTCGACTTCATCTGCACGCCTCCGATGTTGCACGAAGGTGGAATATTGGCTGGTCTCCTGATCTTGATGTAGCAGTCCTTTGTGTTTATTCCTACTCATAGTTGAACACCAAAATTCGGTTCAGGACTGGTATAAGAAATAAATCTCTAAATATCTCGATCCATAGACGATCAAAACCACCCTCAGCCCAGGTGTTTGTTGTACCCTTCCTGCACTTCTTGCCTTAACAGGATGTGATTCGACAAGTGGCCTGTTGACAGTAGGATAGGCAAGCGCTCTAAAGCATCTTCAACAGAACACCTGTGAATTCCAGGCTGTTGTCGAACTTTGGAGCAATGCCAGGATAGGCCACAATACTAGACTGGCATGCTGCAAATGGATTTGCAAAATATGTGACGCAAACATTGATTGCAATGATGTAAATGGATTACTGTACAAGTTGTTCTGCAGAAAGCAGACTAATGACGAATCTCTTCCTCCATTTCACCACTGCCTTACTTACCCATGCAAATTATCACACATTGATCTGGAAAAGGGCACTTGAGGCCAAACCTTCATATCCATCGCCAACGGGAAATGGGTGGGAATTACGTGAGGGCACCAGGCAACCAACACTTGTGATGCAAGAGCCTGCACCGAAATTACTGATGGAGATAATAACATGCAGCTGTAAAAAGTCCCAGTGCCAGGGGCGCCGTGGCTGTTCCACACAAGCACTCGTTTGTATCATGGCATCTATGAAGGTGGAGAAACTTGGCCAAATCCAGGCAAGGAATGTCTCGACAATCCTTCACGACGATGCGGAATCAAGTGATTTTAGCAGTTGTGATCATCTGGTATCAGATCACCAAATAAGAAGTAATTTTCTTATTTGGTACTTACAGTGACTACCGACTCTAATGGCACATCCTTTTTGTCGATCACAATATCAAGTTTGTGTTATACGTGACTGCAGCAAGTCGGTGCCATTTTAACATGGTTTCTGTTATATGGCCCACTAAAAATATTGTGGTATTGTTAGAGATCATCTCGTCATCATCAAAACTTGCCTCTGCATCTTCTTCTTTATTCATATGCAGCACATGGCTGCTGGAGGCATCATTTGCTGCAGGCAAGCTGTTTCACTGAAGCAGTACCTTGCGTGGGTGAGAGCATGAATTTGTAACGTGTACATGCTGCTAGTGATAGTTCACCTATGCATTGCGAAGGACACCATGGGGTGTGTCCACCAACTAATGATGTCCAGTTTAACGTCCACCCAAAAGACGGCACACACATTGGTGCGTTACCTTGCCTGTGAAACAAAAGGGTGACAGTTTTTAGCTGACCGACATTCGAACCCAGACTTGGCAGCTCAACGGTGGGTGTTCATACGTCTCGACTATCGTACCAGCCCCTGCTCACCCCCCCCGCCTCTTGACATTAATGAAAATGCAGTGTATTCTCGGAGTGAAAATGTAGTGACTCATCCAGGACTGTACTCCTTAGCCAAATTAAACTGCCTCGGCAGCCCTATGTGCCTCATTGCATCAAAGGAATGTTTTTCATAGCTTCCTATCCTGCTCTTCCCTCACTCCAGGAGTCCTTTAACAGCATCCTCAGAATACCTTACTATTTTTATTGTCCGTTTCACCCCTGTTTGTTTGTTACTTACAAAATCTAAAGATTTCGTAAGTATATTTATGACATCCGTCCTCTGTTTGTGTGTTTGTTTGTGTGTTTGTTTGTAGGCACGATAACTCGAGAACGGAAGAAGCTACCAATGTCAAATTACACCACGTGATTCAGGAGGGCGATGGCTAGCGCCGATTAGATTTTGGTCAAAATCGGTCAAAGGTCAAGGTCACAGTGAGGTCAAACATAATTCCGTAAATTCATATGGAGAAATGGAGTATTTTTGCTTCGGTCGACGTTACGAGTTCGTTTTAACTTCGATTTTAATTTTGTCTTCGGTTTTTGCGATCGCTTAGGACGCTTAACACTCGGTTGTCGAAATTCTGGTAAAAATCGGATGTTTTGGAGACGTTTTAAGATTGTATAAAAAATATTTCACTCGCCGCGTCACGGCTCGAGCAGACGCGGCGTTGAGTCACGTAAAGGTTTTGCGTGTGCGCGCTGATGGTGTTTTCGATAAAGATGGTGTTTAAAAGTCATTTTTTATCCCAATAAAGGTTATCGTCTTATGCCTGACTCGCTAAGCCGTCGGATTATGTAAAGATTGTTGGTGGATGGCCGAGTATTACGGTTTTGTGACTTTGATAAAATAATATTAAATAATTGCGTGGAGAAATGGAGATTTTTGCTTCAGTCGACGTTACGAGTTCGTTTTAACTTGGATCGCAATTCTGTTTTCACTTTTGGTAATGGTTAAGTATGCTTAACACTCGGTTGTCGAAATTCTGTTAAAAATCGGATGTTTTATGAGATTTATGTTGGGTGTCGTGTCTGAGGCTTAACTGAAGATTATGCTAATGAGGGGGATTGTAAGACACAGCATTACGCGCTCGTTTGCGTCGCTACCTTCTCTCGAGACAGCTTTTATTAGACAAGGTCAGAGGTCAAGTTGACGATTTCGTAAGTACCGTTGTTTGTTTGTCTGTCTGTCTGTCTGTCTGTTTGTTTGTCCGCAAAGAACTCTCGTGTTTTTCTCCGCAAACGCTAGTCGGATTGAGACGAAATTTACACCATTGGTGCAACTACTCATGTAGAATGTTATAATGATAATTATGACGTCATAGGTCACGTGATGTGGCAGCAATATTGGAAAAACAGAAAAACTTTGGACCTTTGCATCTCCGAAACCTCACCAAGGAAAAAAAATGAAACTTCACACATGGCAAATACTCATGAGGAATGAGTGTGATTTTTTATGACATCATAAGTGCCCTCATTATGACATCATAATTGCATATGTAGAACGCCACATGCGATCAGTATGAAATTTTTTTATGGTCATCTAGGGATAAAATGGTCCACAGAAAAAAAAATTAATTCCGTCATCAGTCACGTGATTCGGCAGCCATATTGTTAAAAAAAAACACCTTCAAAAATCTTCATCTCTGAAGTGGCTGAACAGATCGAGGCAAAAACGTTACACGTATGACTGCTTGTCCATGAGGAACAAAAGGTTCACACATATATCATATCATAGGTCACATG
>CM068959.1:90246636-90249136 GCA_035128595.1 Eptatretus atami
GTCTCTTGGGTGGAATCACTCCTCCCCCCAACCAGTCATTCGCACCATGCATACCACATTCGCTCCACTCGCACACTTGGGCCCACTGTCCTACACTCATTCCTCACACACTTTCCATTTCGCAACTCACACCAACACTCCACACTGCCATCCTTCTAACTAAATCCCCTGACTAACTCGTGCTCCCTCGTCGTCCCTTAAAACTCATGCACGTTCCATTTACTCTACGTAGCTAAGCTACGCTCCACTACCACATTTCCAGTCTGTCCGTGTCTCCAAAAATCCAAAAATTCCATTCCTAAATCTAAACTTAAAATCCCTCTAACTAATCCATTCCACGGGCTCCATGAGGTAAAATCCATGTCCCCATGAAGCCGGTCTCATAACTCTAACCCATCCTCCTAACTAGTACTTCCTGTCTGCCCCCAAACAAGGGGGTCTTCCACCCCTTGCCTGGAATCCTGTTCACCCGAAGCGAGGCTTGCTTTTTCAACTCTTTTTTTTTTTTTCATTAATGCGCACCACCAGCGCGGCAGTTCACAGCCCGCTCTTCCGACGTCATGGCAGTGCCTGTTGAGCCCCGCGCACCTCGTCCTCTTGGACGGTACCATCCGGCAGGAATTCCCTTTCTGCCGGATTCCAAAACACACGTGCAGCCATGACGTCACTCTGCGCATCTCAAAGCAAGCCCCGCGTTTCGAGGGGTTCCCCACGCGAACACATGTGCTCTGCTCGTCGGAGCTTTACAAACACGCTCGCGTGGAGAACCCATCCGGTCCAAATTCCGAATCCAGCCTAGCTTCTGTCCGTCTGCGGATCGGCTAACATCCACCGCTGGCTTTCCGGACCGGGTTTCACCTGCGCAGCCACGCACGTGGCGGCCTTGTGCGTAGCACAGCACGGACCCCGCGCTCGCTGCTGTGCCAAACCCGGCACGGTGCTCAAAATAGCTGCGGCCGCTACTCGGCCCTTGTCCTTCATCTGGTCCCATCATCGTCGCCGTTCAACGCACACACTCCTGCGTGCCACGACGCTCACCACACTCCACCATGGCACTCGGACACGGGATGCGATTGCGCTCTCTCCGCATACCGACTGTCATCTCCTCACACACGCTGTCTCTCTCACTCACACACACCATACTACTCACACACGCGGTTCCTGTCACACACGTGTTTCATCCACACACGGTGTTTCAGCCACACACGGTGCTTCATCCACACACGGTGCTTCATCCACACCACGGTACTTCATCGACACACGGTGCTTCATCACACACGGTGCTTCATCCACACACGGGTGCTTCATCCACACGCGGTGTTTCATCCACACGCGGTGCTTCATCCACACACGGTGCTTCATCCACACACCGGTGTTTCATCCACACACGTGTTCATCCACACACGGTGTTTCATCCACCACACGGTGCTTCATCCACCACACGGTCTTCATCCACACCATGCGTGCTGGAAAGCACGCATTTTGGCACACTCGCAAACACACATTTCGACCACACACACACCGAACAACCACGCTGGGAATTAGCACACCTTAAGGGGTCCGGGGTTCCCATAACCCCAAGCTCCGCGTGCACCATTCACAGCACTCGCCCCCTTACCTCGCAAGGCTCGACCGGACTTCTCTCGTCGCGATCCGCCTCAAGGGCACAGTCCTCACCTCGTTCCTGAAGGAGGCTATTCGGCTGCTTGCACCGGATCACGACATTCCCCGAGCTCCCCCTCATCGTCCTCCACTAACTCTGTGTGTTGTTCGTCTTTCACCCCTTCTTTATCATGTAGCTTCTCCTCTACTTTTTCTATCTCCCTCGTCTCTGTTATTTCTGTCACCTCGTTTATTATTTCCCTCGTCTCTACGTGTCTTGCCGTACACGTCTCCGTCACCCCTTTTAATTTTTCCCTCTGTGTCACCGTCACTTTCTCTGTCACCTGCTCGAGTCTCGCCCATCGCGTCTCCCGAATTACTTTGTCTCCACCGCGGACCGACACAGTCCACACTCCCCCTCAGCTCATTCGCTCCAACACGTGGCGCCGCCATTTGAGCTCCACTGCCCGCGTTTCGCTCCTCTCAATTGCCATTCTGCCCGCCTGCAGGCATCGCCCCACGCTCTGCATCTCACCCCGCAGCGTTTGCACATTCTCATCCATTTTTGCCAGCAATATTTCTAATAGCTGCCATGTCAGGTGGCCCGGTGGCAGTCCCTTCGCCATTATCGGGCGCGGATCCGCCGGGACTGAGGAGGGATTTTGACGGAGGAGGGGAGGAGTTTCATACACCGCGGGCCCCCGCCGCTGCGCCCATTGCGGACTCTGCATTTATTTGCGGGGAATAGTCAACCTGCATAATGGGAGTGTCCTGCATGGTCATTTCATCCTAAGCCATAGATTCTAACATTTCCAAATCCATTCCTAATCCCTCCTGCCCCTGCTCACCTTGGCTGAACATTTTACGTGCTGGGAATAAAATTTATAACGCTCGTAAT